>OZ020295.1:7090850-7527013 GCA_963971205.1 Aethes cnicana | reverse complement strand
CGGCGGGCCGGCCGCCTCCACGCGCGCCCGAGCGGAGCGTCTCCTCGCGCAGCCTCCGCTCCCGCTAGACCCCGGGGGCAGTACCTCCAGGGCGGTGACCTCGCCCTGCAGCCTGGCGACGTCGGCGGCGGCGGAGCCCGGCGGGCCGGCCGCCTCCACGCGCGCCGAGCGGAGCGTCTCCTCGCGCAGCCTCCGCTCCCGCTAGACCCCGGGGGCAGTACCTCCAGGGCGGTGACCTCGCCCTGCAGCCTGGCGACGTCGGCGGCGGTCGGAGCCCGGCGGGCCGGCCGCCTCCACGCGCGCCGAGCGGAGCGTCTCCTCGCGCAGCCTCCGCTCCCGCTAGACCCCGGGGGCAGTACCTCCAGGGCGGTGACCTCGCCCTGCAGCCTGGCGACGTCGGCGGCGGCGGAGCCCGGCGGGCCGGCCGCCTCCACGCGCGCCGAGCGGAGCGTCTCCTCGCGCAGCCTCCGCTCCCGCTAGACCCCGGGGGCAGTACCTCCAGGGCGGTGACCTCGCCCTGCAGCCTGGCGACGTCGGCGGCGGCGGAGCCCGGCGGGCCGGCCGCCTCCACGCGCGCCGAGCGGAGCGTCTCCTCGCGCAGCCTCCGCTCCCGCTAGACCCCGGGGGCAGTACCTCCAGGGCGGTGACCTCGCCCTGCAGCCTGGCGACGTCGGCGGCGGCGGAGCCCGGCGGGCCGGCCGCCTCCACGCGCGCCGAGCGGAGCGTCTCCTCGCGCAGCCTCCGCTCCCGCTAGACCCCGGGGGCAGTACCTCCAGGGCGGTGACCTCGCCCTGCAGCCTGGCGACGTCGGCGGCGGCGGAGCCCGGCGGGCCGGCCGCCTCCACGCGCGCCGAGCGGAGCGTCTCCTCGCGCAGCCTCCGCTCCCGCTAGACCCCGGGGGCAGTACCTCCAGGGCGGTGACCTCGCCCTGCAGCCTGGCGACGTCGGCGGCGGCGGAGCCCGGCGGGCCGGCCGCCTCCACGCGCGCCGAGCGGAGCGTCTCCTCGCGCAGTTTCCGCTCCTGGTCAGGAAGCCACGTTAGCCTCGGGGACATGCCTCGGCTTGGCACAACGTTGCCACGCGCGCAGGCCGACCCAGTTCACTCAGGATCCTCATGAGGCCGTATGTTCAGAAAGCTATCGCGTACGATGCCTTTATTAATACCTAGCCGTTTGCCCGCGACCTCGTCTTGGAATTTGCGTACCCGATGATACATATAGTTGGTTACAGTTATATTAGTATTGAAATCTCCTGAGGAAATATCGGGGTAAAAAGTATCATATTATTATTCCCAGGATCTTAAACTATCTATGTTTGTTTGTCCTTCACGTTGCAACGACGGGACCGATTCGGATGAAATTTGGTGTAAACACACTTTCACATTGATAGTATTAGTATGAATAGTCTACAGCTTGTACAAGAAAACAAGTCTTTAACATTTATTAACTTGTAGACTATTTATCCCCAATAATAAATAACGTAAGCCCTCAAAATGTTTTATACCAAAGTCTAAGGTGTCTAAGGTGCGCGAACGCCGTTCCAGAACTTACCTTAGTAGCCTCCGATATAGCGGTGTCAAGCCTCGCCTCCAACTCCCGTCGTCCCTTGTCCGACCTTCGAATGTCCTGCCTTAGTGCGTCGATCTTTTGCATCGCCACCTCAAGCTCTTCTTCCTTATCGCGGACCTGAAAATGGAGAATATGGACTTTATACCATAAACTATAATTTTACATAGAACTTTGGACATTGACCCGTTTCACCAGAAAGTTCCTATTCTAATACATTTCGATTTTATTTCTAACTAGCTTCTGCCCGCGACTTCTTCCGCGTGGAATTGAGTGTTAAACTATAATAAATTATATACTAAAACCTTCCTCTTGAAACACTCTATCTATTAAATAACCGCTTCCAAATCCATTGCGTAGTTTTAAAGATCTAAGCATACATAGGGACAAACAGCAAGAAGCGACTTTATTTTATATTAGGTAGTGATAAAACTACCCTATTGCATTGTTTAAAAAAGTGCGCTTAAGAAAATATTCTAAAATTCAGTACTTTTCAGGTCATGGACAAGGTTATTATATATTATGTAATTGGCTATGGGTGAAAAATGACAAAGTGCTTGATTCTTTTTTTATGAATAGGAATAACCTTCCGTAATAAGAGAAAAAAATCCGAGAATTTTCCGTGGCGTAGATTTTGCGTAAAAAATAAAATTGGTTTTGCGTTATAACGATTAAAAGATTCTGGTTTTCCTTGGTCCAAGTAAGCACAGCACATGTTTCTGAAAAAAAATAGTGTTGACATTTGACGTTGACAGTTCTCGCTTCCTTCGTACGAACATAACTTTGCGTGTTTTAACAATTTTATTGGAAAAATAGCTTATTGATGACTGCGTTTGCTTACTGGACTTTCGATTCTGCTTGGCCCCAACGACGACGTATGCTTTAAACACGTTATTACGAATGAAAAGCGAATGAAGCAAGAACTGTCACCGTCAATAGTGTCAACACTTGTTTTTTAAGAAGTAGTGCTGCGTACTTGGACCATGGAAACACCTTTATTTCAATCGTCGTAACTCTAAATCAATTTCTTTTTTTTACGCGAAATCTACGGCACGGAAAATTCTGAGATTTTTTTCTCTTGATACGGAAGGTTATTCCTATCCATAAAAAAAAAATCGAGCACATTGTCATTTTTCACCCATAGCCAATTATATTATAAGACTGTCAATCTCCTTACATTACGGGGTACATCGGAAATAGCCAGGGAGCTGCAAATTTTCATACTTCGCCTGTACAGCGCCATCTAGATGTGGCTCATGGAGTTCAAACTTATATGCAGGCTACCTAGGCGGCGACATCTATTATCGCATTTAACACTTATTTCGTGCGTACGCTGATTTGTTTGAAGGTTGTCCTTCTTTCAGATGAAGGAAAATAGCGTTAGGAAAACTTGCTCGCGTCTGCTATACAATTCAGCTATGTGTTTGCAACTTTTTTTGTCTCGGGGGACAGCTGTGCCCAGCAGAGGGACGCAAAAAAGCTGTTGTGGTTGGTTGGTTGAGTTATTTATTTCATTTTTCTAATTTTCTTATCACCTAATACGACGTAGTTACATACCTGCCGCGATAATTTCTGCTTCTGCTGCCGCAACTCTGATAATCTATCGGTAACTTCGTTGTACTCGGTCATGGCCAGTTTCCGTTGGGAAACCGCGTCCTTTAACTCTTTATCCTGGAAAAATAAACCAATGGTATAGGCAAACGAGCGCACAGCCCACCTGATGGTAAATGTTCAACACCGAAATCCTATTATCCCCATTAAGAAACCATAAGATCTCGAATGCGTTGCCTACCCTGAGGCCTAAGATGGAATGCCTCTGTGCCAGAAATTTCACAGGCTGCCTTAACCCCCTACCGGAACACAACAGTGGGAGCACTACTATTTGGCAGCAGGTTAGCAGGGAAAGACGGTGGTACCACCCCGGACGGACCCAGGACCAAGTCCTACCAGTAACAAAAAACATAACAAAGATTTAACGTTTGTGATGTTTTTTTATGTTAATGATTGACAAACCTACCCACCCACCTACTGGAAAGTGGTCACCGCCGCCTATAGACATTTGTAACATCAGAGGCATCACCAATGCGTTGCCGATCTCGAAAGGGGAGGAGGATAGGGCGTATGGGATAAGGGAAGATACGAACATGGGATTAGGGAAGATGGGATAGAAGGATAAAGAAGAGGACAGGCCCCCGGTCCTTTTATTTTTCCGGTGTTTTTTTTACTCATCGTTGTTTATGTTTACTATCTATAACTTCCATAACCATCTATTTATTCCTGTCAGCTGTTCGTGTGGTACCAGCATTTTCCAATTCAAATGAAATAACAGCTGAGTTTAATTGCGGTACGAGAAATGTTTCGTACTTCTTAAAATTCTTATACTAACGCGCTAATCCATACTAATATTATAAATGCGAAAGTGTGTTTGTTTATTTGTTTGTTTGTCCTTCCTTCACGTCGCAACGAGTGATGATATGGATGAAATTTGGTATGGAGATAGTTTGAAACCCGGGCAATAACATAGGTTACTTTATCCCGATATTTCCACGGGAAAGGGTTTTCCACGGGTCAAACCAATTTTTCAATACTTCTATAATTATAACTGTCTATATTGTATAGTATCATCGGGACCGCAAATTCTAAGTCTACGCGGGACGAAGTTAAGCATTGGCTGGTCTTGTATATATAACTAGCTTTTCCCCGCAACTTCGTATGCGCAGAAATATTAAAAAGTAAAATCCCGATTTTTCCCGTTCCCGTGGGAATTTTGCGAAATCCTTTCTTAGCGGATGCCTACGTCATAACATCTACCTGCATGCCAAATTTCAGCCCGATCCGTCGAGTGGTTTGGGCTGTGCGTTGATAGATCACTATGTCAGTCAGTCAGTCAGTCACCTTTGAGTTTTATATATTTAGATTATGCAAACGATCTCAAAAACGGCTCCAACGTTTTGGACGAATTTTTTACGGGTTTACGGGGGCGACAAATCGATCAAACTAGGTCTCACATCTGAGGAAACTCGGTTTTAGCTATTTTCACCCGAGCAATGCTCGGTCGCCGAGGTACTGGTTTATAAATAGACAAGCACAAAAAAAGCCTCGCCATCGCTCGGTCTTTTGAACTAATACTCTGTTAACTAAATGCCTGATTAACGCCCTCGACAGCAAACGTACTAGCTGACCCCGCGGACTTCGTACCGCCTTGGATTTTTTTTAGTGTATGAAAAATAGCTTACGTCCCATTCTCAGACCTACTGAACATGCACTCCAAATTTCATAAGAATCGGTCGAGCCGTTTCGGAGCTTGGTTACAAACACTGTGACACGAGAATTTTATATATTAGATTCTTACTTGTAGCCTCAATTTTTCAGCGGAGTCGACCTTATCCTTGGCAAGTTCCTCTTTTTCCAAAGTGAGTGACGTCACTAACTTCTCTAGTTCACGCACGCGGCTCGCCACGTCCTGTGGCAACGACGGATCCTGAAACAATGCCCATACGAATATTATAAATGCGAAATTAACTGTCTGTTACTCTTCACCCTTAAACCGATAGACCGATTTAGATGAGATTTACTATTGGATATTTCATTAATTCATTCACAGTTCCGAGTCTCGGGCTGGGATATTAGCTACTTTATATCCCGGATAAACGCAGTTCCCAAGGGAACGCTATATCCGAATTTCACGCGAATAAAGTCGTGGGCAGAGAAGCAGTCTTATGTATAATATTTAATCACTCTTTATATTTTTCAATACTATTCTTTAAATGTAGAAATGTCTTTCTGTAAAAATACTAGACTAGCAGTCTTGTATATTTATTGTAAGTATCTCAGAAACGGTTCTAGCAATTTGGACGAAATTTGCATTATATTGCGGGTGCGAAACATCGATCCAGCTAGGTCTTATATCTGGGAATATTTTTAGCTATTCTCACCGAAAAAAGGTCGGTCGTCCAGGTACGTATATTTATAGAAAAAAAAAAGTATGAATTTACCTGTGAACCGAGCCCGCTGCTAAGTTGCTCGTAGCACTTTACTTGCGCTTCCAACTCCGAATTCCGTTTCGCCAGTGCTGCTAACTCTTCTTTCAGTTGGATGGTGTCTTCTGCGATAAAAGAAATTGTTATATCTTTAGCTGATATACAGGTGCAAATCAAAATGCCCAAAAACAGTGGAATTGCTTATAATCAAAAAGTAATGTTGATTGTACAACGGCGAATTGACAAGTAAATTGACATACACAGATTTTAATGAGAAAAGTATAACGCCTAGTGATAACTCGCAGCAATGGTGTGATCCGGAGACGGTTTTCATTAATAATGCTGCAGGCTAAACAGAAATGTTGCGTAAACAAATTAAAGGTGCAGTCAAAAAAAAATTTAAATAAAAAAATAAAAACCGCCTTCAAACTCCTGATGAGTGAGTATTTTTGCAAGGTATGTGTTTGTCATGAGCCAATAGAAACACTTCAGCGGAGCGAGGATAGGTAAATGAAGTGTTTCTATTGGCTCATGAGTCTCATGACACAGAATATTTAATAGTACTACATACAGAATGGCGCGCAACTCGCGCCAAACTCGCCCTTACCGTTATGTTACGGCGCTGGCAAGACCTAAATTGGCTTTCTTTAAACAGTATTTTTATAATCTTCATTTGTCTGATTTTCTACATATATCGCCCACTTTCCGCGATGTTGCATCTCGCTCCCTCCAATGCAAACAGACATTGCCCGCTGAGACAGTTGCCTGCCTCGATTGCTCAAGGTCATTAGCTCTTGTCAGCGTCTGATAATGCTACCACGGATTCTAAGATGTCCATTGCAAGAGAATGAGAGGGCGACAGCTCACATGCCTGCAGTATGCATACTATGTGCATGATTGTCAGGTACTGGATTATTAATATCGGCCAAAAACTTTTTATTTAGCATATCAGGTTTGTGCTTGTGAAAGGGGTGAATTTCAATCGTCAAATAAAATATATTTTTCGATAAGTTCGCATACATTTCGAATGTTATTTATTTGAATGCCTTAACGCATTCACTGCCACTTCTATTTTTCGAACATTCGCTACGTGCCACGCATGTCATTAAGGGAACATTGCAACGCACATGTGCGTTCAAGGCACTGCGGGAAGGTCAGCAAAACGCATATACGCGTCCGTGGCAGTGAATGCGTTAAGGCACGTAATCGTCTTACCGCCACCGGCGTCTAGAGAAGGCCCGCCGGACCGTAGTTCCGCTATAGTCTGAGCGAGCAGAGCGTTTTCTCGCTCCAAAGCCTTTAGCGCTGCCCTGTCGCTTGCGTTCGATGGGGCCTGAAATTCAAACAAACATTAGGAGACACTGCGAAATGGGGCGGTTTTTACTGAATTTTTAACCCTTTGAACTAATAGAACTCCTAAAGTTGCCATGCCATGCTAAAGTTCCATATGTCAAGTAAAACGTTGTTGTGACGATATTTTACCCACAATATCAGCTATCAAACTCAAATTCAATTCAAATCAAATTCAATCATTTATTCAGCAAATTGGCCACATAGGGGCACTTTTACACGTCAGAAAAAGAATTTACCAGCGCTTCCTAGACCCATTGCTTGAGAAGAAGCGCCGCAACAAACTCAAGCAGAAGGCCTTTTTTCAAAATTTCCACATAGTTACAAAATTTACATTTACATTACATGTATAAAATATACATATATGTACGTACTAAAATTACATTGAAGGGATGTATAGTCCCTAACTTAAACTTAAATCTAAGATCTTAGAGATGTATAGTCTCGAAGGGTCCATATCGATTCTAAGAGTCCTCGTCCACGGTGACTTTTTGTAGTGATGCTGCTGCACTACTCATAGCGCTGTCCTTTTTACTCTTTGATGTATAAAAGGGATAACGATATGAATAGCGCGGCAGTATCGCTACAAAGGCGCCGTGGGCGAGTGCTCTGAGCACGTTTTTTCGGTTTTTATTTTTTTTCGAGTTGGTGAAAACATTTTTTTTTATCTGGGGCCACTTTATTTTTTACAGACTCGAAAAAAATAAAACGTCTGAAAAACATGCTTAGAATCGATAGCTGATACTGTAGGTAAAATATCGTCACAACGTTTCGGTTGAATCTATATTAGAATTCCATTCGGGCGAATTCGCGGGCAGAAGCTAGTCCATTACAGATGCGAAAGTAACTATGTCTATCTGTCTCTGTCTGTCTGTTACCTCTTTACGCTTCAACCGCCGCGCTAGAGCGATTTGGTCGAAATTTGATATGGAGACAGTTAGGATCCCGGAAAAGGACATAGGCTACTTTTTATCCCGGAAAAATGCATAGTTCCCGCGGGAAAGAAGTCGCTAGTAGCTTAATAAATAATAGCGACCTGGCTGGGCGCGTTCTTGGCGGGGCTGAGCGGCGTGGCGGGCGCGCCGAGGTCGGACAGGCGGGAGCCCGCCGTGAACGTGAACCCCACGAACTAGTAGCTTAGTAAATAATAGCGACCTGGCTGGGCGCGTTCTTGGCGGGGCTGAGCGGCGTGGCGGGCGCGCCGAGGTCGGACAGGCGGGAGCCCGCCGTGAACGTGAACCCCACGAACTAGTAGCTTAGTAAATAATAGCGACCTGGCTGGGCGCGTTCTTGGCGGGGCTGAGCGGCGTGGCGGGCGCGCCGAGGTCGGACAGGCGGGAGCCCGCCGTGAACGTGAACCCCACGAACTAGTAGCTTAGTAAATAATAGCGACCTGGCTGGGCGCGTTCTTGGCGGGGCTGAGCGGCGTGGCGGGCGCGCCGAGGTCGGACAGGCGGGAGCCCGCCGTGAACGTGAACCCCACGAACTAGTAGCTTAGTAAATAATAGCGACCTGGCTGGGCGCGTTCTTGGCGGGGCTGAGCGGCGTGGCGGGCGCGCCGAGGTCGGACAGGCGGGAGCCCGCCGTGAACGTGAACCCCACGAACGGCAGGTGCAGCCCCGAGAACGCCGACGACGCCGACGGCGGCGGCACCGCTTCCGACAGCCTGGGGACACATTCGAGAATACTATAAAGTTAGCATCTTAGGCCTCAGGGCAAGCAACGCATTCGAGATCTTTTTTTTTTTTTTTTTTTTTTTTTCAATTTATTTGGGTATACAAACAGTTACAACAGTTGATAACTAAAACTAGATTGATATTATTACGTATAGATATTGTGTAACCAGCACCGTAAACCACATGTTAGTTATTACTAAATAGTAGATAGTAGGAGCTATTACAATAAAATATCAAATAAAAACTTGATGTACATTAAGGCCAAGTAGCTACTTGTACGACTTATTACTAGTGAGGTATTTTAGTGAAATTTTTATATAAAGGAAGGGCTATCGAAATTTTTGCACTTATGATTTGCTAGAAGGTTATCCAATATAATAAGTAATCAGTTACACTATCGTTTTATTAATTTACTCAATATTTAAATTTTTAAATCTTATGAATGAATGAAGTTTCTTTCTCTAAAGTGGGTACAAAGATCTTAATTACTAAATAGTATCACCACAATTAACCTATAGAGAGGCATACAAATTTGTCATGAGCATGGAATTATTAATAACAATTTATTCATTAAAATATTCATTTAGACTATAAAAACATTTCTGTGTTAAGGTGATAACTCACGGTTTTATGTAGCCTCTACGATAATAGATGGCGCGGGTGGTAGATATTGTAATTTTCAGGATTTACGCAAAATTCCAAGCCCAAAGGTACACTTTGATGGACTATGCGATTGAAGGGATATATTATACATCTCAATTTGACATAATTATCCGTACATCACCTTTCATTTAGGAAAAAAGACGACAAGTCTGCCGAGAATGAACTCACGCACACATACAGAGGTAGTGAAACGTAGTGGAAACCAAGGCTTAATTTCGCCGAGAATTATAGAGCTTCTGTGGCGCTGTGGTTTTTGTGATTTCTTTTTATGAAGTATAAATCGTGGAAGTCGTGGGTTCGATCCTCACTTTTTCAAGTTTTTGTATTTTTTTTTCGTTTTTCTATAATAAATATTAACTAGTGAAACTTTTGATATATTTTTACTTGACATTATAAAAATATATTTAATCTAGATATGATTATTTATTTCTACTACTATTTTTAATCAAAGGATAAAAATCCGTGTGGATTTCGTTACATTATCCTCCTCCTCCGACACATACTTCTTGTGGCGGTCTTCCATGTGCAGCGATCTTCGCCCTGGTGCATCGCCGCATTTACCGGCGGCACCTGTTCGGCCTCCTCTCTCTGGGTCTTTTCCCTTCAGCATTAGTCTCTCCAACTTGTCGGATTTCCACGAGTTATGTGACTGAAGGTAAGCCGTGGAGGCCTAATGGTTCGACCCACCGCCTGTCATGCAGAGGGTCGGGGGTTCGATTTCGGCTCGCACCTGTAAGTTTACTTATGCGCGAAATTCAATTTGAATTTACCACTGAGCTATTCGGTCAAGGAAAACATCGTGAGGAAACCTGCACACATCTGCGAAGTAATTCGTAATGTGTGTGAAGTCCCCAATCCGCACTGGGCCCGCGTGGGGACTACAGCCCAAACCCTCTCGTAATGAGAGGCCTGTGCCCAGCAGTGGGCCGTAAATAGGCTGTGTAGTAGTAGTAGTAAATGTGACCGAAGTATTTGACGATTCGGCTTATACGAACCATGGACGGATATTGTTGGTTGAGTTTGAGTTCTTTGAGAACTGAGATGTTGGTGCGATGAGCTGTCCAAGGTATAGTATATAATATTATCAACTAAATAGTTGTTACTTTACAAATTCCTAATATTTTATTATTTTATCAAAATATCTAAACACCTACACGACTGACAGAGTACCTACCTACCTATGATGAGAATGAACATTTGTACTCATGTCATGGATCTTTATTTGCATATGTATTTCACATTTCTCTTTATAAGTATTTATATCGTTGTCTAGTACCCGTATCACAGGTAATCCTAGTTTGAGAGTAAGCAATATTGTGTTGAATTCCAAATATTATTCATTTTATCTTCATCTTTTTATCTTATCTCAGTAAGTAAATATTCTCTTTCTTGGTTTACATTTTATTGCCACACAGCCACACGAAAATAAAATTGCTACACATTTCTGAGAAGTTTATTAAAATAGGTATAACAAAATATATCACAATTTTACACATGATAAGGTTGGTTCTGATTAGCAGTGATTGGTTTCACAATGTCTCTTCGTTGTTGCTCACAGGCCGCAGGTAAATGAGAGAAAGCTTACTTTGTCCCTCCTAGGAAGACAGATCCAAGGCATTCCAGAAGATGTTTGATCTGAAATAGAGACAAAAGATTACTCGATCACACTCTACGGATAATAATAATAAATCTGGCTATTCAGTTTTTTTAGAGTATCTCTCTGAGATGATATGACAGCGGGTTGTATTGCCGCATTCAATCCTAATGATTAAAAAAATTGTATAATTTATTTATTTATTTTATTTTAAGAAACTGACTGACTGACTGACTGATCGATCAACGCAGAGCCGAAACTACTGGTTGTAGAGAGCTGAAATTTGGAGTGCAGGTTCCTTAGGGAACGTAGGGGAGCACTAAGAGAGGATTTCCGGGATTTAAAAGTGACCTATAATCTTCCCCGGGGCTCAACCATTTCCAAACCAAATTTCATCAATATCGGTTCAGCGGCTGAAACATGAAGTGGTAACAGACAGACGGAGTTACTTTTGCATTTATAATATCAGAAGGTATTTGGCATGAAGGGCAGGGACATGGCTACTACCGAGTCGAACGGACGCACTTCAGTACCGAAACACAACCGAGACTAGATAGAGATGTTCTACTATCTAAAGTCCCGCGCCTTCACATTTCAAAACTGCATTTTTTTATTATTATTTAAAAAGTACCACCAACACTCTCAACGCACAGTTGATGGCTGTCTCAGCACGCACACATGTGTTGAGTGGTGGTGCTTTTTAAATAAATTGCAGCGTTTTGAAATGTGAAGGCGCGGGACTTTAGATACTAGAAGATCTCTACTATAAAAGCTTTGAACACTTTTATTTTTTCACTGATAACACGTTGTGCGTTCGCAAAGTAATTATGGGAATTGGTCTCGCCTGGGTTGACGCGGGCGTCTGGGCAGTCGGCGCGGGCGAAGACTGCGGCGCCGCAGCCGCCGCGCAGGGCGCCTTGCTACCGCACGGCGCGCTTGAAGGCTCGGTTTCCTCTGTCCTCTCCTTCTCGTCGACAGAATCCTCCACACTTCTCGCACGAAAGGGCAGCTCCTTGAAGTTTGTCAAGTCCTCCCTCCGTACTCTTTTCCTTATCTTATTAGATTAGAAAGGAGGGCGTAAGTCATGTCCAATTGCGCTCTTTCTGAGATATCATTCTCAAACTTAAAACATGACTTATAAGACTTATAAACATGTCAGTGTTTTGACTGTCTTGCGGCGTCGAAAATATAATATACCTATACGATGTGACGGGCGGCGACCTCCGTAAGCACTAATAAGGTTTCTACCGACTCCTGTGGCTTTGCAGCCGGAAAGAGTGTCCTGGCCCTCGGCCATGCATGTTACCGGCGTCGAAATATTTCTTTCAGTGCTTCAGTCTGCGACCGTTGAAGCGATTCTATTAGCGCGAACACTCGCTGGAATACAACAACAAAGTTGTCACGCACGGTGGAGTCTTGGCGGATGTAAAATGAGAACACGGTGTGCGGCGAAGCCCTAATCACAAGTGATCGTGAATTCTTCTCAAAAATGTAGCGTGTACGTTGTGATGGCTCAAAGTTGGCGACTGACTGGCGGCTGGAGTGGCTGGCGCGCGCGGCGCGGGGGCATAGGGTCGGCCGGTAGGAGAGAGCGGGACAGGGCTATTGAGACGCGCGTCTATTCCGCGAATCGGAATGGCAACCGCGCAATGATTTTTATACTTACGAAGTATTATATATGTCTATGCAACCGCGTAATAGTCCGTTTTCTATTGGGAAACAGGTCGAAATTTTGAGTACAGCAATGCCATTTGGTAGGAATGTTATACACGTTGACCTAAGTCCAAAACGCCCGGTAGCCACTTTGAACTCCGCGGCTGGTGGGGGGAGGGGGGGTTAAAGTACAGAGCTCCCGGCGCTCAGAAAAAAAATCCTGGCGGATTAGTTTGGGTTGTTTAGTCAAGTTTGGTGTCGTTTTCAGATAACTAGATGATGCCCGATTCATTCCTCATACCAATTTTTTAGGGTTCCGTAGCAAAATATGACGCAATACTTAAAATAATAAACTTTTAGTAGTAGCGAAATGCAAACAAACCCTCATATTTTCATATTTTTGTATGAAATTTGGTTTGTAAAAAATACAGTCTGAAAGCCCATTTAATGCAGAATCTAAAAACATTAACAGTAAGTATATCTTTTAGAATTTTCAATGTAAAATAAAATATTGAATGTACTGCGACGGTCGTCAGCGCAGCGTAGGGGAGGGTAACAAGACCTGAAAAACTGTCAATTTCAACGCAAAAAGCTTTCATAATATCAAGAAATTGAAGTGCTTACAATAATATCATACATGTAATAGATATTCTCTTAATTATTATTAATTAAAACAAATGTATTTTTCTCTCTTTACCTGATTTTCTTCTTTTTGATATTATACTAGCGGCGCCCTGCGGTATTACCCGCTATTAAGAAGTAGCCTATGTATTAATCCAGGGCTTCAGTTGCCTCCATACCGAATTTCACCTCGCTTCACGTCACTCCTGCGCACGCGGGATTTTTAAACCTGTGGCTAACTAGTCAAGTGGCATTCAATGTTGCTATTTATATGATAAAAAAATGAATTGGTGGGTTTTCTGGCCCCGTTTTGGCGGTCACAAACCTGACATGTCAGGTGGCAACAGTTTTCGGTACCACTATATAAATTTAGTTTTTAATATGAAATATTATTAATTTTATTACGATATTCATTCCTGTGACGAGCAAACTAATGTAGATTATGGACGCCATCAATTGACTTCATGTTTCCCAATACTTTTTTAATTATTCAACTTTAAAAAAGTCGACATTGGGGTGGGACACGTCAAAAAGTGCTACCCGAGCGGCTTTAAAAAATCATAATAATTACATTTAGCATAATTCACTTGAATTTAGGGATGAAATCTATAATTTAAGGAATATAGTTTATATAGATGCCATTCGAATATTCACAAACAAATATATTTGGCAGTAATAAAATATTGAAGTAGTGGGACACTGTCAAAACCAGGGGGTACAAGTTTGAGTGAAAATGCCCATATAGTAACAAAACTGACAGGAATTGACTACCATGTCAGCTAAGTTCCTTGTTTATTTAAAAACTAAGGATATTTCAGGGGGACCGTGTTAAATTTCATAAATTTTAAGGTATACTCTTTATTCTGGCTAAAAAAATTAAGAAATTAACTACTTTAAAAATAAAACCTGAATTTTCATCGTGGTACACTTTTGAGTGAAAATGCTCACCTAGTCGGGGAGAGTCGTAATTTCTTATAAGAATCGCGATGCAAGTAAGTACCTGAATCAGGTGTATCATCGTTGTTGAAATTCATATTCTTTATTGATTTATCAATATAGTCCGTTTTCTATTGGGAAACAGGTCGAAATTTTGAGTACAGCAATGCCATTTGGTAGGAATGGTGTACAAGTTGACTTAAGTCCAAAACACCCGGTAGCCACTTTGAACTCCGCGACTGGAGGGGAGGAGGGGGGGTTAAAGTACAGAGCTCCCGGCGCTCGGAAAAAAAATCCTGGCGGATTAGTTTGGACTTTTGAGTCAAGTTTGGTGTCGTTTTCAGGTAACTAGATGATGCCCAATTCAATCCTTATACCAGTTTTTTAGGCTTCCGTAGCAAAATATGACGCAATATATAAAATAATAAACTTTTAGTAGTAGTGAAATGCAAACAAACCCTCATATTTTCATATTTTTGTATGAAATTTGGCTTATAAAAAAATACTGTCTGAAAGCCCATTTAATGCAGAATCTAAGAACATAAACAGTAAGTATAAATTTTACAATTTTCAATGTAAAATAAAACATTGAATGTACTGCGACGGTCGTCAGCGCAGCGTAGTGGACGGTAACAAGACCCGAAAAACTGACAATGTCAACGCAAAAAGCTTTCATAATATCAATAAATTAAAGTGCTTACAATAATATCACACTTGTAATTAATATTCTCTTAATTATTATGAATTAAAACAAATGTGTTTTTCTCTCTTTACCTGATTTTCTTCTTTTTAATATTATACTAGCGGCGCCCTGCGGTATTACCCGCTGTTAAGAAGTAGCCTATGTATTACTCAAGGGTTTCAGCTGCCTCCATACCGAATTTTATTAAAATTGGTCCAGCCTCTTGAGCGTGAAGAAGTAAAAAAAAAACACACGAACTTTCGCCTTTATTAAATTATCAATTTCTTGACCAGATTTATAATAACAAAATAGCTTCTGCCCGCGACTTCGCGAATTTGGTTATCGCTTTCCCGCGGGAACTACGCGTTTTTCCGGGATGAAAAGTAGCCTATGTCCTTTGGGGACCCTAACTATCTCCATGCCAAATTAATATGGATATGGATTTTATATTACAAAAAAAGTGCCTAAAGAAGACGCGATGCAAAATATTTCTTGCCGATATGAATGGGTTTGGCAGAAAGAAGAAGAAACTTGGGTGCCACTGTGGACCCAAAGCCCTCCGGCTGCTCAAGAATGCCTAGAATTGAAAAGATGTCGGTGCGTGAAATCTTGAAGTTCCAGGTGCAATGTTTCAAACGCCAGCTCAAATGTACTGAGTTATGTAATTGTGGAGGTGGTTGTAAGTAAAACTAATTCACAAAACGTTCTATTATTATTTTTCTTTACTTTTAATAATGTTGCCTGACTACGAAGTCAGGCAACATTATCTGAATTCGTTTATAAATTGAAGATGATTAAAAATGACACTAAAGTAATAAAGGCGAAAGTTCGTGTGTTTTTTTAAAAAAACACATTTGTTTTAATTCATAATAATTAAGAGAATATTTATAACAAGTGTGATATTATTGTAAGCACTTTAATTTATTGATATTATAAAAGCTTTTTGCGTTGACATTGACAGTTTTTCGGGTCTTGTTACCGCCCACTACGCTGCGCTGACGACCGTCGCAGTACATTCAATATTTTATTTTTCATTGAAAATTGTAAAGTATATACTTACTGTTTATGTTTTTAGATTCTGCATTAAATGGGCTTTCAGACAGTATTTTTTTGTAAACCAAACTTCATACAAAAATATGAAAATATGAGGGTTTGTTTGCATTTCGCTACTAATAAAAGTTTATTATTTTAAGTATTGCGTCATATTTTGCTAGGGAACCCTAAAAACTGGTATGAGGAATGAATTGGGCATCATCTAGTTACCTGAAAACGACACCAAACTTGACTCAAAAGTCCAAACGAATCCGACAGGAATTTTTTTCCGAACGCCGGGAGCTCTGTACTTTAACCCCCCCTCCCCCCCACCAGTCGAGGAGTTCAAAGTGGCTACCGGGCGTTTTGGACTAAGGTCAATGTGTATAACATTCCTACCAAATGGCATTGCTGTACTCAAAATTTCGACCTCTCCATACAAGCATTCCCAATAGAAAACGGACTAGGTAATAGTAATACCCTATAGGTACGCGCAAAGTATAGAGTTCCGTTTACCTACCACCTACATAAAAAATATTCATCCTCTCAATTCTAGTAAAATAGGTATGTACTAATTAGGTATACCTATCCAGGAAAATAACAAACACCTCTAAAATATTCCGAATTCATATTCCACTTGTATCATTGTTTGTACCTACTACCAATCTCCAACAACGAGAATACGAATGTCGATCACCTCGTACCTATACTTACCGTTCGGCCGACTCGACGGCTGTACGCGACGCGGGCTATCGGACGTCTCGACGGCGGCGGCAGTAGGTACAGCGCAGGTACAGCTACTGCGAAAGCAAGTCACAGGCGACCGAGCGTCTTTTTGTCACAATTTTATTACAGCCAAAAGAGACTGTGATATCCATCCATACTACCTATATTATAAACATTTATAAATAATGACCCTATAGGTTGGCCGGGTGAATGAACTTCGTATCACCCGAAGGCGATTCCCATACAAAGTTATATTTCTTTTTTTTAGCTGTTCCTGTAGACGTTTCCCGGTAAAAAGTACAAATAGTACATTATTGCAGACGCAGCTAAGGAGCGCATTGCCGGACGCCTTCTTAGTAGGTACGAGTCCGGCAATGCTGTTGCGGCCGAGGTCTATAGATACAATGCTTTTCTCAAACTGTGAGGAAATACTACTCGTCGTCGTCACCATCATCATCACATCACCATCTCCATCATCATCACATCACCATCTCCATCATCATCACATCACTATCTCCATCATCATCATCACCACCACCATCAATACCATCACCATCATCACGGTATAGCAAAACACAACTTAGAAGGCGCGCGGATTCAGGCCAAAGAACACCAAAGAATATACAACTGAGGCATTGATGAAAATAGCACGTAGCATTTGCGGGCAAATGCGGGACATTACATTACATTACGTAGGTACATATGATTATAACCACAACAAAATGTCAATGTCTCTTTTTGTTTTTTTTTTATTCCTAATTGAGTTCCGTTTTGCACGCCGGTCGAAACATCAATGTGTAAATCTAAATGTAGTAGGTAAATAATAATAAATCATTAGTTTATTTCGCTTGTACCTACCTACGATTTATATGTATAACTGACATTGTAGCTAGTATCTAAAGTTTAGATACTAGCTACGTACCGTAGATTCTAAACATTATCAGGACCCAAAACAATTTAATTTTGTAAAATGCCACTTTTCAAATCACAATTTGTATAATCTGGATACCTACTATTATTATTACGCATACGCATATGATCGGTAATTTCATGGTAATTTCACAGCTTATATGTTCTAAAAGCCGTGGTGTGGCCTAGTGGTTCGAGCCACCGCCTCTCATGCCGAGGGTCGGGGGTTCGATTCCGGCTCGCACCTCTAAGTTTACTTACGTGCGAAATTCAATTTGAATTTACTATGAGCTTTTCGGCGACGGAAAACATCATGAGGAAACCTGCACGCATCTGCGAAGTAATGCAAAGATGTGTGTGAAGTCCCCAATCCGCACTGGGCCCGCGTGGGGACTATTATATCCCAAACCCTCTCATAATGAGGGGAGGCCTGTGCCCAGCAGTGGGACGCAAATAGACTGTAGTAGTAGATTATATGTACTCGTCACCATAACTGTTACAGCGAGCGTGTAGACAGTGCGGGTTTTCTACGCTCGAGTGGTCTACTATCTGGTCAATTTATTTTTGTTTTTTGTTTTTTACCTACAGCAAAAATAAATTTTTATAGACTAACTAGCTGACCCAGCGGACTTCGTACCGCCATAGTTTTCTTTTTGGGTGGGTATGAAAAATAGCTTACGTCCTATTCTCAGCCCTACTGAACATACACACCAAATTTCATAAGAATCGGTCGAGCCCTTTCGGAGGAGTTTGGTTACAAACACTGTGGCACGAGAATTTTATATATAGGTACTATCTATAGGTACTATATAAGAGATAAAATGTCCTAAGCAGAGCTCGATCGCCCAGGCCAGGTAGAGATCTTCACTATCTAAAGTCCCGCGCCATCACGTTTCAAAACGCTTCAATATACCACCAACACTCTCAACACATGTGCTGAGACAGCCATCAACTATGCGTTGAGAGTGTTGGTGGTGCTTTTTAAATAATAATAAAAAAATTGAAGCGTTTTGAGATGTGAAGGCGTGGGACTTTAGATAGTAGAAGATCTCTACCTACTTCTTATTATAAGTAGCTATTTTTATTTCTTACATAAATGAATAAAATACTTATAAGAGATAGGTATGATTTATTTCTTCTAGCAGTCTTCTGACATGTCACCGCTCATTACATTTTTTATATCTGATCATTATAAACAACAAAATACTTGTATAGGTACTTACTTACCTATTTCGTTCAATGATTTTCCAACTCATAAAACGCGATTTACGCGATCAACTATGTAACGGCGGGTTAACGCCATCTTGTGAGCATTCTGGAAATTAATAGGAATCGGACGGACACTAGCACTAGCAGATCAGCTGTTCATAGACCACGACGCCATATTGGCCTGATGCTTACAGTGTAAACGTTCTCTCACACAAGCTTGGTTCGACCGAAATTTTATTGGTTTTGAAATGCTTATAATTATTTTATTCTTTGATTTTTTGCGGTGTTTTTGATCTATGCGCGCTCGGGAAATAATGTAATATTTTATTAGAACGATAAAAGAAACTAAAAGCAGTCGTAGTCGAAGATTACGTGAGCAGTTTTTTGTATGGGGTTCAGCCGTGACGATTCACCTTAACCATTTATATGTCACATTCTTAAATACATATACTTAATTCCTTATCCTTAAACATATCTGGCAGTTTATTATAAATTGTAATACACATTATAAATGAGTTTTTATATACCACTGCTAGTTTAACCAGAGGTTGAATAAATTTATGTTTATATTGCGACCTGACTTGACGGGGGCATACATCCTGAGTGAACAGCGATTTTTATTTGGTTTCTTAATAGGGGATCATAGGATTTCGGTGTCCTTGGGCCGCAGTGACCACTTACCACCAGGTGGGCTGTGCGTCGTTTGCCCATACCATTGGTATAAAAATGCTGTAGTTTTGTGACATAAATATCAGTTGGAATGTTAGGATTAATTCACGTTATGTTTAGTTAGTAATATCAGCATTTTATTATTTAGTTTTGTTTTTTTCTTTCTTATTATACCCATTTTTCTCACTTTGTTTGTCTGTAACCTGTGTAGTTTTCCGTGACCTCACCAAATGGTTCTAACGGAAGACCAGCGTTGGCTTCATTGCCAACAAATGCTGAACTAGGATAATTTCGTGGCAAATTACACGAACTATTGTATAGTAGTAGTATAATTTTTACCTATATTGTCCGTGTTTTCTTTTATATATTTTCTAAATCGTGTTGAGAAGAAATATTTTTTCTTCTTCTTGAATGACTTTAAATAAGAAATAATATACTTGGTTTGACATCTATATAACTGCGATCCTTAGGCCCGCCACATACAGTGGCAAATCCGTAACTAAATCCCGCAACGGAATTCCGATTCGGAAATTCCGAACGCATGCCCGCTATACAAAATGTATAGCCGAACCACACACATTCAGTTCGGAATTTCGAACGGATAACTACTGTTTGTATGTGGCAGGTCTATACATTTTGTATGGCGGGCATGCGTTCGGAATTTCGTTGCGGGATTTAGTTACGGAATTACGACTGTATATGGCGGGCCTTAAGTGGCAGTGGGCTCTTTCGTCTGAAATGATGATGACGGATCAAAGTAACACTAACCTTATGTCGTTGTCGTCAACATCGAAGTTGGAGGTGTCGGTCGGACTCGCGACGTCAGGAACAAAGGGCGCGGCGGCCTCTCTTAGAGTGTCCCACTCCACGTTAATGAACCAGGGGTGGCTCTGAAATATAAGAAATAGTAGTTTATGCAACTGTTACATAATGAAACTTGAAGATGGCTCGTCGGTTTCGAATACTTTTAATTAGGCCTATCTTCAGTGTATATCCAATTTGGTTACATACGAGCGTCGAGGGCGACCTCGACCGATTTTCCCACTTATTCTTTACTAGCTTCTGCCCGCGACTTCGCCCGCGTAGAATTCGGTTATCGCGTTCCCGCGGGAACTACACGTTTTTCTGGGATAAAAAGTAGCCTATGTCCTTTCCCGGGACCCCAACTATCCCCATGCCAAATTTTATCTCAATCGATCCAACTGTTATAGCGTGAAGAGGTAACAGACGAACAGACAGAGTAACTTTCGTATTTATAATATTAACTAGCTTCTGCCTGCGACTTCGCCCGCGTGGAATTCGGATATCGCGTTACCGCGGGAACTATGCGTTTTGCCTGGATAAAAGTATCCTATTTCTTTATTTCTTTATTAATCCATACAACATGTCAGACTTACAGTAGGATTACCAAAACGCCTGACATGCAAAAGTAATAATAACAATAACACAGAATTATACGATAGATGCAAAAAAATAAGTAATCTTATAACTAAGCTATATATGGACAATGCACACTCAAGAACACAAAATATTTAAAAATGTCCTTCCCGGGACTCCAACTTTCATCCAAATCGGTCCAGCGGTTGAAGCGTGAAGAGGTAACAGACGAACAGACAGAGTTACTTTCGCATTTATAATATAGGGTCAAGTAATACGTTGTGACGATATTTTACCCACAGAATCGGCTATCGTTTGCAAAACGTTTCGCTTGACCCCATATAAAATTAGCCTTGTATTTAAATAACGTGGTAAATATAGTTTACCTTGAAGTCTTGAAGTCCATTTCTGCCTAGCCGGCTGTCTGCGGCACAGATCAACCTTCGGATCAGATCTTTCGCTTCCTCTGAAATCTGTAAAATATTTTTTTAAATAAAAAAAATAAAACCAACTCCAATCATACTCCGACAGCCTGTGACATAGACATAGACATAGACATAGACATTTATTTCTCAATATCAAATTACAGCATATTTTACATGTCAAAATAAGAGAATTTCACATTGAGATCGTCAGAAAGAATACAAAATAAAAATATAATGAAAATCAGGAATAAAATATTTCACTGTTAGGATCGTCTTTTTATACCAAAATAAGAAATAATAAATAATGTTAACAAATAATAGGATTAATATGGTACAATTGGTATGTCAAATTATATATTACAAATTTATAAATCTAAGTCCATGTATTCTTTAACAGAATATAACGGATGTGTGGGTGTGTGAAGTCGGTATCAAGTTCACTATAAGATTGCCATAGCTTTGGGTCGGTTCACTTGACACCGACTTCACGGGCGGTCGGAGTATGATTGAAGCCGGTTTTATTTTTTTATTTAAATTTTTTTTTCGGCTTCATTGTCCAAACATGTATACTACTACTACTACTACTACTACTACAGCCTATTTACGTCCCACTGCTGGGCACAGGCCTCCTCTCATCACGAGAGGGTTTGGGCTATAGTCCCCACGCGGGCCCAGTGCGGATTGGGGACTTCACACACATCTTTGAATTACTTCGCTGATGCGTGCAGGTTTCCTCACGATGTTTTCCTTCACCGTAAAGCACAGTGGTTAATTCAAATTGAATTTCGCACATAAGAAAACTTAGAGGTGCGAGCCGGAATCGAACCCCCGACCCTCTGCATGAGAGGCGGTAGGTCGAACCACTAGGCCACCACGGCTTATACATGTATACATCGGGACGTAAATATCAATGTAGTCTTTGAAACTGATGCCAAAATCATACACGTGCTAACAAATTTTGTGGAATCCCCTCATTTTTTCATGGATCCCAACATCAAAACTGAACCATATTAAAATGGGACCACCACGGAAGTACCAGATCGCATCATAAATACCTGCGCAGCGTGCTCGTCGGGCGGCGGGCAGTGGAAAGAGCGCGCGTGATTCATAATTTTGCCGTAAGTTTCAACTAAAGATTCTGCATAGAAGGGAGCCTCTCCAAACAACATCTCGTACATACAGACGCCTGAAAAATAACCGAAATCACATAAATTAATCCTGCTCAGGAGTAGAATAGAAACATATCATTCAAACTCAATCCATACTGATGTCACAGAATATTTAATGGTACTACATACAGAATGGCCACGGAATCACCCGCCTTAATCTAGCCGGCGTCATTTGTTTCATCCGGAGATGGAGAGTGGATCATTGGTACCGCGTAGTGGTACACACACATTTACAAGTGCACAGACGTCCTCGCACGCAAACATTGAAGACACTTCATTCGAATTGTGTTCTAAATCGTGTTTTTATAGGCCATGTCTGCCATGTGCTGATGTTATAAATGCGAAAGTAGCACTGTCTGTCTGTTACCTCTTCACGCTTAAAAAACCCTGGATCGATTTAGATGAAATTTGGTTTGGATGAAATGTAGCCTATGTCCTTCCTCGCGACTACAACTACTCCATACCAAATTTCATCGAAATCGGTAATGCGGCTTAAGCGTGAAGAGGTAACATACAGTCAGCCAGAGTTGCCTTCGCAATTATAATATAAGTATGGATTCGTATTAGTATTTTTTATGTCTAAATATGTTTCGTTTCTTACCTAAAGACCACCAATCGCACTCGGGACCGTAGCGACCTTGCCCATCCTCCATTGCCTGAAAAAGAAACAAATAAACTTTTTAAATACTGCACATTTAATTTTAAGTTATCTGGGCGACCTAGCTTTCTAATGTCAGCTGAAAGACGTCCACTGCTGGACATAAGCCTCCCGCAAGGCGCGCCACTCAGACCGGTCCACTCGCATCCACCTTTACAAGGCCGTCACTCCATATTGTTGGACACAGCTCGTTTCCCGATACGCAACACTTAGCTCGGATAAAAATAGCTAAAAATGATTTTTTCCCAAACATGAAACCCAGCTAGATCGATTCGTCTCCCCTGCAAACCCCTACATTCCAAATTTCGTAAAAACAAATATACAAGGTAAAGGTGGGTAGGAAATTCCTTAGAGGGATAAGTTCGCCTTTGTACATTGTTATAATTTATGATTTTTGTGTGTTTATTAATTTTGTGGTGTACAATATAGTGTTAATAGTACATTACACACCTAGGGCGGTCAAGTAAAGAAAGTCTCAGATCGCGGGTAATTGAGGCCCGAACCGGAGGCGAGGGCTATAATCTAGCGGTCTGAGGATTTCTTTACGACCGCCCGTGGTTAGTATACGATTTTACGTCACCACCTGGCCGTGAAGAGGGATTTTTCGTAGCGCCCAAGGGCGGTAAATCCCGCTTTTCGGCCTGGTGTGACGTAAAAGTATATATAAGTGTTGGCCGCGGTGGCCTAGTGGTTCGACCTACCGCCTCTCATGCAGAGGCTCGGGGGTTCGCTTCCGGCTCCCACCTCTAAGTTTACTTATGTGCTAAATTCAAATTGAATAAACCACTGTGCTTTTCGGTGAAGGAAAACATCGTGAGGAAACCTGCACGCATCTGCGAATTAATTCAAAGATGTGTGTGAAGTCCCCGATCCGCACTGGCCCCGCGTGGGGACTATAGCCCAAGCCCTCTCATGATGAGAGGCCTGTGCCCAGCAGTGGGACGCAATCAGGCTGTAGTAGTAGCAGTAGTAGTGTTTAAGGACAACCTACCCTAAGTATCTCCGGTGATATGTAATCAGGAGTGCCTACTGCAACATTGCTTTGAACCTGTAAAAAAGAAATGATATGTTTTATGATACAAGCACAAATTAACGACTAACGGAGTTTTCTGCTTTTGAATAGCACACAACCCGTGGTAGCCTAGTGGTCTGACGTAGAGATCTTCTACTATATAAAGTCCCGCGCCTTCACATTTCAAAACGCTTCAATTTTTTCATTATTTTTTAAAAAGCACCACCAACATTCTTAACGCATAGTTGATGGCTGTCTCAGCTCACACACATGTGTTGAGAGTGTTGGTGGTGCCTTTTAAATACATTGAAGCGTTTTGAAATGTGAAGGCGCGGGACTTTAGATAGTAGAAGATCTCTACCGCCACAGAATATTTAATAGTACTACATACAGAATGGCCACGGAATCACCCGCCTGAATCTAGCCGGCGCGCAACTCGCGCCCGACTCGCCCTTACCGTCATTTGTTTCATCCGGAGATGGTGAGTGAATCGTTGGCCCGCGTACTGGTACACACACATTTACAAGTGTACAGACGTCCTCTCACGCAAACATTGACACTTCATTCGAATTGTGTTCGAAATCGTGCTTTTATAGGCCGTGTCCGCCCTGTGCTACCGCCTGTCATGTAGAGGGTCGGGGGATCGAACCCAACTCGCACATCTGAGTTTACTTACGTGCGAAATTCAATTTAAATAAGATTTTTTTTTGGTGAAGATATATCGTGTGGACATCTGCACGCTTTTGTGAAGTAATTAAAGGTTGTGTGTAAAAGCCCCAGTCCGCACTTGGCCCAGACTATAGCTCAAACCCTCTTTTGTTGATAGGAGCCCTGTTCCCAGCTATTGGACGTAAATAGGTGTTGGAACCGCACAAACTAAATGTTGTCTTATTATGATAATCATCATCATGTCACCCGATAGACGTCCACTGCTGGACATAGACCTCCCCCAAGGCTCGCCACTCCGACCGGTCATGTGCCGCTCGCATCCACCGACTTCCCGCAACCTTCACCTATTATAATACTATAGAGAAATGATACAAGAAGAGTGGCAGAGCCCATACTTTAGTGCGTGCTCCGAAACCTTTAAATTGTTTAGAAATACACCTTTGCGTTCGGCTCGACATCTAGCTTCAAGTAGCGGTGGCAACTGCTAAACGGTCGGGTAATCGGGGTTCAGCCACTGGACGCTAGATGTCGATCTAGTGTTAACCCCGGTTTCGGAGCACGCACTACAGTATGGGCTCTGCCACTCTTCTTGTAACATTTCTCTATGATAATACTTATTATATTACTAGTTGTGTACCGCGACTTCGTCTGCGTGGAATATAAAATTGTCGATAACTTTTCTTTCCGATATCCTATTTTAATGAAACATAGCTAATATGTTGCGCCAAATGATGCTCTATCCTTGAAAACTGCATTCAAATCGGTTCAGCAGTTTCGGAGATTAACTCTAACAAACAGACAGACAGAAAAGATTTCTAAGAATCGCCGTTTTGTGGTCTACCATATATCTTTAGCCCCCGTTCCTTTTTTACTTTTCTTTCTATGTACAGACACGCCGGGTTCTGCTCTTTTATTATAGTATAGATAGATAGATAGATTATAATACCTAGATAGATATAAGGCCTACCTTGCCATCTTCGCCGAGTTGCAAGCAGGAACCAAAATCAGCCAGTCTGATATGTCCGCTGGCGTCTAAGAGAACGTTGTCAGGTTTAATGTCCCTGTAAATTAAATTGATACATTAATAATTAACTAGAATTAATTCTGCATCTCCAGACAGAACAAAAAGATCAGGAAATCATGTTGTTAGGTATACAGCAGCCGGTCTTATCGCTAATAGAGCTATCTATCCCAGACAACCTTTAAGAGTCTGACTTTTTTGATTATGTTAGTATATTGCCACCACCATGTAATTTTGTAGGTTGTGTTATTTGTGTAAGTATTATATTGGGTATACATTCATGTATATTTGTCTATATAATAGGTATATGTATACGAATTCTTATGTAAGTTTATAAATAAATGATTATGTGTTTAAGAATATGTTTTTCCATCTAAGTATATTGATTTGTTTAAGGCATCGACACCTTCTCTGTTTTACCCTATGGTTGACTGGTAGAGAATGCCATTGGGCATTAAGTTCGCCATTTGTACATATTTGTTTTCTTGAACAAAAAAGTTTAAATAAATAAACACCTATGGTGTAGGCAAACGAGCGCACAGCTCACCTGATGGTAAGTGGTCACTGCGGTAATGGACACCGAAATCCTATGATCCCGCATTAAGGAACCATGAGATCTCGAATGCATTGCCTGCCCTGAGGCCTAAGATGGAATGCCTCTGTGCCAGTAATTTCACCGGCTGCCTTAATTAACCCCCTACCGGAACACAACACTGCGAGCACTGCTATTTGGCGGCAGTGGTTGCAGTTAGTGGGGAGGGACGGTGGTACCACCCCGGACGGACCTAGCACCAGGCCCTACCACTAACTAGTTTCTATTAGAAACTTTGTTTTTACATATAGCTTATCTCTCACCTGTGCACGTATCTAAGTTCGTGTACACTCTGAATGGCGAGCACCATCTCAGCGATGTAGAAACGTGCCATGCTCTCGGGGAGGCGATCTTCGAATTTGGACAGGAGAGTTAGTAGATCACCGCCGCAGTAGTAGTCCATTACTAGGTACTGTGGAATAAAAACACATTATTAACCATTGATCTATTATAATCGGCCGAAGAAAAATGGCTCGTCAAAACGGGTGCCCGAACAACTCGGGCATCCGTTTGGCGCTCAGTAAATTTGACATTTAAAGTCTTATAGTGTTAGGTTTATTTTGTATAAAATATTTATCTTGACACATATTATAAAGAGGCGTTATTAGCATATTGGAACATATTTTCTAACGTCAGTTTGCTCCATATATTTTGACATATTCTGTTAGGCACTGTTCGTCCATATGTTATTATAGGTCAATGTTATTAACTATAGAAAATCGACCACCGAAACGTACTAAATTAAAACTTAGGTTATCCATATTAATGACATGATGAAGTGGGATTCATTATACTACTACTAATACTACAGCCTATTTGCGTCCCACTGCTGGGCACAGGCCTCCTCTAATCACGAGAGGGTTCGGGCTATAGTCACCACGCGGGCCCAGTGCGGATTGGGGACTTCGCACACATCTTTGAATTACTTCACAGATGCGTGCAGGTTTCCTCACGATGTAAACCTTCACCGAAAAGCTCAGTGGTTAACTCAAACTGAATTTCGTACATAAGTAAATTTAGAGGTGCGAGTCGGAATCGAGCCCTCGACCCTCTGCATGAGAGGCGGTAGGTCGAACCACCAGGCCGCCACGGCTTACTATCACGGTGTATCTAAATATATAAAACTCAAAGGTGACTGACATAGTGATCTATCAACGCACAGCCCAAACCACTGGACGGATCGGGCTGAAATTTGGCATGCAGGTAGATGTTATGACGTAGGCATCCGGTAAGAAAGGATTTTGCAAAATTCCCACGGGAACGGGAAAAATCGGGGTTTTACCTTTTTAATATTTCTGCGCATACGAAGTTGCGGGGAAAAGCTAGTTTATTCTAAATGCAACTCACCAAATTGTGTTCATCCTGAAAAGCGTAGTGCAAGTTGGTGATCCACCTTCTATCACCAAACACCAGAACGTCCCTTTCCTCTTGGAAACACGCAGTATCCGCTCTCTGTAAGCATGAAAAAAACGGTATTTTAATTACCTATTAAACCCTTATTAATATTAATATTATAAATGCGAAAGTAACTCTGTCTGTCTGTCTGTTACCTCTTCACGCTTCAGCCGCTGGACCGATAGAGATGAAATTTGGCATGGAGATAGTTGGGGTCCCGGGAAAGGACATAGGCTACTTTTCATCCCGGAAAAACGCATAGTTCCCGCGGGGACGCGATAACCGAATTCCACGCGGACGAAGTCGCGGGCAGAAGCTAGTTAATATTATAAATGCGAAAGTAACTCCGTCTGTCTGTATGTTACCTCTTCACGCTTCAACCGCTGGACCGATTTTGATGAAACTCAGTCAGTCAGTTTTTGAACATACTATAGAACATGTTATAGCGTTCCCGCGGTAATTGCGCGTTAAACTATAACAAATTATATACGAAAACCTTCCTCTTGAACCACTCTATCTATTAAAAAAACCCATCAAAATCCGTTGCGTAGTTTTACATACATAGGGACAGACAGCGAATCGACTTTGTTTTATACTATGTAGTGATAAGATCGTAAAAATAGCCGGCGCGCACTGGGCAAGAATAGTACAAAATGGAGACAGTTGGCACAATTTGGAGGAGGCTTTCACCGCCAAAGGCGGCCCTTATAACTAAGAAATTATCTAAATATAAGAAAAAAAAATACTAATTTATATTTGTAAGTGGGTGAATCAACTTTTTTATGTCAATAGTTGCCATGGTTACTGTCCCCTGGGCTACTTTTAAAACTGCTATTCTGTGGGTTTAAATACACTAAATGTGGGGTTTCTTTGCCATTTTCAATCCCTTCCCTAATGAATCACTTTCTAAGCGTCTTAGAATTCTATCTTGTAACAGGTTTTCTAAGAAACTCCTCTCATTTTGTCCCCTGGAAAACGGGACAGAATAACAACAAGAAATAGTTGATTGACCCAAGTAGATACTAACAACGAAATGAATGTTTTGTAAGGGATAAATAAAGCTTTATTATTATAGTGATAAGATTGGTTTATAAACCTTAAGCATCTCCCATTTGTTGAGTATCTTCATCGCATAGACCCGTTCCCCCGTTGTTGTGGACACAGTGCCGCCCGTCGAAGTATTGGCACCGATATCTACGCCCTGGAAAGTCATGAAAAAAATATCAATCAGGTAGAGAGCTTCTACTATCTAAAGTCCCGCACCTTCACATTCCAAAACGCTTCAATTTTTTTATTATTATTTAAAAAGCACGACCAACGCTCTCAACGCATAGTTGATAGCTGTCTCAGCACGCACACATGTGTTGAGAGTGTTGGTGGTGCTTTTTAAATACATTGAAGCGTTTTGAATTTTGGAGGGGCGGGACTTTAGATGGTAGAATATCTTTATTTGGTAGGTGTTTCTTTTTATTCACACATTCCACTACCCAAAGCTTGTCTCGAAGAGATCGCTCTTTAGCGATAAGACCGCCTGTTGTCACCCTTCTTCTTTGTTAATTGTATTTACTTGTTTAATTGTTCTTTGGTGTTCAATAAAGTGTATTT
Source organism: Aethes cnicana (assembly GCA_963971205.1). Classification (NCBI taxonomy): domain Eukaryota; kingdom Metazoa; phylum Arthropoda; class Insecta; order Lepidoptera; family Tortricidae; genus Aethes; species Aethes cnicana. The sequence continues at coordinate 7,497,825 of OZ020295.1, read as the reverse complement.
GTATTGTATTGTATTGTATTTGATAGGGTGAATAAACAAGTAACAAACACGAATTAAATAAAGAGGAATCTGAAAGAACCATCAAGGTTTTAAGGCGTGTGGCGACGCTCGAGTTGAAGGTTGTCGGTATACTGAATCCCAACATAAGTAATAAATAAATAAATATCTTGGCACATTTCACACATGTTGACCTAGCCCCAAACTAAGCAAAGCTTGTACTATGGGTGCTAGACAACGATATAAATACTTATATAGAGAAATACATACATATATAAATACTAAACATCCATGACTCGAGTACAAACATTCGTGTTCATCACACAAAAAAAAGCAGGACTCGAACCCACGACCGTCGGAACAGAAGGCAGGGTCACTACCAACTGGACCAATCCGGCCAAAATGCTAAAACCATGCTTAGAATCGATAGCTGATACTGTGGATAAAATTTCGTCACGTTTTGCTTGACCCTATATCATTATTTCAGCCAAAAGACGTCCACTGCTGGACATAGGCCTCCCCCAAGGCACGCCACTCAGACCGGTCCTGTGCCACTTGCTTCCACCGGTTTCCCGCGACCTTCACGAGGTCGTCGCTCCATCTTGTTGGAGGCCTACCGACAGCTCGTCTCCCGGTTCACCCTATATGTATAGCCATAAAAATAACTCGTTATCAACGCTGCATACCAACTTTTGGTATGTAGTCCCCACGCATGCTTAGTGCGGATTGGGGAATACATACACTCGAAAAACAAAACCCTCCTTCTGACGCCAGTCGGGTAAAAAAGGCTAATTAAGTCCCACTGCTGGGCGGCACATGCCTCCCCGTGGGCTATAGTCCCCAAGCGTGCCCAGAGCGGATTGGAGAATAATTACATACATTCGAAAAGCATAAGTTATGCTAACCCTCCTTCTGTCGCAGTCGGGTAAAAAATCAACCTAATAAGGATGACGACAGGGTGAAGAAATCGAAATTCTAATTAGTCCGTCAGGTAATAAAAAAATATTAGACACGTATTTTTTGTTTTATCAAATTAACAAAGAATGACTAAGTTAAAACGCATTGTTGGAGAGTGGGGGCTAACTACGTCACCGTTAGGTATAAATCGTACCTAACCGTGACGTCACGCGACGATTTCAACTCAATATATCTCCGTATAAGTTTGATTACGTGAAAAAATAAAAAAATACGTGTCCAATACTTTTCAATAATCTTCCTGACGTCATCCCTATTACGTCCCACCGCTGGGCACATGCCTCCCAATGGGCTATATTCTCAACGTATAGTGCTTCACACACATCTTCTAAGTCTTTACCTGCATAAAGGAAGCCCGGACCACGCAAACCTCCCCGAAAGCACCTCGCCCAATAACTTTGACCAACTCGAAGTCATCTCTCGAAAGGCGTAGGCGCTTCAGCGCTGACGCAACCGGCTTCACTGTAAACAGACATTCAAATTGCATATTAAACACACTATCAACGGGACTTAATCGCGTAATAGTACATTACAGACCTCTAGGGTGGTGAATTCGTAAATGTCCCAGATCGCAGGTTTCTGTGGCCCCAACCGAAGGCGCTACGCGGAGAGAAAATCTCACTTCTTGGCCAAGGCAAGACGTAAAACTTTAGACAAACTACGGGCGGTAATTCGTAAAACCCCTTGTCGCATATTTATGGCCTTCAGTTTGGGACACAAACACCTGCGACCTGGAATATTAACGAGTTCACCACCCTAGGTCTGAAATGTACTATTACACAACCCTGTCATAAAACTGCCCAAACTCACAGAATATTAAGAACCTCTTTATAAGAATGACTTGAGTCATTGACAGTGACAAGTGACATTACTTTCGTTCATTCCATTCGTGCCAGCTATCTACAAACGTTCAGTCAGCGTTTTGCATGAGAATCTGTATGTATTTTATTTTTCTTAATATATTAAGTATCCTTTCACCTTATAAGTCGCCTCGCCTTCAGCTCAAGCCAACAAAGCCATGTCTCCAGTATTGACAAAATGACGAACTTTGCATCTTTTTTTCTCCTTTATTTGGGATAATAAACAGTTACACACAGGAATACACATACATTTTACATTAAACAAAGCAACGGTAAGTATGAAACCAGCGACATTAAAAATATACTAAAATAATCTCTTAGAATGAGGCAAAAAGATGCTTATCTATTATTTTGTTTTATATTTGTACCTATAATAACTGTTTGGTCTAACATCTGTTTTCTGCTGGACCCATGGTAATGGAACAGCCACATTGGATAAAGCTTCTTACTGTAAATCCGTCTTCTTATATAAGACTTTTTTTTTATACCAATGGTATAGGCAAACGAGCGCAAAGCCCACCTGATGGTAAGTGGTCACTGCGGCCCACGGACACCGAAATCCTATGATCCCCTATTAAGAAACCATAAGATCTCGAATGCGTTGCCTACCCTGAGGTCTAAGATGGAATGCCTCTGTGCCAGAAATTTCACCGGCTGCCTTAACCCCCTACCGGAACACAACAGTGCGAGCACTGCTATTTGGCGGCAGGTTAGCGGGGAAAGACGGTGGTACCACCTCGGACGGACCCAGCACCAGGTCCTACCACTAACAAAAATAACTCACCATACTGTATAAAGTCCGCGACCGCCTTTTCTCTCCTCAGACTACTGTTACAGCACTCATCGTACAAAACCAGTAGCACGTCCAAAAGTGTCTCTACGCTGAGACCGTGCGTCCTGGGAGATTGGAGTCTGCGCGCCAGGAACAAGGTCTCGATTTGCTTGAGCCGTTTGATGCCGAGAACTGAAAATGGTAAACCTTTTTAGCTTATGCTGTAAGTGCCAAAATCTTCTTTATTGACGCACTAAATAGACTAACAGATACTTTAGATCTTTTGCAGCAATAAGGTCCAATTTCACCAAGCTAACCTCGGGTTGGCGGTTCAACACAGATCCAATTGTATCGCGACTTAAGAGCGTTTTCCCGAAAGTTGGCAACGTCGCATATAGCTGTCAAATGTATCGCTGTTTTTATTAATTTCTCAATATTACTGAATTAAAAAAGAAGTTATCATTCTATGGTTAAATGACGCGTCTCGTTTTATATTTGTTAGTTAGGCATTCAAATGATAAGATTACATTAAAATGCATGGAAAATGCGCTGGAATGTTTCCAAAAGATAGTACTTCCATAATCCTAAAAATTTCATGTTCCAAGGATAATAATTGTTGCAATCCATACTTAATGTTTTATTCAACCATAGAGCGCCAATTCATATTTTCATTCAGTAATATTCATAAATTAATTAAAACAACGAAATATTTGACAGCTATTTGCGATGTTGCCAGCTTTGGGAGTAAACCCTCTTAACTCGAGTTACGGCTCGGTCGTGGCGGTTACAAGGTGACCCGAGGTTAGGGGCGTTGGTGCAAATGGACGTAAGGAATGAAGAGGGAACTAATCAAACAATGAAGCCGTGGTGGCCTAGTGGTTTGACCTACCGCCTCTCATGCAGAGGGTCGGGCGTTCGATTCCGGCTCGCACCTCTAACTTAACTTATGTGCGAAATTCAATTTGAATTAACCACTGTGCTTTTCGGTGAAGTAAAACATCGTGAGGAAACCTGCACGCATCTGCGAATTAATTCAAAGATGTGTGTGAAGTCCCCACACCGCACTGGGCCCGCGTGGGGACTATAGTCCAAACCCTCTCGTGATGAGAGGAGGCCTGTGCCCAGCAGTGGCACGCAAATAGGCTGTAGTAGTAGTAGTAATCAAACAATCCGATGGCCTCGCGGTTTTACCTACGGCCTCTCACACAGAGCGACGGGGGTTCAAATCTGAGTTAGTTATATGTGCGAAATTCAATTTGAATTTACCACAAGGAAAACAGCGTGAGAAATCCTGCATGCATCTGCGATGTAATTGAAAGATGTGTGTCTTTACACACATACCCCCAATACGCTCTGGAACCCACAAGGCCCAAATCCTATCGTGATAAACGGCCTAAGCCCAGCAATGGGACGTCAATAACATGTAGTTGTGGTGGAGGGGGATATGTTTTTCAATTTACACAGAAATTTTAAACACTCACATTTTTAGTCTTACAATTAAGAATCGTTTAACAAGTGTACAGACTTGAATACTAAAACCATTGCTTCCCAAAAACGTGCGCGGCTTGAAAACAATGGACAGGAAACGACTATTCCGTTTAATTGTAAATGAACTAAAGGATATCCCCAATGCCATAGACGTAACTACGTACAACGCCGTAGCGGGAGCGCAAAAAGAGAAATTCCCGAGTCTTTGGATAAACTCCGTATCTGCAATTCCTATTGGCACAATGGCAATTTTTGACGTCAGTTTTGTTTGTAGGTGCGCTTTGGATTTGTCTTTCGATAAAACACCACATTCATATACGTAAATAATATAGACCCGGTCTAACGTACACGTAATATGTCCCCACTTCCACGGTGTCCAATCCAAAGTTCTGTCACCGAGAGTGCGTACCAATAAGCGTTTTTAAAAAAACTTTTTTCGAAACTGTTTCTCAGTATCTAAAAACTCGTCTCGTTGTTGAAGAAATGTGACCCAGCTTTAGTGTCACGATATAAGTTTAACTTTGGATTGGACACCAATGAAGTGGGGAAACATGACATGTATCTACGTTAGGCCGGGTACGAAGTATTATTTATGTCTATGACCACATTAAACTCGATGAAAACATGATTATTAACTACTAGTTAGAAATGCATGAGGATAGCTTGCATCGAAATCAATTCAATTGTTAATTATGGGTAATACGAAGCATTTATCCATCTACATTCCACAGATCCACTCGTACAACCTTTGATGAATGCATTAGATAATAAAATGGTAATGGAACAAAATTTCACGAGGAAAACTAGAAATGTTATTAGTAACATCATATTATTACAACATTATCATGGCCTACGTTATAGCTATTTACTCTCTGTTGAACGTGACTGCCTCTAACTGATTAGAGCTAACAAATTGTAAACATGGTGTGGCATCACTATACATACACGTTAAGTCCCCAGCCGCGTCTGCTTGTATGTCTGTTTGTTCGCGATAATCTCGATAATTCAAATTTAATCATTTATTCAGAAACACATAGGAGCACTTTTACACGTCAGAAAAAGAATTTACCAGCACTTCCTAGACCCATTGCTTGAGAAGAAGCGCCGCAACAAACTCTAGCAGAAGGCCTTTTTACAAAATTTCCACATAGTTACAAAATTTACATTTACATTACATGTATAAAATATACATATAGGTACATACTAAAATTACATTGAAGGGATGTATACTCCCTAACTTAAACTTAAATCTAAGATCTTAGAGATGTATAGTCTAGGATAGATATATGTATAGAAGTTAATGAGGAAGTTTTTGGTGTAAAAAAATTTTGTTCTTCTACCCGTGCGAAGCTGGGGCGGGTCACTAGTCCGTACTAATATTAAAAATGCGAAAGTAACTTTGCAATGTCTGTCTGTTACCTTTTCAAGCTGAAATTGCTGGACCAATTTACATGAAATTTGGTATGGAGATAGTCTGAGTCCCGGGGAAAGACATAGGCTATTTTTTATATACAACATAGTCACTTACAAACAAAGTTCTTTAATTCTCAAATCATATAGCTACAACTAATTAATATCACACCTGGCATGTTCATCTATTTAGGCAACAATGCAACTGAGTGTAGCAGTGAATCATCAGACTAATTATGTGCTCTATCAGTTATTGGCTGAATCATGGAGGCTTCAACAGGATAACCATGTTAATTATAGTCAAGGGATTTTGCTGCAGGAGAATATGTAAACAAGGATATTGCGAATACAAATGGATTATACCAGCCTACGGATCGAAATTGCGAACTTAAATGTAAGGTTCGAGCTGGGTTTCAGCAAAGAACCCAAATCTGAAGATAGATCATTTAATGTAGACTACTAACAAATAAGGCCTTTGCCAGAAGGCACAGCGAACAACTAGCCATATTAAAAAGAAACAAAATAATCGGATAAACAATGGGGTTCGGTCTAAAGGCTATATTATCACTACATAGTGTAAAACAAAGTCGCTATCTCTGTCCCTATATCCCTATGTATGCTTAAATCTTTAAAACTACACAACAGATTTTGATGCGGTTTTTTTAATAGATAGAGTGGTTGAAGAGGAAGGTTTTCGTATATAATTTGTTATAGTTTAACACTCTATTCCCGCGGGAACGCTATAACCGAATTCCACACAGACGAAGTCGCGGGCAGAAGCTAGTTATTACTAATAAATAAAAGACCACAGAACCAGTGCAGTGGTTTCAATCTGAGGGCAATTAAACTAAGCTTTTCAATGAAAATGAGGCCTTTACCGATGAGGTTTCTGGTGTGAAGGAGGATTAATTATAAACTTTTATATGCATTTTTATTTTTTTCAGTGAAAGATAACATTGTGAGGAAACCTGCACTAATCCGCAAAGTAGTCCAAAAGACGTGTGACGTTCCCTATCTACCCCAGGCTTGCATTGGAACTATAATAAAGAGAATGTCTCTGATGAGTCTGTCACTAGCAGGGGAATGTAAACAGACCGTCATGGTAGTGGCATAAACAGATTAAACACTTACTCGGCACATTGTTGGTGGGCACGAGCGCCCAGTCCGGAGATGAGTCCTCGTCGTCCGACATTCTCACACAAGCACTGGCATGTCCATACACTAACACTACGATTTGTATAAAAGCTACCGTAAAGTTTAAGGCAGATTATTGTGGTAGTTGGTTGGAGCCGTCATGATGGTACCTGGAAAAAGGGGTATAATTTCAGTTTCTATGTTGTGTACTTTTATAATATTATACTAACCTATTATGTAACTCAATAAGTAAAGAATAGTTTATTAATACAAATAAGATTAAAAAGTAAAGAGAAATATTAACTATTTGGAACATACTCGAACATACTAGTTAGGTCAATTGAGCTCTTATAAATTAAGCACTAGTTGAGTCAAAAAGTCAACAAAACAGACCAAAGTTAAAAAAAAATATATTAATTAGTGGTGTAGTATAACAATTTCATATTTCCTTCATATATTTACATAAATCTACGATTATGATCAATAAAGTAAACAATCATTACTTTCACTTCTTCAACATTAATCAACATAAAACGGTACACCTATTCAATAAATCATCTCTTCTAAGACAGCATACTTATCTACAGAACATGCCTATTATCACACATAAATATTTACACACTTAAATACAGCTGCTTAGTGTAAACATTACTTGTGAAATGAAACCAGCTTTCAGAGATAAGAGATAAAAATAAATAATTGAGTAGGTGTTTAAAAACTCCTTAGTCACAGGGATTCCTAAAAAGGTAAACTGCCTGTATACTACAATATTTCCTTGAGAAAAGATTAATAATACACGAGGTAGAGAGGAATAAAAAATTCATAGTGGTGCAAAAAAGATCAACGCCTAGAGCTGCTTATAGAGAGGAAATCCAAGGTGATTTTCACCATTGTCTATCAACACAAAAGGCGACGAATTACTTTCTATCCAGTCATCACAAGGTTGCGGCGACACTCGATATTACAACTCTTTCGCAACCGAATCCAAACGCAGATTTGAATCTAAATACCAAATCAACTTTTTTTCACCAAAAAAACTATAGTTAGAACACCGATGACATATCGATACGTTTCCGCATCGAACCTATAAATAAACAATAACATATTACTTGCGTGAGACAAAAATAACAGCCTGTAGTAATGCTATATTTCCAGTTTTAATTTTGTATTGTTCTGAATCCCGAGCGCAGAGATCTTAACCTAAATCCATTATATCGATTGTTATGCAAAAACACTGAGATGACTCATTGTTGATACTGACAAAAATCACATAAACTCCAACTTTATAATATTCACCTGATAATTTAGATACGATAAGGGGTTAAAAAACTAGTTGACGAATCCCCAAAGCGGACATTTTACTCGGGGGTAGCCAGAGGGCTCGGTCGAATCCATTTTGTTTGACGTTCCTTGTCAAACTTTTACGCCAGTGGTATGAAACCATTCCGTGCGTACAAAGAGTAACAGTGAGCTATAAACGTCGAAAGCGTGAAACGGACCGCAATTTCCATAGATTACGAACCACTATAGAAAAATATTTACGTTTCAGTTTACGCCATTATCGTTTTCTATGTGAACAAAAATAATCCAGCAATAAATAATGGAAATGCAGAAACAATATTAATTCCATTGTTTACAACTTTTTATATATGACCTAAAATAATACCGTATTTGTTCAATAATGATGTCTTGCCTCGACAGTAATTCGTGCCCTCGAAGAGTGCTAGAACGTATTTCAATAAATATTCCAATCAATCGGGTAAAAGTTATTTTCTTTCTAATTCTCCATAAATTCAATCTTTGAGCGACTATTATTATAACCAATCGTATTCATTCGAATATTTCATTTCCAACCGGTTCGCTACCGCTATTGCTAAATTCGGGAGCATTGTGCTGGCAACGTCTTTGCCGGATGTGGCATCGGAAACCTTAGTTATAATTTCATACTTACAATATTATTTATCGACTTTTTCTTAGTAAGTGGAACTAAAAAATACTTTATAATTAAAGAATCAATAAATAAAGTGGCACTATATTTTTTATATTCGTATAAATTACCAATAATATGTGAAATTCCATTAAAAATAGTGCGTCTTTTGAATGAGCGTCATATTGTACGTAATGGAGTCGATGTTCTGTTGAAAAGAGTTTTTATTTCAATTACCTGTGTTTTCGCTTGAAAAATCACATAAAAGTTTGTGAAAATGTGCATTTTTGGATTACAGTGATTGGCATATAATAATTTATGGATTCCTCCCAAAGAAATATCTACCCAAACAACCTCGTTCGCTTGTCAATGGTATGTATGCCATCAAAATATTTTGGAAAGTTCATTGAATTTCTATGATAAATGGTAATTTCGAGTGGTATTTGACTGAAATGTGACAGAATAGACGATGTTTTCACGAATTGGATACGAGATTCAATTTCTGGCATCGGTTTTGTATGAAATATGCGATGGCTTTGTGGTCTGCGTAATTGAGTAGCTACTTCGAAAGGTCACGCATTCATTTGGACTTTTTGCTTGCAGACTGGCGATCGGTGCGGTTTGAATCTAATTCTGTCCGTCTAACGCAATTGGTAGAGCGCGGTCGAAAGCGATACGGGTTAATGGTTTTGCGAGGGCACCTTGATTGCGGCGCGAAGTCAAATGAAGGCATGGCTTCTGATCAGCCTGTGAAGAAGAAGCAGCGTATAGATGCTCCGGACATCGACGATGGCAGCGACAGGTCCGCTGAAGAGATAACTGACATCTTTGAGTCAGAAACTCCTCCTACGGAGACCACAGAAGATTTTCCACGGAATGGTGAGTCTCCTGATAGTGGGCGGGTTAGCGAGGATGCCGTGGATTGCTCCGCGATCCTACGGCTCCCTAGCGTCGAGACAATACCCGCCTGTTCAAGCACAACCCAACAGTGGACGGTAGCTGATGATAAACTGCTCGCTGAACTAAGAATACTCCAAGAAAACTTAGTAGGTCAATGTTTATGTCCAGTAGAAGAGCACAAAGTCTCTCAAATGTTTGATAGACGTCTCAATCTAGTATCTTGGCCTCTGACATGCTCTTTAACATATTTATCGACAATGCAGCTAATGTTCGATATTTATTTAAAGCAAAATAATACAGGTACAATATGTTCGAAGCTAATGCAGGCCTGCGACATGCTTGTAAGGAACAGGCATGATTGGATCACGGAAGTGGTAGAGTTGGCAGATCATAAAAGCAAGTTCATCACATTTGTGGCCAGTAGGGTACTCGCCAGCTTCCTCATTGTTGCAAAGGACACGGTCGATGAGAACTGGCTCCAACAAATCGCAGAAAACATCTACCTGTTTGATAGAATTAATAGAATAACCGTACAAAAGATTAACTTTAGTCTTGATATTATTAAGAGGATAGTGGAATGGAAGGATGTCGAGCAGCATCCTTTAGAGGACAGTAATTACATAAACTCTGTGGGTCACATGCATGTTCAGGAAGACAATCCTTTTAGAAGTAATGTTGGTTATAGCAGTACAAGTCAGCCTTCTAGCTCTCATGATGACAATTTGCACAATGAATTCTCAAACCTCCAAACTCATGGCACTCCATCCACTTCATCCAGTGAAAAGCCCCCTGAGATTAAGCCGGCAGGTTTTAAACTTCATGAGCCAGTTTTGAAGTTGCCCATTGAACAACCAATGAATGAAGTTGAACGACCAGAGTCCCCCGAACCACCGTCAAGAGTGGAGCGGGTCAACGAAAACGGATGTGTTACAGTCATACTAACAGACTCTGAATCATTTGACACATCACATATCAAATGTTTGACGATAAAAACTCTAGAGCACCACTGGCCAGTTTTAGTAAAAAATATGAAACTTCTACTACTAAGGTACCTGAATTTAGCTAATGCAGAAAATTGCATTCTCACATTCTTTTCTCTATGGGAGAATATAATAAGTGTAAAGGCCAACCTTTCGGTGATAGATACTAAACCGTTCTACGCTGATCTACAGGGGTTCGTAGATTTATTAAGGAACACTGTCCTACCTAGTATGGTTTATGCGCATTTACTAAGTTTATTTAACGAGGTTCTCTGTTATGGCTCTACATTGGCCTTACAGGATATTTTACCTGAAGAGATATGCTGCTTAGCACATTCCATTGTCCGATTTGTAAAAGATTTCAGGCTCCTAAGTGATGTTAGAGTCAGAAATAGTAGAAGTGGGTTTGGTTTTCTGGGCAATGACTGCACTGTAATAAGGGACTATTCTCTAGGCCCCGCAGTTACACCAGTGTCTGCAACTATCCAGTTAGTCGATCAGAGTTATGGCGATGAAGAAAATGACGATTCTACCTCAAGCAGTGAAGTAGATAAGACTATGTTGCAACGAATGTCCCTATTGGTACTAAAATCTATAGCAGTCACCGTAAAAGAGATGAGATGTGATTCATCGGATAGCTCAATTGATTCATCAGACTACAATGCGATACAAGACATGCAAATAGTTGAGAGATCGATCCGCGATGTTTTGAAGAAGCTGGATGGTTTCATTAGGAACACAATGGAATTCCACCCCGAGACTCCCTTCACTAAGATGTTGATTCATTTATTTAGTGAACAGGATGACTATCTGATTGAATCCATGGTGTGCACTTTAGACATTACAGTTGGTATTGTCTACAGGAATTCCATGTATCCGGATTTAATACCGATGTTGAATCCGATAGCTTCCTTCATTGAGTTCTTGAAAGTAGTATCTCATGACAGTGATGTCTTGTTGGATTACTTGGTGAGCAATGAGACATGTTTCTTGCTGTATTTGCTTAGATTTCTGAAGTATGTGCGTAGGAACTGGCCTAAGTTCATTGAGACCTGCCAGCACACGGATTCAGCGGGTAGCAGGGGGTTGGATGACACCATGAGGGTTTTAATACGGCTTCGGCTACAGATCAGCCGATTGGTCTCAAGGGCTCTGTTCCCGTATAACATAAGCCCGGTTTTAAGATTGTTAGAAGTCTGCGAGAGTCTTTACGAAGGAAACGAGTTGAGTTGAAGTTTGCGGGTATTTTTAAAAGATGGGTAAAATTTTCGTTTTATTGTAAGGATATACTCTTCAACTAGATTAGTCTTGCCTCAGTTGTGTGAAGATCGTACAGTTTTATATAAAAAAAGCTCCTCTCTATGGAGTTTTTTAATAAGTTTTAAGTAAAGTTTCCTATTTATAATAAAATACTTATATTGAAGCAAGCAAAGACTGCCATCAGTTAATACATTCATTCCAATCTTATTTGTTTCTTTAGGTCTAGATTTATAACTAATTATAATAAGTTAATTTATACTAATAGTAACTACATGTATCATTTTTGTAGCTATTTGTTAAAGTAGTTAATATATTATTAGTATTATTCTGTAATTTTTGAACTGAAGTCTTCCTTTCATTTGTCATTCTTACTGCAGAAACTATGTAACTTTGAATTTTTTACTTTGATTATGTAGCTTTGAAATTATAGATTACAAAAATCAATCTGACAATTTAACGTTAAATCCTTCTTGGCTATTATTGGATTTTTATTGCAGTAAGATGATATAAGTAATGTGTTTAGGTGTTTTAAAAAAGACCGCATTCTAAATCTATTATAACGGCTGGTCCAACCTTTTCGCCCAAAATGTGGGTAGTCGCGGAAAACGCTCAATAATGTGCCTTACCGTATTATACATAAGGGTGCTCCTAATAATTATTGAATTACGTGTTTTGCACTATTTATAAAAGTATACTAAATGCAATTTTCTTTGCATAATATAATGTTTAAACGTAAATATAAAAATATTCTTAATATTAAGTTAGTTGAGAATAATATACATAACTGGTTGTATTATATAATAATAATATTTTATGAATAAGTTGCATAAAAATGCGGGTGTAAATAACAATAATAAATTAAATTTCATGCCACCAAGGTGTAAATAAATCGCCATCAATTACCATATTAATAATAACTGTAATATCAGTATTAACGTAAATGAACTATTTATTTCATAGCCTGTTTCACTTGGCAAATTTAACTTGATTTATTCGATTGTGAACTAGACAGTTTCAATATTATGTTATCAGTTTAACAGATTTTTTTTAAAATACGCAGTGATCTAAGACTGCATTTCCTCTGAGGCGGAGAGGAGCTAAGCAGATACGTGAGTTAATCAACCAATCACATTAGGGCAAAGCGGAAGAGGGGCGGGGTTTAGTGCCTCGAGCTGCCCCGTGATTGGTTGATTCCCGTACGTCTCCGCTCCGCTCCACTCCTAAAAAAATCATTGTAATTATAATTCTTTTAGGTCTGCCAAGTGAAATTTCGCTTGTAATTGACTACGGGATGTATAATTTAGAATATAATTTATAGCTTTAAGATAGGGAACATTATACAGACTGTTTTTATGTTTAAGCCGAATAATATTTTGCCAAACGTATTAATAAAATTGAAAAAAATTCAAATTTGAATCTCAAATATTAGTGGAAATTGCATTTTTTCAGAGCCAAACAGCATTATGTTTACGATATTTTGGTGTGCTACATAGTGACGATTAGTTGCACCTTACACCATTGGAAGAAGGTCCAGTTTACATATTAATAAACTCTGCTGTATGAATAAAGATCATAATAGCAATGGATACAAAGTTGGTGCAATTTATTCTCGAAGCCACCTTATTCTCAGAAATTTAAGCAAATAAAGAACGTATTGTCATAATGTCTTGGCTTTTTTTGCATCAAAATAGCGTGAATGGTTTTGTAACCAATTCTTAAATACCATATATGGTTGGCTATAACATTAGTAAAAAAGTTTGTGAGATGAAATAATATTTTTAACTGGAAAAGCTGGAATTATCCTACACAACACGTAAATAAATATTTATACTTTGTTCCCAACATAACGAATGAAGTATAGCTTGGCCAATAAAAGTATGAAAAAAAAATGGGGTCGCCACTGTCGCAATTTAGACTAGAATCTTAAAATGAGAATTTGTCAGAAGCCTTAGAAAAATCAAATTATTTGAAGAATAACAAAAGATACATTCAAACAGCTCAAAATGTGAAAGATTTGTGAAATAAGCATTGTCTTTAGTAAAAAAAAAATTGTTCCAATTTTCACTGCAATTTACTTTTTTTTGTCAAGCTAGGGTGAGTTGATTCATGCGTAGTTGACAGACTCCTGGTCGTTATCGCATTCACTGCCACCGACGCATATAATATGCGTTTTGCTGACTTTCCCGCAGTGCCTTGAACGCACATGTGCGTTGCAATGTTCCCTTAATGACAGATGTGGCACCTGACGAAAGTTCGTAAAACGGAAGTGGCAGTGAATGCGTTAAATATGTCATTTTATCCCCATACTAAAATATTTAACTTTAACGGACGGTTTGCATCAACCCACCCTTATTTTTTTTTAATTATTAAAACAGAAACGCGTTCATCTTACTTAATGTATGAATTCTTCGATAGTAATATTTTTTAAATCAAATTGAAAATGACAGTTCTTGCCTTTGATATCACATAAATCTATGAAAATCTTGTAACCTCAGAAAATCTAAATTTTGTATCGAGCTAGGTAAGTTGTTAAGTAACAATAATTTAATTTAGCATCAATAAAGCGAAATATTTTTGTATTTTACTTGGATATTTTTATTTACTTCACCTGGCTGGATCTTTGAAGAAGTATTTCAAAATGAAAAACAGCTTTCCTGCAAAAGGTCCCACTTGATGCGACGATGCCAACCCTCTATGATGCGTTAAAAAAACTGTCAATCTGTTTAGTTAGCCGGTGAAATTTCTGGCACAGAGCCATTCCATCTTAGGCCTCAGGGTAGGCAACGCATTCTAGATTTTATGATTTCTTAATGGGGGATCAAAGGATGTCGGTATCCATGGGCCGCAGTGACCACTTACCATCAGTTGGGCTGTGCGCTCGTTAGCCTATACAATCGACTTGAAAAAAAAGTTAGAACAAATTTCTTATCTGTAAAAATGTTATTATTGCTGAATAAAGGCGGGGCACATTGCTCGCAGGCAGGACTGATGGCCGATGGGACCCGAAAGTACTGGAGTGGCGCCCGCGAACCGGTAGACGAGCTGTCGGTAGGTCTCCAACAAGATGGAGTGACGACCTTGTAAAGGTCGCGGGAACGCGGTGGATGCGAGTGGCACTGGACCGGTCTGAGTGGCGCCCCTTGGGGGAGGCCTATGTCCAACAGTGGACGTCTATCGGCTGAAATGATGATGATCTTATCTGTAAAAATATTATTATTGCTGAATAAAGGCGGGGCTCATTGCTCGCAGGCAGGACTGATGGCCGATGGGACCCGAAAGTACTGGAGTGGCGCCCGCGAACCGGTAGACGAGCTGTCGGTAGGTCTCCAACAAGATGGAGTGACGACCTTGTGAAGGTCGCGGTGGATGCGAGTGGCACTGGACCGGTCTGAGTGGCGCCCCTTGGGGGAGGCCTATGTCCAACAGTGGACGTCTATCGGCTGAAATGATGATGATGATTTACGAAAATGGAAGAGTGACACTGTAGTGAAACTCCACGGAATGATGGTGACGTGTGTTGACCGAATGGAATTCGAGGTAGAAACTAAATAAAACACATTTGTTACGTATCACCAAACTGTATTTTCTATAATTTACAACATAAAAACATACAATGCACGTTGTAGGTACACACTAATAATCTAACAGTTCTCTATACATACCTGCGCTTTATTGCTTTTGAGTGATTCAATACAGTCTTTCTTGCATCGGTTATGGGTAAACAAACTTAATTCCACTTAAATAGTCTTATTATTAAAGTCAAACTTACCGTGTCACTGGTAACTCATTCTCGAAGAACGAAATATAACCACTATCGCCGATGTAGTTTCGTTCATACTGTTTCACATAAATACTAGGCTAGATCTAATTTCACATTTAAAGACTAACTAGACTTGGCTTTCCACTGAGGCGGAGGTGAGGAGCGGAACGAAGAGGAAGAATGGGGACTTTCGTTTCTTTGCTCACCAGTTGGCGCCACTGTTGACTAAGGTCCGGAGGTATAGCTTGTCAAAGGCGACTTTATAAGATTGGCGCCGAAACAAAGTTTTAAATCTTGAATCTCATTAAGTTTATTCATTATAAATAACTATCATCGTAGTAGCTATGTACCGCGATGTTATGCAGTTCCGTTTTGTTCGGATTTTTCAAAGCGTTCACAATCATCGCCAAATAATATAATTCATATTTGCGCTAATTTCGCGAAGGAGATCACTTTTCAACTTAAAGAAATTATCATTTATGTCACGAAGACCGCCAAAACCAGTGAAAAGTGAACGTTATTGGACCTCACGCGACACTAGCGCCTCTAGTGGCAAATTCACACGCGATAGCCCCCATTAACCAATCAAATTGGGGCAGGGCGGGGTTTAGCGGGAGCCATAGCAGCAGAGTGCCCCGCGATTGATCGATACCCGCTCGTCTCCGCCTCAGTGTAAAATGAGCCTAAGAGCTGGCACATTGACTTCATTACAAAAAAAATCTACGTTGCATAACGGAAAAGAATACACAAGGTGCACAAATTAAAAAAAAAACCTTTTCCACGGTAACGCTTATATCGGCACCGCAGGTCCAACGCCAACGACCTATTTTGCGTAAGATCCATATTCGCTTTACATGTCAGCCACCCTCGGCGTGTGAGGGGCGCTTTTTTATTTGACATTGCGTTGAAAAGGTTAAAGTATGTATAAATCGGTGTTATAATTTCAAGATACAAGCTCTTTGCCTATCAGAACAATACTCCTTAACAACATCTAATGGTGCTCTTACACAGGGGTTATATAAACTTATCATAAACAAACCTTTCATTACAAGAAAAGTAACATTTATAACACTGGAACATTAAATGCCATCCTTGTTGTTTTATGTGTAATGTTTATAAACGTTATATAACCTGTGTGGGAGCACCATAACACGAACATGGTTTCTAAACATCAAATTACAATTAATTTTAAACTTGACTCATTTTTATCTGCTTTTGTACAGTGACAGACTTTTTGATAGAAAATCATAATAATACATATAAAACAGTCGATATAAACAGTCAAGGATTGCAATATGAACCCTAAGAGAGTGCGCCCACGGGTGACTTTTGCCACGCGTGATTTTTTCATCAGTTCACTATGGAGACGTGACTTTTGAGGTGACAGAAACTTTTTTGTCACGGCGACAACTCACCCGTGGGCGCATTCTCTAACTGTTTATATCGGTGGCATTCAAGAATCAGACCTTATATCAATACGCTTGAAGGTTGAAGGCCAAAATATAAACAACAGACTTGGCGATAAATGTTCATTGGGTCTTTGGATAGCGACAATTAGCTGTTTACGATCATTTCCGAACCCCGTCGGTCGACCTGGGCCTATATTCGAAGTCTTAAATAGGGATCTCGTTGTTCCCTATAGGGTCGTGTGAACTTTAAGCAGCTAGATTTAAAGAGTTCAACTTGACGCGTGAGCGATCCTATAGGGAACAGCGAGATCCATATTTAAGACTTCGAATATGAGATTAGGCTACCACTTCATGAAAGGACTCAAAATCGCCAAACTCACTTGACGTGATTAATGAATATCCCAATACTATAGAAGAAGATGGAATAATAGATAGTTCGCAATTTTATACATTTTTCACGTAGCACACAAATAATGAATCTCAATTTAATTGACACTTAGGAAATAAGAAAAATAGATTTCTCCACAACTTCTTTATAATTAGACACCTACTAAACTTATGTTTATTTAGCTCGCGTCCTATAAACCGCGTATCAGAAAATTGTAGTCCCTGCCATCAAAAATAACTTAGAGCCTTAAATATATAGGTAAGTAAATTTACTAAAGTGGTAGGGCCATGAGAAAGTTAAATCTACAAATAGGCTGATAGATAAGGTAAAGGCATTTGCAAGCATAGGTTTCAGGCCTGGGATACCGCTTCCTATCAGATGGTCACAGGGCTCGTTCGAAAAATAATCAAGTGAACAACATTTCCGATACGCGCTATATGCAACGGTAGAATCAAATACACACAATTCAGCTTACTTCGTTCGCTGCTACTTACTAACGTGTTAATTTCATAGATGACTTTTACGCTTATTTTAGGCCTTTTTTAGAGACCGGCAATGTGATGGGAGGGGCGTTGGGCGGCAAAATTAAACATAAATCGATATACAGCGTGTAAAGTTAAAGAGAAATGATACAAGAAGAGTGGCAGAGTCTATACTGTAGTGCGTGCTCCGAAACCCTAGTTAACACTTGATCGACATCTAGCGTCCAGTGGCTGAACTCCGATTACCCAACCGTTTAGCAGTTGCTCCGCTACTTGAAGCTAGATGGCGAGCCGAACGCAAAGTGTATTCCTAAACAATTTACAATTAATATTATAACTATAGAACTCTTTTTTGAAATCCTCTTATTACACAGAGACTTCGGCTTGTAAGTTGTAAACTGTTAAGCAATAAAATATGGTTTGCGTTCGGCTCGCCATCTAGCTTCAAGAAGCGGTGGCAACTGCTAAACGGTTGGGTAATCGGAGTTCCGCCACTGGACGCTAGATGTCGATCAAGTGTTAACTAGGGTTTCGGAGCACACACTACAGTATAGACTCTGCCACTCTTCTTGTATCACATCTCTATGCTAAAGTGCATAAACGAATAGGGATGAAACGTGATGACATTTTATCGATTTTTTTTTTTCATTATGTATCTAAGTATATTTTGTGTAAATCGAGGAATGTTTACAAAAAAAGAAGAAGAAAAAAACCATTTTTTTACCGTAATTTAGACTGTTTTTTAGCATTTTTAATTAAATAACATGACTAAGCCTTTGTGTTTATAATCCCGCTGTTTTTAAAGACAATACGTCGCTTAGAAGGGGAGATATTTTATGTCTTTTTTTATATCTATGGAAAACGAGCGCACAGCCCACCTAATGGTAAGTGGTCACTGCGGCCCATGTACACCGAAATCCTGTCATCCCTCATTAAGAAACAATAAGAAAAATTTGCAAATTTTGATTTCTTAAAAATCGATAAAATATCATCACGCTTCATACCTATTCGTTTGTAGGCTTTATCCCGGGCACAAGGCAGATACGGCCTATAAAAGCCCGATTCGAACACAATTCGAATGAAGTGTCAATGTTGGCGTGCGAAGACGTCTGTACACTTGTAAATGTGTGTGTACTACGCGGGCCAATGATCCACTCACCATCTCCGGATGAAACAAATGACGGTATGGCGAGTTGGGCGCGAATTGCGCGCGGGCTAAATTCAGGCGGGTGATTCCGTGGCCATTCTGTACGTAGTACTATTAAATATTCCGTGTCCCAGGACATACTGTATGATAGTATTTATGGAGCAGCACTGTCCCGGTCTACTACGTCGCTTGATGCCTGCCAACGCCCCGCGCGTCGAATCGCCGACACCTAAGCCTTAGTATTAAATACCTAAACATTTCATTAAATTATTTCTTAACCGGTAATTTGTTTAATTTATGTTTGTTTGTATATGAGCCCGCTTTTGGGACTTATGAAATGTATAACTGTGCGAAGCAGCGTTGTTATAATAACTTAGTTGTAAAAAAAAAACTTTGGTTCACATTAGAAAACCATAATGCAGTTATGTTACGCCGACATAAAAAGCTAGGTTCATCATAATTCATAAACACCATGTCAGACTTGTGTGGCAGAATTTTGGGTTTGTAACAATAACAAGCTATAATAAAAATAAAACTTTATAAAAACAAGCTTTTATTCAAGTACTCGTCAAGCCGGATCAAACGAGTCGAAACAAGATGGGGTTGTGTCGCTTAACTACAGAGTCCCTATGGCCACCTTCCGGTTCCATCATCAGATCAGCTCTATGACATAATAATTTTTCATTGTCATCCGATTTACACATGCATGCAAAATTTCAGCTCAATCGGTAACCGGGAAGTGGATCAAATTTAACTTGCAAGATTTGATTATAGACAGATAGAGAAACATCGGGATAGGACTAAATAAAAGCTTGTAAAAAGAAGATAGCATTTTGCAATATATGTAACAGGAAATATAAATTTATTTGTACTACCAGGCCTGAGTGCTTGGTTAGATCTTTTGAGGTTAACATGCATTTATATGGAGGAGAAAAATCAAAAGCTTTTTTTTCCGGGGAACGTATCACAAATGTTGTAAACCAATAGAGAACGTCAAGTCATCATAGTATTTGGTATCCATATTAATATTATAAATGCGAAAGTAACTCTGTTTGTTACCTCTTCACGCTTCAACCGCTGGACCGATTTGGATGAAATTTGGTATGAAGATAGTTGGAGTCCCAGGAAAGGACATAGGCTACTTTTCGTCCTGGAAAAACACAGAGTTCCCGCGGGAGCGCGATAACCGAATTCCACGCGGGCGAAGTCGCGGGCAGAAGCTAGTAAAAGATAATATTGTCCTTTCTCTTGTAATATTTTGCAAATCATAATATAATTAAAAAGTTTTTGCTGAATAAATTTACTTAGTAACTAACTAAGAATAAACAGTCAAAATTCTGCTACGAAAATTGTGAAACTTTGCCGTTTCATATGAGTTAAGTTTGTCATGTATGTGATATATGTATACGATTCCACATACACGACAAGACACTTGTTTAAAGCAAAAACAGACCATCTATAAATGACACGAGAAGTTTTGAAAAGCTTTCTTGGCATACCTTCGTACTTAAGGAAACTAGTTAATTCTAAACTAATTAGACTTCATACAACAAAACAATAATTGTCACACACTAATAAAACATACCACACGTACATGGTAAACAACATAACATACACGCGATAATTGTTATCCGATTTAGATAAAGAAATAAAAAATACAAACCAAAGACAATATGGATAATATGACGTATGGAATGTCAGCTTGGACATATTTAACATTCCTTAGACTGTTGATGCAAGACACTCTTAATATATACATTTTTGTTATTAATTACAGTTCTAAAACTCGTTGGATAACAAAAATCACGTCGACCTAACTAAATAAAAAAAGAGAAAACAAACAAACTTACAAACATATTCAGGTATCATAGTCTTCATCGATCTGCAAATTGCCAGAGTTCAAGTCTACTAGCGTTGGGTTGGGTTTGACTTTTTTTATATCTCGAGACTTCGAATTCTGCCTCTGAATCCTTGATTTTTCAATTGGAACAATATTGGAAAGTGTAGGACCTAGCACTTTGATTTCGGGCTTCGCTAAGTTTTTAGTGAAATCGATGTTTAATACCGGTGTTACCGGTGCACTGGCTGTGTTATTATTTTGGGGTACTTCAACGTAGAATTTTCTTTCTGGTTTTGGGATGAAATCTCTATGTGGAATCGGAACGGGCGTGAGGTTAGCATAGTTAGAGGTGGATGGTTGTGGACTAGCGTAACTCGGATTGGGGGTGATGACGCTGTGATGTTGCACCTCGTCTGGCAGTGTTTCTTGGTAGAAGTTAGCAGTCCGAACGGGTTTTTTGGACAGATCCATGACGGTGTCTGTCGAGACTATGGTTGAGGTCACCTCGGGTTTAGGTCGGTGGATCTCTGGGTCTAAAGAAATGCTTCTCGCTGGGAGATTTCTAGGCACCCGCTGTCGTACTTCTGAGCTGGTTGAGCTGTTTGAATCTTCACGGGCTAGCCGGCGGGGCGGTGCTGTTGCGTCGGGTAATCTGAAATCCATATTATCCATATTAATATTATAAATGTCAAAGTAACTCTTGTCTTCACGCTGAAACGGCTGGACCGATTTGGATGAAATTTGCTATGGATATAGTTGGAGTCCCGGGAAAAGCGCATAGTTCCCGCGGGAACGCGATAACCGAATTCCACGCGGGCGAAGTCGGTGAAGGTGAAGCGGTGGTGGCCTAGTGGTTCAACCTACCACCTCTCATGCAGAGGGTCGGGGGTTCGATTCCAGCTCACACCTCTAAGTTTACTTATGTGCGTAATTCAATTTGAATTTACCACTGAGCTTTTAGGTGAAGGAAAACATCGTGAGGAAACCTGCACGCATCTGCGAAGTAATTCAAAGATGTGTGTGAAGTCCCCAATCCGCACTGGGCCCGCGTGGAGACTATAGCCCAAACCCTCTCGTGATGCCTGTGCCCAGCAGTGGGACGCAAATAGGCTGGTAGTTTCGACTCTGCGTTGATCGATCAGTCAGTCAATTTCTTGTTTTCTATATATAGATAGATAGATTGAATAGAAGATAACTTTATCTAGGCATCAGAAACGAGAATCTGCTGAGTCCTACTATTTAGGGGCCCTAATCCCTTAGGTAAGTGGGGGACGGGCGGGGCATTTACAAACCAAGCAAGTGAAGTGTGTCCGCACTGGGCCCGCGTTCGAGGACTGTAGCAGTATAGCCCAAACCCTCTCGTGATGCAGGAGGCTTGTGCCCAGCAGTGGGACGTAAATAGGCTGTTGTGGTCGTGGTATTTGATTTCGCTTCTTGACCTAGTTTTTTTACAATTTTGACGTGAGTGTGTAGCTCAGAATTACACTTACTTTTTCTATGCTCGCAAAACACGAACCGATTTCAATTTAGTATTTTTGTTTTGAAAATTATCAGCACCTTTTTTGGTGTCACATGCTGACGAATTTACATAATATATTTTTATTATCATCTCCATCACAAAAATTACCTAGAAGTATTAGGAGAGTCTTCGGAATTCATCATTTCTTTTTCCTCGGCCGCTGTCACATCCGGTATGTTTTGAACCTGAAAAGAAAACAACTTTTGAATATAATAATCATACTTTTCGTTACAAATATACTTTGTAGCCAAAGGCCACAGGGCGGACACGGCCTATAAAAGCACGATTTCGAACAAAATTCGAATGAAGTCTCAATGTTTGCGTGCGAGGCCGTCAGTGTGCGTGCGAGGACGTCTGTACACTTGTAGATGTGTGTGTACCACTACGCGGGCCAGTGATCCAATCTCCATCTCCGGATGAAACAAATGACGGTAAGGGCGAGTTGGGCGCGAGTTGCGCGCCGGCTAGATTCAGGCGGGTGATTCCATGGCCATTCTGTATGTAGTACTATTAAATATTCTGTGCCTCGGCACGAAAACAAAATGTTTATTCGTCACGACATGTAGTAACTTTAAACTGCTCTTATCGACTACTGACGCATTACATTCACTATAGATCCTCTTGTCATGTTTAGATAAAAAAGAGGCTACTGATTTTGCCAGTCACTTTATTTCTTATTTTTGGTTAAATATATAAAATATCATATTCCTTGTAGGAATAAGTTCGCCTTTGTACACGTTTCTCTTCTCTGTATTGAAATTTGTATTTGTGTGTTTTTATTTTGTACATTAACGCATTCACTGCCACCGACGCATATGTGCGTTTTGCTGACTTTCCCGCAGTGCCTTGAACGCACATGTGCGTTGCAATGTTCCCTTAATGACAGATGTGGCACCTGGCGAAAGTTCGTAAAACAGAAGTGGCAGTGAATACCTTAAAGTGTTACTTACTTACAAGCTTACTTAATATAAATAAGGAGTAAATTATAGCACAGAATATTAATACTACATACAGAACGGCCACGGAATCACCCGCCTGAATCTAGCCGGCGCGCAACTCGCGCCCAACTCGCCCTTACCGTCATTTGTTTCATCTGGACATGGAGAGTGGATCGTTGGCCGGCGTAGTGGTACACACACATTTACTAGTGTACGTACGACACACGTCCTCGACGGCAAACATTGACACTTCATTCGAATTGTGTTCGAAATCGTGCTTTTATAGGCCGTGTCCGCCCGGGGCCAGTAATACTTGAACGGCTTCTTGCCACTAGACAGAGAATCTAACGGCTGGGCCACGACTTCGCGCGAAAGCGGTGGCGGTTTTTTTATATTTTTTATATATATTGCGCGATCGTGACGCCCGCCGCGCGTCGTTCAGCAACCGTCACGCGCAATGTGTCAGTAAAACCCTCAATACGCACCAAAAATGTTGGTACCGAAACCATAAGATTTGAAGAAGCACGAATGTACCTACCGAAACCCATAAAAGGTTGTACCTCTCTCTATAGTTTTAAGAAGAAATTCAAATGTCATGTAATAAAAAATATTCCTGCCACCCAATTGCCTGCCAACGGTTTTTAACTACCCTTTTTAGGGTTCCGAAGTCCACAAGGAACCCTTTAAAGTTTCGCCATGTCCGTCCGTCCGTCCGTCCGTCCGTCCGTCTGTCCGCACTATTGCTCGGAGATGCTTAGGTCTAGAGAGCTGTAATTTGGCATGAATATGCATATTAGTTACGCTGACAAAGTGGTACAATAAAATTTTGAAATATATTTTTTTACTAGCTTCTGCCCGCGACTTCGCCCGCGTGGAATTCGGTTATCGCGTTCCCGCGGGAACTATACGTTTTTCCAGGATAAAAAGTAGCCTATGTGTTATTCTGATCTATAAGCTACATTACTGTAAAGTTTCATTAAAATCCGTTTAGTAGTTTTTGCGTGAAAGAGGAACAAACATCCATCCATACATCCATCCAAACAAACTTTCGCCTTTATAATATTAGTAAGGAAGTAAGGATAGGGTACCTCCCCTACTCGTAAAGTGGGGATGTATTTTTTTTTTCTTGCGTACCCCATGGTGCGGCATATCGTTGAATAGGTCTTAAAAAATATTGTGGGTTTGTTAAAACCATTTTTTGATTAAGTGATGCGTTTGTGAAATATTAAGCTTTAAAGTGCTATTTTTTGTTAGAGTCACGTGTCCCCCCCCCCCCCTGCCAGCTAAATGGTGGTATTTGGATGGCTGAAAAAAATCACGGTTGTGGCATATATAACGTAGTTGAAAGGAAAACTATCAGAGCTAAGTAGGCTGTACAAACTTACGAGTAATAGTCGACCAACTTATAATGATGATTTTTCTCGAGCGGCAGGGGCGTCGGGCGGGCATCCACAGGCTAGCTAGATGCTAATAAGTCTTAGAAAGGTACTGTGGGCATCCTCAACTTCGGAACCCTATAATTTGCGCGTGGCCCGACACGCACTTGGCCGGTTTTTATTATTGTAATGTAGCTAACTTAATATAAATCCAATGCAATTTGATACATTTGAAATTACATCCAGAACTGTGTATAAGAACAAACTTAATTTTAACAGTTTTATTAATTAAGGAGCGAAAATGCTCACTGAATCATCATTGTATA
This sequence comes from Aethes cnicana, assembly GCA_963971205.1. Taxonomy (NCBI): domain Eukaryota; kingdom Metazoa; phylum Arthropoda; class Insecta; order Lepidoptera; family Tortricidae; genus Aethes; species Aethes cnicana. The sequence goes on along the minus strand of OZ020295.1, from coordinate 7,472,937 downwards.
TTAATTGAAATTCTCACTAAGTGAAATGTAAATATACATAATTTCTTTTGAGAAAAAAAAATCTTCGTCACGAAAACCCACGCCGCCGCCGCCGCCGCCCAAAGGCGTGGCAGATTTGGCAAGTTAAGAGGGTTTACTCCGAAAGTTGGCAACGTCGCAATTGCTGTAAAATATTACTGTAATTATATTATATGAATATTACTGAATGAAAACATGAATTATCGCTCTATGGTTGAATAAAACATTAAGTAAGTATTGTAACAGTTATGATAGGAACACGACATTTTTAGTATTATGGAAGTAATATCTTTTGAAAACTTTACATCGCATTTTCCGTGCATTTTAATGTAATCTTATCATTTGAATGCCTAACCAACAAATATAAAACAAGACGCGTCATTCAACCATATAACGATATCTTCCTTTTTAATTCAGCAATATTGAGAAATTAATTAAAAACGCTAAACATTTGACAGCTATATGCGACGTTGCCAACTTTCGGGATAAACCCTCTTAATGATCACGTAACACTCACCAGATCTCGAAGGAAGTCGAACCGTGACTCGGCCAGGATGCACTGCTTCACATGTGATGGACTGAGGGTCTTGGCGCTCCGAGCCATCGTCACCCTGAGGGCTTTGCTGAGAAGAGACTCCACGAAGAGTTCCAGTGTCCGAGGTGTTGGGGGAATCTGAGTTAAGGAGCTGATACCAGAGTTCCTAAGTGTTTTTGAAGTGAAAACTTCTTTAGCGGCGCTGTGCACTTTTTGTGATGGGGGAAAAATGTTAAACTCGCGACAGATCACGTGACCGTAAGGCGGACACGTGACCTGATCGAAAAACTGTTACAATGTCATTGAAGCCAGTAGACCGCCGGCGCGGTGTAGGAGAGGAAGTATCCCCCTCTCCTTCTACCGCGGGGCGAAAATATATGCCTGTGTCTGCTGCGCGAATGTGCGTGTGTGATTGTGTTACAGCGTGCTACGCACATCCATGTTTTGCCGGCACTCCCGGAGTGCAACCCGTTTTTTTTTACATCATTGGTATAGGCAAACACAGCCCACCTGATGGTAAGTGGTCACTGCGGCCCATGAACACCGAAATCCTATGATCCCCATTAAGAAACCATAAGATCTCGAATGCGTTGCCTACCCTGAGGCCCAAGATGGAATGCCTCTGTGCCAGAAATTTCACCGGCTGCCTTAACCCCCTACCGGAACAGAACAGTGTCAGCCAGCACATATGGCGGCAGGTTAGTGGGGAAAGAAGGTGGTACCTCCCCGGACGGACCTAGTACCAAGTCCTACCACTAGCAAAACAATAAACATGAACAAAAAACTGTACACTTTTTTCTTTAGAATATTGATTTCTTGGGCTTATCTCACTGAGAGCTCATAGAACCGCATGTAAGAAAAAAAGTGCCTCCAAAAGGAAAACTATCACAGCTAAGTAGGTAGGCTGTACAAACTTACGAGTCGTAGTCGACCAACTTATGAAATGATTAAAAAACCAATGATTTTTCTCGAGCGGCAGGGGCGTCGGGCGGGCACGTCATACCACAGGCTAGCTAGATGCTAATAAGTGTTAGTAAGGTACTGTGGGCATCGTCAACTTCGGAACCCCATACTTTGCGCGTGGCCCGACACGCACTTGGCCGGTTTTTTCTTCACAATATTGATTTCTTGGGCTTATCTTACTCAGAGCTCATAGAACCTCATGTAAGAAAAAAATTGCCGCTGTGCCAGTAATAGGGATGGCGACAGGGTGAAGAAATCGAAATTCTAATTAGTCCGTCAGTCAGGTAATAAAAAAATATTAGACACGTATTTTTTGTTTTATCAAATTAACAAAGAATGACTAAGATAAAGCGCATTAAAGTTGGAGAGTGGGGGCTAACTACGTCACCGTTAGGTATAAATCGTACCTAACCGTGACGTCACGCGACATTTCAACTCAATATATCTCCGTTTAAGTTTGATTACGTGAAAAAAGAAAAAAAATACGTGTCCAATACTTTTCAATAATCTTCCTGATAGACTAAGGAAAAAAAGTTGTCGTCATCCCTATTTTACCGGCTGCCTTAACCCCTTACCGGGACACAACAGTGTACTGTATGTAAGCTGTGCTATTTGGCAGCAGGTTAGCGAGGACGAGGATGGTACCCTACGGACCTAGCACCAGGTACTAACACCTTGAAATACACGTTCACATATTTATGATCACCTCGCCCGCTAAAACATCTGATGGCGACTGTATGTACCTACGTATTATTCCGATGACAAATTAGTCCAACAGAACAAAACGTCCATTAGGTACGTCCTTATTACGTTAATAAGGTTAATGGATTCCATTAGGAGATACATAGCTCGGTATTTGTTAAAGCGTCAAATAAGCGTCTCAAGCGTGTACCTACTGAAAGAAAGTTGCTTGACCCTTTTCACATTATGCGTATATGCACTATACATAAGTACATATATGTATATGAAGCTAAGGCAATGCTACTATTACGCTATGCAGGTGCTTTAAGACGATGACAAGAGCTAATCATCATCATCATCATCATTTCAGCCAAAAGACGTCCACTGCTGGACATAGGCCTCCCCCAAGGCTCGCCACTCAGAGCGGTCTTGTGCTACTTGCTTCCACCGGTTCCCCGCGACCTTCACGAGGACGTCGCTCCATCCTGTGCAACTCCAACAAGATGGTGAGCTACTTGGCCTTGAGCAATCGAGGCAGGCAACTGTCTCAGCGGACAATGTCCGTTTGCATTGGAGGGAGCGAGAAGCACGACCGCAGCATGTGGGCAATATACGTAGAGACTCAGAAAAATGAAGATAAAAAAAAACCCGCATTGCATGAATAATATAAATTAGCAAATTATTTGTTATGAGTATGACGGAATAGTGTATTTCATTATAGAAATCTGCGTTAAAAAAATAAACTTACTTATAGAACCGTTTAAATAGGATTAGAAGACGAAACTACACGATTTTTTTTCATCGAACCGATTTCATGATATGCTTTTAACGAAATAGCAAGTCTCTCTGCATTTCGATGCTTTTATCCAAAAATAATTCATCGTAAGTAAATATATATATAGGTATAAGTGTTAGTATTACACCGACATTCATGTAATAACTGTGGAACTTTACTGAAACATTCCTCAAACACGTTATACCTAACCCACATCTATCATTCAGACCCTGCACGTGTGGTGGTGAAAACTTTAAATGGGTCAACCTGCATGCAATGTTTAGTTTACCGCGTCGCCTGGCGGGCAAGGCAGCCACTTTACCTCGTTTCTTGCTTGTTTTATAATTCCCACATCACGCAGGTCACGAAGTCATTCAGTCTTTGTCTACGATAAGCCTAGATAATAAAAAAAATAGCCCTTGAAAATCCACGCGTAGGTGATAGGGAATAATAATCAACATGACGACCAGATTGGTCCAACTCCTTCTGTTCCGATGGTCGCGGGTTCAAATCCCGTTAGGGGCAAAACTTTGTGTGATGAGCACAAATGTGTGTACTCGAGTAATGGATGTTTAGTATTTATATATGTATGTATTTCTCTACACAAGTATTTATATTGTTGTCTAGCACCCATAGTACAAGCTTTGCTTAGTTTGGGGCTAGGTCAATGGGGGCTATCGCGTGTGAATTAGCCACTAGAGGCGCTAGTGTCGCGTGAGGTCCAATAACATTCAGTTTTCACTGGTTTTGGCGAGTTTCGCGATATAAATCATAATTTCTTTAATTTACCTGTTGAAAAGTGATCTCCTTCGTGAAATTATCGCAAATATGGATTATTTGGCTATGAATTTAAACACTTTGAAAAAAAAAATCTTTTTTCCAAACATAACGGAATTGCACAACATTGCGGCATAGCTACTCGATATGGTGATAGTTATTTATAATTAATAAACTTAATGAGATTCAAGATTGAAAACTTTGTTTCGGCGCCGATCTTATAAAGTCGCCTTTGACAGCTATACTTCTGGACCTTAGTCTACAGTGGCGCCAACTGGTGAGCAAAGAAACGATAGTCCCCATTTGTGTGAAATGTTCCAAGATATTTATTTCATTTTATTTACAGCCAACTGTCTAGAATGGGGTAGATATCCTGTTTCAACAAAGTTGGTGTTTAGTTAATCACTGGTGCACTTCTCAAGTCTTATCAACTTTATGTTTATACTATCTGAGGTGCACACAAATTGTAATTATTTCAATTGCAGTTTGGACTGGCTTGCTATCATACTTTAATTACCTTAGGCTAAGGTATACCAACATCAATAAAAAATACAAGCTCTTTTTAAATTAAATAAAAATCCATATCCATATTATCCATACTAATATTATAAATGCGAAAGTAACTCTGTCTGTCTGTTACCTCTTCACGCTTCAACCGCTGGACCGATTGAGATGAAATCTATAGGCTACTTTTTATCCCGGAAAAACGCATAGTTCCCGCGGCAACGCGATAACCGAATTCCACGCGGGCAAAGTCGCGAGCAGAAGCTAGTAATATTATAAATGCGAAAGTTACTCTGTATGTCTGTCTGTTACTTCTTCACGCTTCAACCGCTGGACCGATTTGGATGAAAGTTGGTATGGAGATAGTTGGAGTCCCGGGAAAGGACTTTGGCTACTTTTTATCCCGGAAAAACGCAGAGTTCCCGCGGAAACGCGATAACCGAACCGAACCGTCCAGCGGTTGAAGCGTGAAGAGGTAACAGACAGACAGACAGACAGAGTTACTTTCGCATTTATAATATTAATATGGATATTGATGTTAGTTTTTTATGGACTCGTCAAGTACTCAATTATTAAGATGATATTTTTTTTATTAATGACAATTAATGATCCATTGTTCCAAAGAAAAAAGAAAATATAATTCATATTTTATTAAAAATTGCGAGGTGAAGTCTTGCAATAGCTGGTTAAATCCATACTAATACCATAATACATATTATAAACTACTTTGTCTGTGTGGAGTGGAATATAAAATTGCAGATAACTTTCTTTTTGACATCCGATTTTAATCAAACATAGTTTATATGTTGCTCCGAAAGATGTTCTATCTACCCTTGAAAACTGCATCTAAATCGGTTCAGTAGTTCCGGAGATTAACTCCAACGAACAGACAGAAAGAAAGAGACAGAAAAATTACCCTTTTATTATAGTATAGACTAGTTGTGTCCTGCGACTTTGTCTGCGTGGAATGTAAAATTGACGACAAGTGTTTTACCCGATATGCGATAGAAAGAATAGACGTCAAACTAACTCTGTCTGTCTGTTACCTTACCTCTTCACACTTCAACCACTGGACCGATATGGATGAAATTTAGTATGAAGACAGTTGCAGTCCCAGGAATGGACAATGCAGGTGAAGTTGCAGGCGGAAAGCTAGTTGAAGCAAGATTTAAAATAAAAATGTTATGAGTTCAAAAAGATATCTAATAGGGGCTATCGCGTGTGAATTTGCCACTAGAGGCGCTAGTGTCGCGTGAGGGAGGTCCAATAACATTCACTTTTCACTGGTTTTGGCGGGCTTCGTGACATAAATGATCATTTCTTTAATTTACCTGTTGAAAAGTGAATTCCTTCGTGAAATTATCACAAATATGGATTATTTGGTGATGAATGTTAACACTTGGAAAAAAAACTTTTTTTCGAACAAAACGGAACTGCACAACATTGCGGCATAGCTGCTCGATATGATGATAGTTATTTATAATTAATAAAATCAATGAGATTCAAGATTTAAGACTTTGTTTCGGCGCCGATCTTATAAAGTCGCCTTTGACAGCTATACCTCTGGACCTCAGAACAGTGGCGCCAACTGGTGAGCAAAGAAACTCTATAGTCCCCATTGCACAAACAGGATAGTGTGTAATAATATCTGAATCTGAATCTGAATAGCCTTGTTTCTGACGTCATTTGTGGTCTTGGATTTGCCATCTTTTTATCTTCTGGTCGTCAGTTTGCCAGTTGGCAAAGGCCTCCTCCAGCCTCTTCCATTCTTGTCTGTCTATTGCCACTCTGTTCCACATCACTCCTGCGGTTCGTCTGATGTCATCATCCCATCGTCGGTTTGGTCTGCCCCTTGTTCTGTAACCTTCTCTTGGGTACCATTTTGTTACAATTTATGGTAATAATATGGTAGTAATTATATTAGATGTTTCTCTAATACTGATGAACTTGATAAACATGATGGTGTTTTTTTGGATAAAAGAGTAAATATTTGTTTGTGTTAAGTTCCATGATTATTTAGTACTACTAAGTGTAGTAATAATCAAGTGGGACGCAAGTAGTCTACTACAGCCAATTTGCGTCCCACTGCTGGGCACAGGCCTCCTCTCATCACGAGAGGGTTTGGGAAATAGTCTCCATATGCGGATTGGGAACTTCACACACATCGTCGAATTACTTCACAGATGCATGCAGGTTTCCTCACAATGTTTTCCTTCACCGAAAAGCTCAGTGGTAAATTCAAATTGATTTTCGCACATAAGTAAGCTTACAGCCGGAATCGAACCCCCAACCCTCGGCATGAGACCCTCAGTAGGTCGAACCACTAAGTTACCACGGCTCCTTGATTGTTTGTGATGGGTAAACTCAATAATGTGACCATATTTTAGTATCGCACTATGAGACAGCTGGTAATGGATAATATTGCAGATAAATCAATTTGATAGGATCATCGTTCATTTTTGTGCTGTTATTTCCTTATTTTAATAAGTAAATAGGTAACATATTGGAATAGATAATAGGGATGACAACTTTTTTTTCTTAGTCTATCAGGAAGATTATTGAAAAGTATTGGACACGTATTTTTTCTTTTTTCACGTAATCAAACTTATACGGAGATATATTGAGTTGAAATGTCACGTGACCTCACGGTTAGGTACGATTTATACCTAACGGTGACGTAGTTAGCCCCCACTCTCCAACTTTAATGTGTTTTAACTTAGTCATTCTTTGTTAATTTGATAAAACGAAAAATATGTGTCTAATATTTTTTTATTACCTGACTGACGGACTAATTAGAATTTTGATTTCTTCACCCTGTCGTCATCCCTATTATTTTGTGTTTGACAATTGTCATTTTTATTATTTTCAAGACTGATTAAAGAATAAATAAATATGATTTTTTGATTTTATTAGTATTGATCCTATGAATCAGTGTCAAGGCTTGCAGCAAGACAAACTTTGTCCTATGACTAAGATAGTGTATAAATGTAAAGTATTTGTTACTATTGTGTATTCCTAATTGAAATATAAAACTAAAACAAATAAATCTGGAATAAATACCAAACCTATGGTGACATTTGAATAAAATTCAATTACAAAGGGATTAATTTTGGAAATGATTTAGTAATACAATGCATTTGAACAAATCTTTTAACATTTGTAAAAACATCATTGATGTGAATTCCTTCCATTTGAAAGTAGGTATTTGTGGGGTAGTAAGATAGCTAATAGGCCTAGAATTAGGTGATATAACCAAACTAAAAAAATGACAATTTTAAGCACTAAAATTCATCAAATGGGGTTTACAAGCACATAAATTGAAATATCCAACTGAGGCGTAGTTTCGTTGCGTTATCACAATAACCCAAAGCTCAAACAAAAGCTCAAAAACCTTTGTCTATTAATATACAAAGCAAACACATCATAAAAACAACATCTCTCAATGACTAACAATATTGCTCTCGTCTATTGAAAAGGATATAGATTATTATTGGGACTGCCTGCGCCACTTTTCCGACCTCCTCGTCCGTTTGCATTATCTTCTTAATTCGCCCCTACAAATAAACAATGTCACAGTTGTAGGGCCCAACCAAAAACAACATTGATTTTCACACACTTAGCGTCCTTTAACGACGTTCATTTACTTACTGCGGGGAACCTCGCGTTGTATTTTCTCTTTTTTGATGGCATTGTGGCAATCCAATCACTTTATCACTAATTGACTATGAGAAAAGCTCACTTCACCATTGGAGTTTGATGCATCTCGCGCATTTTTGAGGTTATAAAGGGGAGACGTTTCGCAGCCTTCATTTATATACGAAAATGACAGTTTTGCCATATTTTTTTCGTTAATTATTTTTTGAAAGTAGCCACATTTATTTCATTTCAAATGATTTGGATGTTATTGATGAATTTAAAACTATACTTATATATGAAAATTAGCAGAAGGGAAGTAATTTTCGTAATATTATCTTTTCATTCATATTAAATTGGCATTTAATTTGGTATTCGTAGCCTGAAACACGTCATTATTGAAAAAAAAAACGATTCGTTTAGAAACTACTTTGTGATGACCATGTGATGTGATCAAGATGCAATAACTGTGATTTCAGTGTAGATCCTACATCTTACTTACCTATTTTGTAACAAACAATGTCAAATTTATACTTCAATCATGCACAATCCTTTGTTTTCATAAATTTTTATTTGTGAAATATGGCAAACTTAACCGTTGCATTTCTAAACGAATTGAACTGTCAATCCAATCCGTAAAAAAAAGTTACACTGTACTGTGAATGTGAAAATGGCGTCGTTAACGAGGTGTGTTGTGTATTTTATATTATTTCTTTCCTTGTGAATATAAAATAAACCTTACAAATCGTGTATTGGTGTGTCATTGAAAGTTAAATTATTGTAGTAATTTCAATTTACCCTGGGTTTGTTGTAGAAGCCCTAGATCATATGTCATCAAATCACGACACATTTCCTAACAAAATAAACATTTTTGTAATATCAGATGTATCATAGTTCTCATACGTGAACCATTGCTGGTTATATCTACGTGTTGATTTACGGAAAAGAAGCTTCCAAGAACAACTTCAATTCCTTTTCTTTTATAAGATTTAAAATTTATATATATAGATAGATTTTGAGAGGTTCCTCATTATTCATATCTTATCATTCAACTTGGAATTATCTTATGTCTTACTCAATTTCAATTCTTCTTGCACGGAACTGCAGTTTTAATGTCAAGAATACAGCTAATCCAGTCATTAAAGATGTATAACAGCCTTACATCCTGTCATAATACGAAAGTGTGTTTATTGCAGTTTGCTGCCTGCGCCAACACAACAAGTGTGGGACCGGGATGACGAGCTCAAGGCTACGCGGGTCGGCAGTGCGCTGGTGGTGTCACAGACTAGTGTCCCGCCTTATGGACAGAGGAAAGGCTGGGTGCCTCGAGCGGAAGAGGACTTTGGCGGTGAGAATTTTTTTTTTTAGTACTCGCCTTTGTATTCTGCTGCCTGTAATTACTTTTCTGTCTCTAGACACATTAAATTAGGGCAAGCTACTTTTCATGGTGGTAATCTTTCCATTTCTACATTGTTGGGCCAAGCTTGCAATTTATGCAATATGCCTATTAAAATAGATCTTTATTCAAATACATTTATCTGTCTACATTTTGGTCTAATTCAGTAATTCTGTTCAATTAATTATATTCTCTTGGCACTCAAAATGAAGTAAGTAAATGAATTTTACAAAAAATATCATTTTTTTATTTATATTTAAACATACTTAACAATGTGAGATATTATCTAAACATAACTCCTTCCATTTCCAGATGGCGGAGCATTCCCCGAGATCCATGTGGCCCAATACCCGCTGGGCATGGGCGCTCGGGGCAAGGAGAGCACCTCCAACGCTCTGGCAGTCCAGCTAGACGAGACCGGTAAAGTCAAGTACTCTGCCATCGCGAGACAGGGCCATGGGGCTGATAAGGTAAACTGAGAAAAAAATATTTTACTATAATATACTTGCACCAGCTTGAAGAGCTGCTAGTGTAAGCCAACACACCCAGCACTCCATAGTTTTAATACTCTTAAATATAAAAGATTGGAACTATGTATGTAAAACATGAAATCTTTACTGAAATAAACAGTTTTTTTTTTAACTCTTCGAGCTGGTGCGGGTATATCACTCACTGCACTTGTGTCTTTGAAAATGTGTCCAGTATTTAATTTTCTTTGTTTAATTTATATGTAAAATCTTAAGTAGTGTCTCCATTGGGCAAACAGCAAGCACCAAGCACAGCCTTATTTTTGTTATAATTACCAAACATGAGTGAGGTGATAATAAATATGCGAACATGCACTCTAATGCCTTCAGAATAAGATTGGTTGGTTGATAACTGATGGTGACTGTACAAGCTTAAAAAAATGTTGGATAAGTTTTTAAAGTATTTTTTTTTTTCATGTAACATTAGACAATTATAATGAGTTAATGAGTGTGTTATTGTAGTTGTTTTAGTGTTTCATAATTTTATTTCAACATTAAACTTGCAGTTTTCCAGTCTAAATTTCATTCTTTTACTGTTACAAGTATAAATAAAATACAATAAATAAAAAAGCCTTTAATTTCTGGTTTGCTTACTTACTATCATGCATATAAAAGTTAATAATTATTCATCCTTCACACCAGAACCCTCATATATACCAGCGGGTTACAAGTATATAAACTTTAAATTGTGTATGTCCTAAACGAATTTGAATATTATAAAGTTGTAATGCTAACAAAATTTCTCCCACAGATAATCTATACCAAGCTCACAGACTTGCTACCGTCTGAAGTTCTAGCAGAAGACGATCCAACCCTGCAGAAACCCACTGATGATGATATCCAGGATATAACGGAGAAGACGAAACTAGCTTTGGAGAAGCTCACAAATGCTAAGATATCTGCTGCTCTGCCGGTTAAAGCTGCCCCGAAAGCTGTAAGTTGACGTTCTTATGATCCTGACTATAGTTATTTGTGCAACAAGAGAGCAAAATTGTTTTTTGCTTCGAGTGCCACGTTTGAGTCCTGAGCTAGCGAATGATTCTATAGTTGAATCACGAGCGATCAGCAAGTGATTCTAGTTTAGAATCTTGAGCTAGCGAAGGGCTCACAGGCACGAGAAGTAAAAGAAATTGCTCTCGAGTAGCACATACAATTTTTCACCTCAGTAGCGAGAACACATAAAAGGTATACTTGCAAAGAATACTAACATCACGAAAAATATAAAATAACATTTCTTCTTCACTCCTTTCACTCAAATTATTACTTGAATTTCGTGTTTTAAAAGAATTACTTTAAAGTTAGCTATCGAAAATTAAGAAGAAAGACATGATTTGACATGAGAGAATGGCGGCAATTTTCTAAACGTATGTTCGGAAACTAGTACAATGATAAATTTAAAATATATTCGGTAATATTTGAAAACTTTTAGTTTACTTTAAATTAAAACTTTAGTTTAAAATGATTACAAATAACATAATTATATAAAATATAAGAATATCTTACATTTAAAAATTGTAAGATTTTTCAGAAGATAAATCAACGTATAATTTTAATGTCTAAAAATACGGCGGTATTATACTGATGCGTTGCGCGTATCCGAACGTTTCTAGTTCAGTTTTTTTTTTCTACGAACATAGATTCGCACTAAGACATGTACACACGTAGTATAATTCTACCTCTTTTCTTAAAGAAATGAAAAGAAGAGAGCTGATAAAATCGAGATAGTTTGAATTATTGGTATGAGAAGTAGTTACTAGTTAGATGCCGCAGTATGAAATGACCATTCGCATAATCAAAAAAAAAAAAAAGCGCTGGAACGATTTAACTGTGGCTGCAAGGCTTAGGCCTTTGTCTTTGCCTGATGGGATTGTCTGATTTGTCTGATGGGATAAAAGGATTAAAAAAAAAACAAATTAAAAAAATACTTTGTCTCACTGAGTGAAACAAACACGATTTTGCTCACTAATTTCTGACAGCAAAGTCTACTTGTTCGAGCTGCTGAGGTGAAAAAGATATTGTGGCACCATCGCTGCAACAGGTCATATTTCCCATCTCTACTGCCCATAAACGATCCACGCGATTTGATGCCGATTGGGGACAATACAATATAAAAAAAATCTTCACATGATGTTTTCCTTCACCGAAAAAACTCAGCGCTGAATTCAAACCGAATTTTGCAATAAGTATACTCAGACGTGCACTATAGATGTGAGATGGTTATCCAAAATCCTCTGCAGGTGACATGGGGACTCAAATCTTCCATGCTCTTGCTTTCATGGAATCTTTCCGAGTGTAGGATTCACCACCTCAACAGCCTATCTGCGTCCCACTGCTGGGCACAAGCCTTCTCTCATAACGAGAGGGTTTGGGCTATAGTTCCCACGCGGGCCCAGTGCGAATCAGGGATTTCACACACATCTTTGAATTACTTCGCAGATGTGTGCAGGTTTCCTCACGAGGTTTTCCTTCACCGAAAAGCTCAGTGGTAAATTCAAATTGAATTCCGCACATAAGTAAACTTAGAGGTGCGAGCCGGAATCGAACCCCCGACCCTCTGCATGAGAGGCGGTAAGTCGAACCACTGGGCCACCACGGCATCAATCAGGAAGTCCAATGAAAATTATTATTTATTTATTTAATTTTAGACAGGCAGCAATTCGCTGATGCGTCTAATTCATATTTTCACTGTTAGAGTTCATGTTATTAAGAGAGTTTATCTAGTCTGTTTTTGAACTGGTTAACACTTGTAGAGTTCACTGTGTCGGCGGGTAGTTTATTCCATGCGTTAACAATCCGGTTTGAGATAAAGTTCTTAGCTATGTTGGTGTTGGTATTGCAACAGTCTTCATGTCTTACGGTAACCAGTAAAGCACAGAGCTTACAAACCGCTTGTATAGTGACTTCTGTTACAGGCTCCAGCTCAGTACATACGGTACACCCCGGCACAGCAGGGCGGGGCGTTCAATTCCGGTGCTAAACAACGAGTCATCAGGTAACTATAATAATAATAAAAACACTAAGCAATAGCCTAAACACGTTACCGATCCCCACCAACACCATACACACACTACAAAAAGCGACCATTCTAAATACATGCCGCATAACTAGAAAATTTCTGACTTCTTCAATCATATATGAAAATATTCAGTAGGTTCAAATTTATAGACATTTCACTATGCTTGGCTAAGGCCCGCATAATGGAAAAAAACCCTTGAAAGAGGAGAAAAAGAAAACACTTATAAATAATAATAATAATAACGGCGTAGGGATGTGAAGACCCTTTTTTGGATTGCCTTAGTTGGCCGCCCAGAGTGGAGCGCAGGAGCTATATGCTTGAAAGGGTGGAAGTGCTCAATCTGCGTAATAACGGGGAAACCCGCTCCGAGGCGCGACCCGCGATGGCGAAACCGGTGCACACCTCTCCACACCCTTAGCTGCTTACATCAGTGTTGCTCCCTCGCCACCCGTGCGGTGGCCTGTATAGGGGGCCCACGAAGGCTAGCCTCTTGGTTAGTGCGTAAACGGCGAGTCACCGTCTGCCTTGCTTTCAATTTGTGAGATATTGATCAGGCAGATCTCCGTTATCTCACTCCATAGCCCGATTTTCCAGTCCACACCTCCCATCCACATAGCCCACTCCAAGTCTCTTCCTTCCTCGGCAATAGTTTGGCAACTTTGGAGGGCTGTCCGCCAGTACAGCCTCATGTTGTATTGGGAGCACAGATCTCCACAGTTGCGGCCATCTCACATTTATAGTAAAAGGTACCAAAAGCCTCTTCAGGTTGGCTTCGGCCCAATGAATGCGAATGACCGGGTCCCCATGGGCCCGTGAGATGAAAATGTACCAATAAATAATAATAATAGCCTTTATTACTGAAACAGTTTTTTTTTCGCATTTCTAGTTCAGTTTGCTTCTTGGCAAAGGCCTCCCCCAGTCTTCTCCATCTTTCCGTCTTTGTTTTCTTACTTGTTCCTGCCGCTGTTGCCTTTCATGTTCTTGTTGTAGATGTTTTCCTTGTGGTTGTTCAGGAGTAATCCTGTTGTTGTTGTTTTTCTATGAATGTTTTGTTGGTTTGGTTATTATTTCTATTCCTATTTCTATTTCTTATTTCTTAGTTCTTAGATGTGATTTATTTTTGACAAAAAAAAAACAAAATCGCAAAATCACAACTAAGGTAACTAAAATACTTACCATTTATTACTGTACTAGCGACTTCGCCCGCGTGGAATTCGGTTATCGCGTTCCCGCGGAACTATGCATTTTTCCGGGAAAAAAGTAGCCTATGTCCTTTCCCGGGACTCCAACTATCTCTATGCCAAATTTCATCTCAATCGGTCCAGCGGTTGAAGCGTGAAGAGGTAACAGACAAACAGACAGACAAAGTTACTTTCGCATTTATAATATTAACTAGCTTTTTCAGAAATATTAAAATGAAAAATTCAATTTTTTCCCGTTCTGTGGGAATTACGGGAAATCCTTTCTTAGCGGATGCCTACGTCATAACATCTACCTGCATGCCAAATTTCAGCCCGATCCGTCCAGTGGTTTGGGCTGTGCGTTGATAGATCACTATGTCCTTTGAGTTTTATGTATTTAGATAATGTGGTAATCCACATTATCTAAATAATCTATACAGACGAAAACATACAGAAAATGTGGTTTTAAACAAATTCGCTTCAGCCATCTTCCACAATTGACAGCTCACGTCATTCACTGACATTGGCTGTACGAAGTTCGCCGGATCAGCCAGTTTTCAATATTAGTATGGATGATAACTGTACTTTACTTCTTCACAGGATGGTAGAAGCCCAAAGCGACCCGATGGAGCCTCCACGGTTCCAGATAAACAAGAAAATCCCTCGGGCCGCCCCGTCCCCCCCCGCGCCCGTGTTACACTCCCCCCCGCGCAGAGTCTCCGTCAAACAGCAGAGGGATTGGAAGGTGCCACCTTGCGTTTCACACTGGAAGAACGCTAAAGGTAAGGATTTTGAAATAGCCGTTGCCCGCCTTCGTATGAATGAAATGAAATGAAATGAAATAGTTTATTTGCTGTAAGTGGGTATTTACAAAGATGTCACATATTATTATTATCAGTTCGCACACTTAGCTGCGTTCAGCATGCAAAAAATGTCATAATTTTAAAACTAAAAATACATATTAATTAATAGTCTCAGTTTGCTCGAAAAATTCTTTCACGGTGTAAAAACAACTGTTAATTAGCCATGTAAAAAGACTGTATCTAAATTTTCTTATTGGCATTTCCTTAAAAGACTTTGGGATATGATTATAAATCTTAATGGCCATGGCACACCGCATAAGCTTAGAATTTGCGTATCTGATGATACCATACTTACATGTACCACTTCCACGTCTCGTTTACCGATTGAGCTGAAATTTTGCATGCACGCGTAAATCAGATGACAATGCAAAATTATTATGACACAGCTGATCGGATGATGGCACCGGAAGGTGACCATAGGAATTCGGTAGTTAAACGACACAACCCCATCGAGTTTGGACTCGTTTGATCCGTCTTGACGAGTACTTTTTCTTTTAAGTAATAAATAATAAAAGCTTGTTTAAAAAAAAAAAAAAGTTTTGGTCTTTTTGGGTTTTTTGGGTGTCTATATAATATATACACACTTTTGCACCATACTCTCTGTTGTATCAAGGTCCAAAATGTACATGTGAATCCTAATATCCAAAAAGCTGTGGTGGCCTCGTCGTTCGACCTACCGCCTCTTATGCAGAGGGTCGGCGGTTTGATTCCGGCTCGCACCTCTAAGTTTACTTATGTGTGAAATTCAATTTGAATTTACCACTGAGCTTTTCGGTGAAGGAAAACATCGTGAGGAAACCTGCACGCATCTGCAAAGTAATTCAAAGATGTGTGTGAAGTCCCCGATCCGCACTGCGGAGGCTGTAGTAGTTAGTAGTATCCTAGAAATCCTAATAAAGTCGCGATTAATAAAGTCTAAAGTAAAAATATCCTTTCATTGCTACGCTTTAAACTAGTTTTTTCCCCCCCAGGTTACACAATCCCGCTAGACAAACGCCTCGCCGCGGACGGCCGCGGCTTACAACAGGTCCACATTAACGAGAACTTCTCAAAGCTCGCTGAAGCTCTGTACATAGCGGACAGGAAGGCCAGGGAGGCTGTGGAGGCAAGAGCTCAGCTCGAGAGGAGATTGGCGCAGAGGGAGAAAGAGAAGAAGGAAGAACACTTGAGGGTGCTAGCGCAGAGGGCTAGGGATCACAGAGCTGGTTAGTTGTTCTTTAGGGTTCCGTAGCTAAGTGCAAAATACCGGCCGAGTGCACGAAGGGTTCCGTACTATTTATTAATTATAAAAACGGAAAAAAATCATGTCAGTTGTATGGGAGCTGCCTTAAATATTTATTTTATTCCGTTTTTATTGTTTGTTGTTATAGTGGCAACAGAAATACATCATCTGTGAAAATTGCAACTGTCTAACCAAGTGTTTGGTCCTGTGGTCCTCGGACCCCCGGGGGTCCGCGGACTCGATTATGGATCATTGAAATCGAAGTTTTTTATTACTGAGGGGGTCCTAGCTGCTGTCACGGTTCATGAGATACAGCCTGGTGACAGACATACACATACTTACAAAAGTGCCCTACCCCCATATTGCCATGGCTAATCTAAATATATAAAACTCAAAGCTGACTGACTGACTGACTGACATAGTGATCTATCAACGCACAGCCCAAACCACTGGACGGATCGGGCTGAAATTTGGCATGCAGGTAGATGAAATTCCCACGGGAACGGAAAAAAACGGGATTTTTCATTTTAATATTTCTGCGCATACGAAGTTGCGGGGAAAAGCTAGTCTATCATAAATCAGTACTTCCCGATTTTTCCTTGAATGGTGTATAATACTCTATTGTGTTCGAAATCGTGCTTTTATAGGCCGTGTCCTAAAGATTAAGAACTGTCACTCACACCCATCTAAACAGTCACACGTTTTTAGGAATAAGAGCACCTGATGACGACCCGGAGGGTCAACAGGAAGTGGACGAGAGCGGTTTGACGGCTGGAGAGAGAGACAAATTGAGAGCTGACAGACACAAGGAGAGGCAACGGGACAGGAATCTGGCTAGGGCAGCCCCGGACAAGAGGTAAGGACCATCAGCAAACAATTTATGACACTGACAAGAGCTAATGACCTTGAGCAATCGAGGCTGGCAACTGTCTCAGCGGAGAATGTCTGTTTGCATCGGAGGAAGCGAGAGGCACGACCGCGGCATGTGGGTGATATACGTAGAAAATCAGAAAAATGAAATTTAAAAGAAATCGAGCAAAGCTCGGTCGCTACAATTTTTTTTATGTCATTGGTATAAGCAAACGAGCACAGCCCACCTGATGGTAAGTGGACACTGCGGCCCATGGACACCAAAATCCCCCATTAAAAAAAAATAAGATCTCGAATGCGTTGCCTACCCTGAGGCCTAAGATGGAATGCCTCTGTGTCAGTAATTTCACCGGCTGCCTTAACCCCCTACCGGAACACAACAGTGCGAGCACTACTACTACTACAACAGCCTATTTACGGCCCACTGCTGGGCACAGGCCTCCTCTCATCACGAGAGGGTTTGGGCTATAGTCCCCACGCGGGCCCAGTGCGGGTTGGGGACTTCACACACATCTTTGAATTACTTCGCAGATGCGTGCAGGTTTCCTCACGATGTTTTCCTTCACCGAAAAGCTCAGTGGTAAATTCAAATTGAATTTCGCACATAAGTAAACTCAGAGGTGCGAGCCGGAATCGAACCCCAGACCCTCTGCATGAGAGGCGGTAGGTCGAACCACTAGGCCACCACGGCTTCCATGCGAGCACTGCTATTTATTTATTTACGTGTCATGTTTTCCCCACTTAGTCACATAATATTCTCAATGCCTTACAGGTCCAAGTTAGTCAAGGACCGTGAGCGCGACATTTCCGAGCAGATCGCTCTCGGCATGCCCGCGAAGACGAACCAGGGAGGCGAGGCTATGTTCGACCAGCGACTCTTCAACAATAGCAAAGGAATGGACAGCGGTGAGTGTCAATATTGCTTGTCAAAAATCTTTCCAAAATTGACGTAGAAATCGATGAATAATGTTCTCTGAACATATTTGTATGGGTTTGATGGCGATTCATCCATTGCTTACTTTTTTTACCAACTCGTAAAAAAAAACCAAAAAACATGCTTTTTTGATACTTAAAAAGTAAACATAAATACTGTTTAACGTGCCAAAAGTTTGTCATTTCCAAACGAGCGTTTTTTGATTTTTGACAGCTAGTGAGCGTGTCTAGTTGTTTTTTTACGAACTAGTGCGTAAAGTTTACGTTTTCTTGTGCTTCAACCTGTTCGTTTATTTATTTATTCCTTTTTTTCGCAAATTATTAAAAAATGTCGTTTCGCTTTCGCTCGCGCCAACATAACTAGGAACACGCGGTAAAATGACGAACTTTTCGCACTTGCATCAAAATATACTATTATAGCGTTGTCTAGCACCCATACAAGATTTATTTAGTTTGGGTCTAGGTCAATTTGTGTGAAATATCGCAGGATATTGATTATAACTATAATACTCTGCCTTGCCTCGACCATAATGTACAGTCTACTACAAAAAGGTGTATTCACAATTTTTCTAAATATCGTTTTTTCGTGTTCATTATCATTTATATAGTCCCCTTGACTTATCGTTTCTTTTAATTTCCATGTTACAGATGCGTTTTTTCTACAGACTTATTATATTAGTATAGACGATTTATATTTCTATTTACGTCACAGGTTACGGCGACGACGAAGCGTATAACGTATACGACAAACCGTGGCGCAATCAGGACACGGTCGGCGCTCACATCTACCGCCCAACGAGAAACAAGGACAAGGATAACTATGGCGGTGATTTGGACTCAGTCGCTAACACTCGCAGGTAAGCATTTACAATACAATACAATAAAAAATATTAGGGTGTTTTCAAATCTTCAGTCTACCCTTTATTTTTTATGCTTATAATAATCTGGACATAAAATTAAATTGACGATAGTAGTAATGAATTTCAATGCCTCAGCAACATGTTCCGATGGTCGAGTGGCTTAGGACAGCTATGAAAAGACTACATCACCGAATGGCTCGGGTTCAAATCACCCGAGTGAAATCATGTTTGGAGAAGATTTTTGTGAATGATTGTGAATTGCATTTGGAGTTTCACAATATTGACACTGAGCCGTGCCCGTGGTATTAGATCTCGCCATCTCGTGGTCTATTGAAATAATCGAAAATGCAAATTCGACATGGACAACACTGCTGTATGGAATAGTTGAGGGAGAGTAAGCAGGTTTACTCAGTCACAGAAAATACCAAGTTCCAGAAAGGGAAAAAATTGTTTTTATTTTTGTATGCTATGACCGATATCAGCGCCATCTAGTGAGAAGTTTTTAACCGAATTCTTAGATCAATGAACGTGCTCATAGATGGCGCCACTTAACGGCGTTATGCGATTATGTTTGCCTGCCGGCCATACACTTTTACATGGTCTATGGAGTGTGGAATGATGTGTCTTGGTAAGGAGCGCAATCTTATATGGCGAAACAGTTGAAAACGTGTCCAGCGGATTTGATGAGCAACAAAACAAAACACACTCCCCTCGCAACCGATTTCGCCTCAGCAGCGCCATCTGAAGATTTGGTGTCCACCTTTGGAGCTATTATAAAGATTGCGCTCCTTTACTTCAACCCTCCCATAACTCCACCGACAAGAGCACAGCTCTTGAATAAAAGAAGAAGAATGGATAGCTGTCAACCGTCTTAACAAAAGTCAGTGAGTGGCGTTGTCATTGGTAAATTATGGAAGAACAAGCTGAACAAGTATGACAATCCGCCTAGGTGACTTGACTGGAGTGGCGACCGCGGCGCTCCCAATCTACTCGATTTGGTGTCCACTTTTGGAACTATAAAGATTGCGCTCCTTTACTTCAACCTTCCATCCAACCTTGCAACCTTCCAACCTGCCAATCCGGGGGACGTGTCACCGTAACGTCAAAGTCGAGTTGCCACTTGCAATAAAACGAAAATTAAGGAAATATTTGCCGCCATTATAATGCAAAATGATTTTTTTTGCGCGTTACGATTGTCATTAACTTGTTTAAGCACGTGGGACAAGTTAAAAACAAATGAACGTAATAATTTAACGAAACACACAGGATACACGAGGGTCGGGGATTATTTTAATAGACCACTTGCAACACACAGCAGTGCGAATGACGTTAGGGTGACACCCACACTACTACATATGTGCAGAAGAAACATACACAAAATGTAATATACTTAAATACATTTACACATAAACATACATATAAATAGATAAAAGCCAAATAAATTAAAATATTTAACCCATTCAGACATCAGACAAGTGACAAATAATGCTCCTTAACCTTGTTCTTAAACACCGAAAGAGGTTACGAATGTATTTGTTTGTTTGTAGGTTCGTGGCGGACAAGGAATTTGCGGGCACAAGCAGCGGCGCGACGCGTTCCGGCCCCGTGCAGTTCGAGAAAGACGCTCCCGCGCCCAGGGAGGACCAGGTTCGAATCCCGACATCACACTATTACAATGTCTTGCAAAATGTAGGGTTTGGCTATATGGACTATGCTTCTGCCCGCGACTTCGTACGCGTGGAATTCGTTAATAGCATTCCCACGGGAACTATGCGTTATTTCGGGATAAAAAGTAGCCTATATGTTGACCAGTGTTATAAACTACTCAATTTGAATTTACCACTGAGATTTTCGGTGAAGGAAAACATCATGAGGAAACCTGCACGCATCTGCGAAGTAATTCAAAGATGTGTGTGAAGTCCCCAATTCGCGCTGGGCCCGGGTGGGGACTATAGCTTAAACCCTCTCGTGGTGAGAGGAGGCCTGTGCCCAGCTGTGGGACGCAAATAGGCTGTTGTAGTAGTAGTTATAAACTACCCCGATAACAAATTTTGTTGCAATCCGTCCTGTAGTTTTCGAGTTCAATCTGAACATACATACATACATACATAAAATTTTTCTAAAAATCGGTATTTTGTGTTCAGTATCGTTCATATAAAGTTGCCTCGAGTTGATAGTTTCTTTTAATTTTCAAGTTTCAGACGCGCCTTCTTCTACAGACTTATTATTAGTATAGATACTTCAGACATAAATATTACTTGTATCTGTTATACTGGGTGCTCGTGAGCATTGCGAGAGATTTTAACTACTAATTCCTGAGGCTATAAGAAGTAATAAATGTTATATGAACTTAGGTCGAAACACGTTTTTTTTTTATTATTATTTTCATACATAATAATTGCTAACGTAGTATAAACGTGCCTTTAGAAATGGAAATATCTCGATACCCGAGCCGAATTTAGCCGAAGTTAATTAAGATTTTTAACTTAAAATATGGTCAGGAACATGCTGTTAAAATCTCTCGCAATGCTCACGAGCACCCAGTATAGATAGTTTGTAACCTGGAGTAAGCTATAGGCTACCTATTATCCAGGAAATCCCGGAAACTCATTAGGGGGACTCTGGAAGAGGACTTTGGATAGAAATGCCGGGAATCCCACAAATCCCGTAATCCCGGAAAAGGGTTTAAAAGTATCCTGGAAAAAGGGCTTTGGAAATATAGTGTTAGCTAGTAGCAATATAACACTTTATGTATTAACTAGCTTCTGTCCGCGACTTCGTACGCGTGGAATATAAAATTGCCGATAACTTTTCTTTCCGACATCCGATTTTAATCAAACATAGCTTATATGTTGCTCCAAATGATGCTTTATCTACACTTGAAAACTGCATTCAAATCGGTTCAGTAGTTTCGGAGGTTAACAAACAAACAGACAGACAGAAAAGATTTCTAAAAATCGCTTTTTTGTGGTCTACCATACACCTTTAGACCCCCGTTCTCCTTTTTTGAGCTTTTCTTTCTATGTACAGATACGCCGGGTTCTGCTCTTTTGCTATAGTATAGTATAGATAGATATATTTAAGGCTACAAGTATGGAGGGTTGAAGTAAAGGAGTGCAATCTTTATAGTTCCACAAGTGGACACAAAATCGGATAGGCTGAGGGCGCTGCGGTCGCCAGAAATGTCAAGCCACCTAGGCGGATAGTCTGCAGTAGCGCCTTCAGACGGCGCTGCTGAGGCGAAAACGGTTGTGAGGAGAGCGTGTTTTGTTTTGTTGCTTATCAAATCCGCTGGACACGTTTTCAACTGTTTCGCCATGTAAGATTGCGCTCCTTGCCAAGACACATTCCACACTTCATAGCTACAAGTTTAGAATGAAGTAATTGTTGGCGACAGACCTTTTTTACATGCTTTTTTAGAATTTTTCTAGATTTGTTTTTTTTTACACTTTGACACTTGCTTAAAATTCAGTCATCTTATTATACGTCTTTGGAGCTGAACTGCGGTTTTATTTAATAAGAAGCCCCAACTAGATTAATTTAATATAGAAAAGTAGCGGGCGCCATCCCGGTGCTCAACCAACAGTAACGTTATCCCGTTCCCCTCCCGCAGCCCCCCCGCGCCGCGCCCGAGGCGGACTTCGACCCGTTCGGGCTGGACCGCTTCCTCAGCGAGGCCAAGCGCGCCGACAAGGGCGGCCGCAAGCGGGACCACGAGCGCCACCCGCCCGCGCACCAGAAACGGCGCCGCGACTAGCCGGTACCACAATACTACATTACACACCTAGGGCGGTCAAGTAAAGAAAGTCTCAGATCGCGGGTAATCGAGGCCCGAGCCGGGGGCGAGGGCTATAATCTAGCGGTCTGAGGATTTCTTTACGACCGCCCGTGG
This sequence comes from Aethes cnicana, assembly GCA_963971205.1. Classification (NCBI taxonomy): domain Eukaryota; kingdom Metazoa; phylum Arthropoda; class Insecta; order Lepidoptera; family Tortricidae; genus Aethes; species Aethes cnicana. Next base: position 7,450,291 of record OZ020295.1, on the reverse strand, counting down.
TTAGTATACGGTTTTACGTCACCACCTGGCCGTGAAGAGGGATTTTTCGTAGCGCCCGAGGGCGGTAAATCCCGCTTTACGGCCTGGTGTGACGTAATAGTACAGACAGGTGGTGAATTCGTAAATGTCCCAGATCGCAGGTTTCTGTGGCCCGAACCGAAGGTGAGGGCCATAAATATGCGATCTGGGGCTTTACGAATTACCGCCCGTGGTTTGTCAAAAGTTTTACATCTTGCCTTGGCCAAGAAGTGAGATTTTCTCTCCGCGTAGCGGGCAGAAAATCCCACTTTACGGCCAAGGGTGATGTAATTTTTTTTATTGTAAATGGGATTGGTTGTGTGAGCGACGCTTGAATCCTATACAAAATATATTTTTTTACAAACTCGAAAAAAATTAAAGATCTATACAATATACTTAGAATCGATTACTGATACTGTGGATTAATTATTTGCCATATTTTCTGACCCACCGTGTATATAGACTCATAGACATAATATATGACTAGATAAAATTAATTATAATGTTAATATTTGTTTGCATGGAATAAAAGCTTATCTTATCTTATCTATCTTTACATGCATACAGAATGCAGAAGCCGTGGCGGCCTAGTGTTTCGAACTACCGCCTCTCATGCAGAGGGTCGCGGGTTAGATTCCGGCTCGCACCTCTAAGTTTACTTATGTGCGAAATTCAATTTGAATTTACCACTGAGCTTTACGGTGAAGAAAAAAAAACATCGTGAGGAAACCTGCACGCGTCTGCGAAGTAACTCAAAGATGTGTGTAAAGTCCCCAATCCGCACTGGGCCCGCGTGGGGACTAAAGCCCAAACCCTCTCGTGATGAGAGGAGGCCTGTGCCCAGCAGTGGGACGCAAATAGGCTGTAGTAGTAGTAGCATACAGAATGGCCACGGAATCACCCGCCTGAATCTAGCCGGCGCGCAACTCGCGCCCAACTCGCCCTTACCGTCATTTGTTTCATCCGGAGATGGAGAGTGAATCGTTGGCCCGCGTAGTGGTACACACATAGAGATCTTCTACTATCTAAGTCCCGCGCCATTCACATTTCAAAACGCTTCATTTTTTTATTATTTTTAAAAAGCACCACTAACACTCTCAACGCATAGTTGATGGCTATCTCAGCACGCACACATGTGTTGAGAGTGTTGGTGGTGCTTTTTAAATACATTGAAGGGTTTTGAAATGTGAAGGCGAGGGACTTTAGATAGTAGAAGATCTATACCTACAAGTGTATAGACGTCCTCGCACGCAAACTTTAACACTTCATTCGAATTGTGTTCGAAATCGTGCTTTTATAGGCCGTGTCTGCCGTGTGCCGGTACAGTCAGCAGCAGAAGTAGATAAGCTGTCCAGGTGTTCAAAATAACCTACACACGCCCTTAACGTCTTAAGAATAAGGTCGTGTGTAGGTCATTTTGAACACCTGGACAGCTTATCTACTTCTGCTGCTGACTGTACATCAAAACCGTACAAACTCTGTGTTTCAAATACCTTTATGTCACCCCTGGCCGTAAAGTGGGATTTACTGTTCGCTACGCGGGGAGAAAATCTCACTTCCTGGCCAAGGCAGGACGTAAAACTTTAGACAAACCACGGGCGGTAATTCGTAAAGCCCCAGATCGCACACTTGCGATCTTGGGACATAAATTAATATACCGCCATAGGTCTGTAATGTACAATTTCGCTCTTCCCATTCGAAAAGGAGTATTTTGTTGTCCGTTTATAGGGATCAAAATGCGATTTTGCTGCCTCTCCAGTTCTGCTCTACTAACAGAGAGAAGAATGTGATTATGCTCCCTAGGGAGCAAAGTATGATTTTGATCCCTAGCTATACTGGTTTTCTCATAGGAAGAATGAAAAGCAGAGTGTACAACACGGTAGCAAACAAAGTTGTTTTTATTTTTTCAAAAATCGAGTTATTTACTACAGAAGGGTAACTCTTCTAACTGTCTCTATTTTCCCTACTTGTGTTGTGATCTTACTGATTTATTTATTTTTGTTACAGGTTACCTCAGCTGCCTTGTAGATTTAATACAATGTGTATATTAATGTTACGTATAACAATTACGATATTATGTATAAATAATTTGATCAATTCGACTAAGTACATTTCATAGATAAAGTTGTTTGACCTTGTAACTTTTTAACCACGGCCGATAGTTTTAAAACGTATGAGATATATTTGCATCCCACTGCTGGGCACAGGCCTCTCATCACGAGAGGGTACGGGCTATAGTCCCCACGCGGGCCCAGTGCGGATTGGGGACTTCACACACACCTTTAAATTACTTCGCAGATGCGTGCAGGTTTCCTCGCGATGTTTTCCTTCGCCGAAAAGCTCAGTGGTAAATTCAAATTGAATTTCGCACATAAGTAAACTTAGAGGTGCGAGCCGGAATCGAATCCCCGACCCTCTGCATGAGAGGCGGTAGGTCGAACCACTAGGCCACCACGGCTTGTAATGGCGTATAAATAGAAAGGTAAAAAGTTTTTTGTTAATCGACTGATGTGTTAACATCGATGTAAAAACGATGTCTTCTGTAACTATTACCTTCACTATCATAATTTGGCGTCAGAATGAAAATATTGCAAGGGCCAAATTGTTTTATTTTTAATTTGTAGTGTTCATTACGATTTTGCATCAAAATGCAATAAAAAAAAACTGTAATAGATACTAATTTGAAATTTAGGTAAAATTCAAGTTAAATCTTGGTATTGGTGTAGGTTTACGAAAGTTTCGAGGATTTCTTTCAATGCCAGAGGTTCCCTGTTTAAGTCATTTTTTTATGATTGTACTGAAGGAGGTTAAATAGACGTTTCAAGGCTGTTCGCTGACCCAGCATCGTCAAATTGCTCATGTAAGATCATACTTTTCTAAAAAAGTATGAAAAAAACATAATGTTATATTTGATTATATCATCCTTACATTGACAGCTTTCGTTACACGTTTCACGAAACTTCGCTCGATACAATTTAGTTCCAAAGTAACCTCTAACCTCGGACCTTTAATCCAACTTTACTCCAGTTTATTATATAAAACAGTGTAAAACTAAATTTATCAGAAAAAATATTCATATTTTACGCATACATTGACAGCTTTATAAATGCCATGTTTTTAGACGGTATTTTAATAGAAATTAAAACGTGTTACATATTAACTAAATCAGGCGTTCTGCGCGTAGCGCTTTCTCTTTCACTCGATGCACGAGTGACAGTGACGGCTGAGCTGCGTATAGGAACGGCCTTAAGTACATACCTACTGTGAAACAAAATGTATTTCATAAAAAGACGATAGAAAAGTTATAGCTGTAATATGGAGTTAACAAAAAAGAATGTGTTCAACTTCGTTCCAATAGCGAAAGTTACACAATGTAATAAAATAGACATGTTAATAAATAAGTACCTTTAATTCACGAGTGTTTATTTTATACCTTATCATCTACTTATGATAACATACACAATTTCGACGTAAACGTGATAACTTAAGGGATCATAATTTAACTGACTGCAACCATAGAAGAAGCAAGGTAAACTTGAATGACAACCTTCAAACAAATCAGCGTACGCCCGGAATAAGTGTTAAATGCGATAATAGATGTCGCTGCCTAGGTAGCCTGCATATAAATTTGAATTCCATGAGCTAGATGGCGCTGTACAGGCGAAGTATGAAATTTTGAAGCTCCCTGGCTATTTCCGCTGTACGCCGTAATGTTAGGAGATTGACAATGTTATAAATAATTACATCAGTGACTCTGCTGCGAGTACCTAAGTTTTTATCATTTCAAAATGGATTCCGATCGACGGAATGGATGGTGAACCGGGAGACGAGCTGTCGGTAGGCCTCCAACAAGATGGAGCGACGACCTCGTGAAGGTCGCGGGAAACCGGTGGAAGCAAGTAGCTCGGGACCGGTCTGAGTGGCGAGCCTTGGGAGAGTCCTATGTCCAGCAGTGGACGTCTTTCGACGGAAATGATGATGATGAAATCCATCCTCTAGTCCATGAGGGGGCATGGTATCCATTGTATTAGGTAGTGACCGTCAAGACAGCGTACACCGTAACGATATCCAGGATCAAAATCAGATCAGCAAATAAATAATACCCAAATACTATTTTTATTACTATTTTTGGGTACTACTTTTTAGCTATAAATTATTCCCGAGAACTAAAACGTTACAGAGATCCACGCGGTGTAGTGTACGCCAGCTTGACGGTTGGTAGCGTACACCGTAAACAGGCCTTATATTTCGAAAAGTTCAAGGGTACTATTTTTTTTACCTAGATATTCTATAGGTACTATTTGGGTACTATTTATTTGCATACTCAGATCCTGAATATCGTTACGGTGTACGCTATCTTGACGGTCAGTATATTAGTTACGGTCGACATCAGAGATGTTTACACTTTTGCGCCCTAGTCCGTTCTCAAAAAGTGTAACATGAGACCCCTATATTCCAAATTTCGCCCAAATCGTTAGAGCCGTTTCTGAGCTCGCTTGGATAAATAAACAGAAATAAGAAAAGACTTATCAGCGCGTTTTGAGTATAAGATCATAGAGAAATGGTATAAGAAGAGTGGCAGAGTCTATACTGCAGTGCGTGATCCGAATCCTGGGTTAACACTAGATCGACATCTAGCGTCCAGTGGCTGATCTCCGATTACCCGACCCTTTAGCAGTTGCTATCGCTACTTGAAGCTAGATGGCGAGCCGAACGCAGTGTATTTCTAAACAATTTACAAATAATATTATAACTAGAACTCTTTTTTGAAATCCTCTTATTACACAGAGATTTCGGGCTCTAAGTTGTAAACTGTTAAGCAATAAAATATGCTTTGCGTTCGGCTCGCCGTCTAGCTTCAAGTCGCGGTGGCAACTGCTAAACGGTCGGGTAATCGGGGTTCAGCCACTGGACGCTAGATGTCGATCTAGTGTTAACCCGGGTTTCGGAGCACGGGACACGCACTAAAGTATGGGCTCTGCCACTCTTGTATCATTTCTCTATGCTAAGATGAACGAAACTACCATTTTCTTCCGTCTTTGTGACGTCATTAGTTTTTCATCACGATTGACAGTCTACGGTCTACGACATGGTGATAAAGGAATTAGCTATTTACTTTCAGTAAAGATAGCAATAATCTTTGAACTGTTTTTTATCATCTCTTTCCCTTTATTAAGATTATTAAGTCTAAAGAAACAATTGTAGTGAATTTCATTTAGATAATTTAACTCTAGAATAGGCACTTCTATTCTATGAATAATTGGCAAGAAAATCAGTGGTTATCAGAGGTCCTATCCGCGACTTCGCGTGGAATTTTGGTTATAGCGTTCCCGCGGGAACCAGTAGCGCTACTTCGAAGATAGTCATTAATATGGTGTTCGCATAGCTAATAATGGTGTATATATTGCTATCACACTCTTGTCACATGGGTTTTCCTATTCTTTATCTCTCTCTGGTATTAGTGGGCCATGCAAATTTAATCCTGTTTGTTACTACTAAGCCCCGCCTCTTGTAACGTAGTTGATTATATATTCTCTTCGGCAGGAACTATTCGTTTTTCCGGGATAAAAATTAGCATATATGTTGACCAGTGCTATAAACTACCCCAATACCAAATTTTGTTGCCATCCGACCAGTAGTTTTCGAGTTAAATCCGGACATACATACAGACAAGTTTTCTAAAAAAAAAATCATTTTGTTTTCAGTATCGTTTATAAGTCCCCTCGACTTTATATATACTTTTAATTTTCAAGTTTCAGATGCGACTTCTTCTACAGGCTTATTATTAGTATAGATGCTCTGTCATTAAATCATGTATTTACCATCATAAGTAGGTCGCACGAACATGCCTCATTCAAGCGAGTGACTCATACAATCATGATGCAAATGTATCTATGATCACATTGATTAGTCTTAGGGTGAGTTGTATCGATCACGTTTGCAAGTCATTCCATGAATACATCATAGAGACATACATTATCTTCCCATTTTATTCTAAACTGTGTATTACCTGGTTTTGAATCTACTTAAATTCAAAATTCAATCATTTATTCAGCAAATTTGCCACATAGGGGCACTTTTACACGTCAGAAAAAGAATTTACCCGCGCTTCCTAGACAAATGCTATTTTTTTTTCAAGATTTAGTTGTAGTTGTAGCCGATGGATGGTTATTGTAATAAACAGAAACACATAGTCTTCACGATTATTTTATTGATGTAATAACAATACTTTTATTAACGTACATAAAATGCAAAATACTGAACAACGGACCAACACTTCACAGCTAAACTTGTGCTTAGTCAAGACACATAGCGGCATATAAAAATATAACAGAAAACATCTTAGAAGAAAAATTATTATGCGCAAACAAATCGACACTAAGCTGACGCTGATCTATCTACCAGAGACTTTTTGTGACGGTGAAAATAAATTAAATTAAAAATCTTTGGGGCCTTGTGTTCCTGCACTAGGGTCTACAAGACGCGTCAGTTTACTCTAAGAGCTTTGAATTGTATAGGTCGCGGCACGTATCTTGAGCGTTGAGCGAAAGTAGAGAGGATTTCTGCACATGTTTTCGACTGAATAAGCGTGCGCGCACGGCACAACGCCCGCTGCGTCCCGCGCCCTTCTGCCGATGGGAACTTTTCTTCGACTTCTGCGCATCGAAGGCCACCCCGCTCAAGTTTCGTGCCAATGCCTGTACCAAGATCTTATTTGTTTGTGATGATGCGACGCGTATGTATGCAGTCCGTTGTCGAGATTATATTGGGGGCCCTTTACTTGAGCTTCAAGATCGTGTTCTTGAGTTTGTCGACGTTTGCGCCGGAGAACTCCTCGATCTTCTTGGAGTTCTTTATGAATACGAAAGTCGGCATGGAGTTGACGTTGTACTCGGCGGCGATTTCTTCGTTCTCGTCCACGTCGATCTGTGGAAGAAGGAAATTACAATTAATATCTAGACTCTACCCTACTGGGTCTTGGACCTTAAGTGGCAGTGGGCGGGGCACATTGCTCGCAGGACTGATGGCCGATGGGGCCGGAAAGTTCTCGAGTGGCGTCCGCGAACCGGGAGACGAGCTGTCGATAGGCCTCCAACAAGATGGAGCGACGACCTCGTGAAGGTCGCGGGAAACCGGTGGAAGCAAGTAGCACAGGACCGGTCTGAGTGGCGAGCCTTGGGGGAGGCCTATGTCCAGCAGTGGACGTCTTTCGGCTGAAATAATGATGATGATGATGATGATCTGAATTCTTCCAACCCCTTTAATAAAGGTACCATTGGAGCTGTGTCACCACCATAGAAGAAGTAATATAAACTTAGAACGACAAACAGCGTACGCCCGAAATAAGTATTATAATACAGTTAAAATATACACATATTTAAGTATTTTTGTGATAAAACATAGTGAAATAATGAAATACATCTGAAACGGTGTATTATTTATTAATATAATTTATCTTTTTATTTTATATTTGCGTTTCAGAACGTATCGTTGTTTTTTTATTGTGACAGTGGCGTCATGCGTCGTTCGAATTTCAAAAACACTTTCCACGCTAGCGGATAAAAACAACTTTTGCGCTCGTCGTTTTGCAGCTTGATATCCAGCTGCAAAACGACCACTTTCGAGCCAGGGAGGTGAAAATGTTTTTGTTGGCCTAGGCCGGCAATGAAGTGCCTCGCATCTTCTTTTTTTTTAAAGTAACGAACATTTCCGAGCATGTTAGAGAAAATAAATTTTGTATCGATCTCACGTATGTACCCTATTATAATGTGTGTAGGGCGACATCATCTTAAACAGTAATTGACCTACATCACATAAAGTTTGCCCCTAAAGGGATATGAACCCATCACCTTCAGAATAGAAAGGTCACTACCGACTACTAATCCGGTTATCTACATAAATAAGAAAATAAATATAAAACATTGATATTAGAAGTGTTAAATAAAACGGCTAGTTAGTAAGGCAGTGCAGCAGAGAAAATGTGTGCATTCAATCTATTGATAATCAGTAACCGAGAAGGCCACCATTTTACGACGGTTACATCACTACTTATTACAATCGAGCTTATTTAGATATGTATGAATTTTAGCACTTTATTCAGTTTCATTGAGATCCAAAGTGCATAGGTACATATTAATGTTGACTGTGTAACCTGCTAAGATGTTTTGGTGACTACTACTACAGCCTATTTGCGTCCTACTGCTGGGCACAGGCCTCCTCTCATCACGAGAGGGTTTGGGCTATAGTCCCTACGCGGCGTTTTGGTGACCGTTACAAGTATATTCAGATAAACATGATATAGAATAGCAGTATTCCTTCACAATTCCTAGAACATTGTTTTGTTTCCGTGCCAGTTTGGTATCGGAATCCTTTTAGTCATCAAGTTCTATTGAGTCATAATTGAAATTAATCATACATATGCGATGTGAATACGAAAATACAACTTAGTATCGATGATAGATATTCTTTATTTATTGCAACCATGTTAAGATCTTACTAAGAACGTTTTGGTACATTGAATTAACACCAACACTTTATACTGTTATATTATCAATATAACAGTATTGTATTGTATTATGTTATACTAGCTTCTGCCCGCGACTTCGCCCGCGTGGAATTCGGTTATCGCGCACTCGCGGGAACTATGCGTTATGCTTTTCTGGGATAAAAAGTAGCCTATGTCCTTTCCCGGGACCCCAACTATCTCCATACCAAATTTCATCCAAATCGGTCCAGTCGTTGAAGCGTGAAGAGGTAACAGACAGACAGAGTTACTTTCGCTTTTATAATATTAGTATGGATATTATCAAAATCGACACTGTTTTCTCTATAATCGAAAAGTCGAAGGGTAGTCAAAAGTGTGATCATACCAAACCACCAGTGGTGGTCCATCACCACCACAACAACCTATTTACGTCCCACAGCTGGGCCCCGTGCGAATTGGGGACATCACACACATCTTTGAATTACTTCGCAGATGCGTGCAGGTTTTCTCACAATGTTTTCCTTCACCGAAATGCTCATTGGTAAATCCAAATTGTATTTTGCACATAAGCAATCTCACAGGTGGGAGCCGGATTCGAGCCCCCGACCCTCTAAATGAAATATTTTTAAGTGAAACCGAAATCACGCACGACTTAGGTAAATAAATTACACAATATGACGTCACGGCGATGACATTGAAAAATTCCGTAATTATCGTACTTCTACAATTTTACAGTAAACTTGTATTGTCATGCTAGGCGAAAGAGCATGTTAAGCGTTAAATAACGCATTGTCATGTTTTAAACACGCTAATTTAACCATTTGTATCCTCTATAGGATGACTTCGACCTCCGTGGAATTTATATTTATTTGACAATGGAGGCCATCTCCATAATTTTTTAATTTTTTTCTGGACCCTTGGAGACTATACATCTCTAAGATCTTAGATTTAAGTTTAAGTTAGGGACTATACATCCATTCAATGTAATTTTAGTACGTACCTATATGTATATTTTTTATACATGTAATGTAAATTTTGTAAATTTTGAAAAAAGGCCTTCTGCTTGAGTTTGTTGCGGCGCTTCTTCTCAAGCAATGGGTCTAGGAAGCGCTGGTAAATTCTTTTTCTGACGTGTAAAAGTGCCGCTACGTGGCCAATTTGCTGAATAAATGATTGAAATGAATTGAATTGTGCCAGTAATTTGACCGGCGGCGTCTTACCTTACCGGAACAAAACAGAGCGAGAATTGCTGTTTGGCGGCAGGTAAGTAAGATTGTAGTAGACATCCGGATGGACCATGCATCATATCCTACCGCTGACTACCGTTTATGAATTATGAATGAGTCCAAGTAAATGAGCTGAATTACACAAGGACAGTCGGTTTGCTCGTAGAACAGACGGCCGATGGGGCCAGAAAGTTCTCGAATGGCGTCCGCGTACCGGAAGACGAGCTATCGGTAGGCCTCCAACAAAGGTGGAGTGATGATGAATGTCGCGGGAAGTCGATGGATGCGAGCGGCACAGGACCGGTCGGGAGTGGCGAGCCTTGGGGGAGGCCTATGTTCAGCAGTGGACGTCTATCGGCTGATGTGATGATGATGAGACTAGGACAAGAAACTAGGCCAACTGCCTGACGGTACACTATCCGCTGGGCCACGACTTCGCGCGCCAGCGGCAGCGGCGAGCGTTTCACGGACACATTGCGCGATCGTGACGCGCGCCGCGCGTCGGGTAGCGACCGACGCGCACAATGGGGACTATCGTTTCTTTGCTCACCAGTTGGCGTCACTGTTGACTAAGGTCCAGAGGTATATCTGTCAAAGGCGACTTTATAAGATCGGCGCCGAAACAAAGTTTTAAATCTTGAATCTCATTAAGTTTATTAATTATAAATAACTATTATCATATCGAGTAGCTATGCCGCAATGTTGTGCAGTTCCGTTTTGTTCGGATTCTTTTTTTTGTTTCAAAGCGTTCACATTCATCGCCGAATAATGCATATTTGCGATAATTTCACGAAGGGGAACACTTTTCAACAGGTAAATTAAAAACAATATCATTTATGTCATGAAGCCCGTCAAAACCAATTAAGTGAATGTTATTGGACCTCTCGCGACACTAGCGCCTCTAGTGGCAAATTCACACGCGATAGCCCACATTGAACCGCCAAGTCGTGGCCGGCCGGGCCGTAAGTGGCAGACGGCTACGGAGGGTCACCAGGTCAAGGTAGCAAATGTTGCGTACTATTCACACGGTTTCACGTTTTTGTTACGCCCTTCGATATCGTCGCCGAACTGTTGATGGGCATTTGAAAACTCTTCAATAGTCCATTATAACGGCGGGAAAATTCAGCAAATACAGCATACATATATAAAAATAAAGTGTAGTTTTCGTGACGTTTTCATTTTTTGCGTATTTGGTTGGTTTTGAATTTTACTTGCGAGCGCGAGACGTTTTGAAATTATTTAGCAAACAAATTGCGTTTGATTTTTACGATACAGTCGAATGGTATCTGGTAAAGTGAAAATAGTGTTTCGTAAAATTAAATTAGTGTCACATGTATCTATACTTAACTAGCTGACCCCCGCGGACTTCGTACCGCCTTAAACCTCACGGAGCCCGAGACCTTTCCAACGAATGCAAAACCGTGGAAATCGGTTCGTGCGTTCTGGAGGTATAGCGTCAGGAAGGAAAACCCGACTTATTTTTATATATTAGATATTATAAATGCGAAAGTAACTCTGTCTGTCTGTATGTTACCTCTTCACGCTTCAACCGCTGGACCGATTGTGATCAAATTTGGCACGGAGATAGGTCCCGAGAAAGGACATAAGCTACTCTTTATCCCGGAAAAGCGCATAGCTCTCGCGGGAGCGCGATAACCGAAGCTAGTCATAATATAGTGTAGTTTTCTGATGAAATGTCTCGCATGAAATTCATGACAGAATTGGTGAGGAAGGATGACGACAGGGTGAAGAAATCGAAATTCTAATTAGTCCGTCAGTTAGGTAATAAAAAAATATCAGACAAGTATTTTTTGTTTTATCAAATTAACAAAGAATGACTAAGTTAAAACGCATTAAAGTTGGAGAGTGGGGGCTAACTACGTCACCGTTAGGTATAAATCGTACCTAACCGTGACGTCACGCGACATTTCAACTCAATATAACTCCGTACAAGTTTGATTACGTGAAAAAAGAAATAATACGTGTCCAATACTTTTCAATAATCTTCCTGATAGACTAAGGAACAAAAAGTTGTCGTCATCCCTATTGTAAATGCAATAGCATTTATTCAAATCCGATTCGTAATACGAGTAACATCAAAGCGAATGAACAATAAGTTAATCTATCTATCTATAATATAATAAAAGAGCAGAACACGGCGTGTCTGTACATAGAAAGAAAAGTTCAAAAAAAGAAACGGGGGGTCTAAAGATGTATGGTACCGATTTGAATGCAGTTTTCAAGGGTAGATAGAGCATCATTTGGACCAACATATAAGCTATGTTTGATTAAAATCGGATGTCGGAAAGAAAAGTTATCGGCAATTTTATATTTCACGCAGACGAAGTCAAGGGGCGCAACTAGTATTAAACATATAAATTCACACCTTTAGTATAGACAGACATTTGTTCGCTTATCATCATGATGTCATGCAATAAATATAACTTACTGATAAAGTTGGTCAACCACTTCAACCAGACTCGGTTTATATCAGTGCATTGAGAATAGATATAATATGATACTAGCTTCGTCCGCGTGGAATTCGGTTAACGCTATAACAAACTATTTACGAAAACCTTCCTCTTGAAACACTCTATTTATTAAAAAAAACCGCATCAAAATCGTAGTTTTAAAGTTGTAAGCATATATAGGGACAGACAGACAGAAAAACGACTTTGTTTTATACTATGTCTTCTTCTCTCTCGGTGCACTCTTTACAGAGTGGTCGTGGTCAACCGCTAGCACCGCTAGGCGCAGATGTCACTCGCCGTATGATATCGCGCCATCTCTGTCAATTGGCAGACATTCTGGTGCACTCATGCAATGGTCCGCCAACAGCGGACTTGATCTGGTCGGTCCATCGCATGGGAGACCTCCCACGTGGTCTGGTCCCTTCTACCCTGCCCTGCACTACCAGGCGCTCTATGGAGTCATACTATGTATGTAGTGATTACTAATATCATATTGCTATTATAGCTCTTCAGGCTATGAGAGCGCTTGCGGCAAGTTTATACGTCTGTATAAACTTGCCGCAAGCGCAAGTCTTCCAACAAATGTTTTATGTAGATGACGTCCTGGAACCTGAAAGGCTATACGGTTTCCAAAGACATACCTTTAAGTGCCTATATATATTTTTGGCGAGCTCGGTGCCTCTATGGTTGGGTGGGTTATATCATAGAAGAAGTAAGGTAAACTTAGAATGACAACCTTCAAACAAATCAGCGTACGCCCGAAATAAGTGTTAAATGCGATAATAGATGTCACTCCCTAGGTAGCCTGCATACAAATTTGAACTCTATGAGCAACAACTAGGCGCTGTACAGGCGAAGTATGAATATATAAGGAGGTGCCTTTAGGGGCACGACAGTCTTATATAAATTGACGACAGCGGGGACGGTGAGGGTTGTGGGGAGACTAGGCACGCGCATAGCAAGAAACATACTAACCGTCGAAAAATAGCAGCACAAAAAGCTACGCATGACCGACTCGCGTGCCTAGATATGTACTTATGACATATGACTATGATAAAAAAAAATGATAAAAAAGAAAGATGTAGTGTGTTGATTATCATAATTCGCTGTTTAGCAGTAACACAATAGTTTACTGCTATACATAAACGCATATTGCTTGTATCAGCAACAATCCTACTGTATTTAATGTAAGGTTTTTGATAATAAACAAGAATTCTATTCGCATCATACTTGACTATCACTCTCGCCCTACTAGCTCCGAACCCCTAATTGTACCATTACATTACACTCAAGGATACTTTAACAATTCTTTTCTGTCAAATCGAACGTCGTCAAACGAAAGAATGAAACAGACGGAGAGAGTTAGATGTCATCCATGACTTCTCCACTATTCCCGTTCCGTTATGCAGAGTTTCTCGGGCGTGCGCTAGATTAAGCTGTGCTATATGACGTCATCAATTTCGCGTGCTCCCCTGCCGCCCGGGAAGGTCGGGCGCGAAGTTGACAAGCTATAGTGCTGAGAGTACAAGCCGTGGTAGCCTAGTGGTTTGACCTACCGCCTCTCATGCAGAGGATCGGGGGTTCGATTCCGGCTCGCACCTCTCAAATTATTTATGTGCGAAATTCAGTTTGAATTTACTACTAAGCTTTCGGTGAAGGAAAACACCGTGAGGGAACCTGCACGCATCTGCGAAGTAATTCAAGGATGTGTGTGAAGTCCCCAATCCACACTTGGCCCGCGAGGGGACTATAGCCCAAACCCTCTCGTAATGAGAGGAGACCGGTGCCCAGCAGTGGGACGCAAATAGGCTGTTGTAGTAGTAGTAGTAGTGCTGAGAGAAACCCTTTGCTTAGTCGTTACAGACTGTTGTAGTGATTTCAGATCTTCAGAAAGTCCTGGAAATGCTATAGAAGTGACGTGTCGGCCAGAAACTTGCCTTAAGCACGACGAGCGAATCGGCCATCTCGCCGGCCAGCTCCTCCAGTTTAGGCCCGATCATCTTGCAGGGGCCGCACCAAGTGGCCATAAAGTCGATGACCACAAGCTTGTCGCCAGCTTCTGACAGCCGCGTCTTCAGGTCGTCCGCGTCTTTGATGTGGATGGCCATGTTACTGTAACTATAGTCATAGTAGTTTAGGTAACTGCTACATACCTAATAGGTCCTTAAAATGTTTCAAGGCCTAATTGTGCACAGTTGCATACACGTTTCCAAACATGGCTACAATGGGACGTAAGTTTCACTGTAGTCTTTGACATTGATGCCAAAATCATACACGTGCTAACAAACTTTGAGGAGTTCCCTCAGTTTCTCATGGATCCGATCATCAGAACTGAACCAAATTAAAATGGGACCAATCCGGAGATACCACCTTTCGATTAAAAAAAGAATCATCGAAATCGGTTCACAATTGACGGAGTTATTATTTAATGCATTAAAAAAAACACAGAGACGAATTGAGAACCTCCCTCCTTTTTTCGAAGTCAGTTAAAAATGTAAGTACCTTAATAGGTACCTACATTTTTAACAGCTTTTTTTAATTAAGAGTTTCAGTAATTTCGTCATACTTGTATTATTGACTGTAGCAGTGTCATTGTTACTGCAATGTGTGCAAAATTGAAGGTTAAACAAGACAAACAAATAACGATAACAGAAATATAAGCTAAGTATTGAAAATAAAACACACAGCTATGTGAATGAATGAATATCTCAGCTTCTATTATAGATAAGCTGTGACATTTGACGGGCGTAGGGTTACTTTATTTGGGTACTATTTTTGAGCTGTGAATAATTCCTGAGAACCGAGCCGTTCCCGAGATCCACGCGGTGTACGCCAGCTTGGCGCTCGATAGCGTACACCGTGAACAGGCCTTATATTTCGAGAAGTTCAAGGGTACTGTTTTTTTTTACCTAGATATTCCGTAGGTACTATTTATTTGCATAGTCAGATCCTGGATAACGTTACGGTGTACGCTGTCTTGACGGTCACAATCAAATGACAACATCGTACAAAAATGTGAATTTATACCTACTTACCTACTGAAAGTTTTTATCTAACTACGCCCCATTTCACAGCATCGATACATTCAATCAACCGACAAGGCGACTGAACTTGTTATCGAATTTGCAAGCGATACTTTTCAGTATACAACTCGACGTTGATTAAGTTTGAAATACTGTGAGCAAACTAATTTGTAGAGTGGCTCGAGTCCTATTCGACCTCGAAGTCGTTAAGCACGCGTTTTTGCCAAAAAAAAACTATATGACTCACGGTTAGCAGGCTGTGTTGGTATATTAGCATAATTAATTCATACTTCTTGATATATTATATAGTTTAAGGCCTCTATCGGGGACCAGGGAGAAAACCAGAAAATTTATTAGGTAACATAAGGAAATCCTTGAAACTACATATGCAACTTGGGAGGAGCAATCGATAGCGTCAACTAACTTTTCCATTGGCGCCGTCTATTGGGGAAGTTTGAGTGTTTGGATGTTTGTTACGCAATCACACTAAAACGGCTCAGCCAATATGCATGAACTTTGACACATATATAGTTTAGAACCTGGATTAGGTTATAGGCTACTTTTTATCCTGGACATCATCCCGTGAGGGGGTAATAAGGGGGGTGGCAGTTTAGTATGATATCCCTTGCTGACGAAGTCGCGGGTACAAGCTCGTTAGACATATGTCGGTATATGAGCGTCTATGGTGAAGTTTTGTCTGTCTCGTGCGAATTCTCTACATATTGATATACTAGCTTCTGCCCGCGTGGAATTCGGTAATAGCGTTCCCGCGGGAACTATGCGTTTTCCCGGGATAAAAAGTAGCCTATATATTGACCAGTGTTATAAACTACCCACATACCAAATTTTGTTGCAATCCGCCCAGTATATTTGAGTTAAATCCGGACACAACATAGTCACATACATACAATATTTCTAACAATCGTTATTTAGTGTTCAGTATCGTTCATATAATCCCCTCGACTTGATAGTTTCTTTTAATTTTTCAAGTTTCAGACGCGAATTCTTCTACTTATTATTATAAGTATGGATTAATTGACGTCGCTCGACGCACCGCCCGTCCCGCTAGTCCGTGACCGTGGCCTAAGGTGGTAAACTTCGAGGCGATCGATACTTCAAGTAAAACAGCGGTCATTTTTATGTAGGGCCTAACCTAACCTACCTACTTATTGCTGTCAGAAAGGTTTCTATTACATAAATAGTTATACAGTAAAGAGCAAAGGGAGATGGACAGCCGCCGAAGTAACCTGTTCTACTATTCTATTTTTAGGGAATTTGTAAAACAACCTTCACTTCCAAAATACCTAGATTTGTTTGAAATAATGAATGACTAAGAAGTAGAAGGAAAACAACGTACCTATATAGGAGTAAGTAAGTATATTTTTCATCGGAATTTAAGTAGGATGAATGGTTTGGAAAGTCCAGAATTCAGATTCATATTATTTTTCCTTTTCCTTGAATGGAGTCACACTGTACATATTTCACGATTATTTAGTGATAATTTTAAATATGGAACATAAGTACCTATTTAAATTCGAATATTTTCTTTTTTTTAATGATTATTTTTGTGAGAATCTGGCGGGAATTTGCTTGCGACAATGGAACTCAGTTGACGTGATTTTCGTGCTATGATTTATTATGATCACAAAAAAGGTTTAAGCCCCAAGAATGTTTTGGACTTTTGTTTACTACTTTTGATGAGTCTGCTTGTTAACGGGCAACAGTTTTTAATCGGTTTGCTCAGTTGGAAAGAGGATGGGGAAGCTTTGAAGATGAAGCGAGGACAGTTCAGCCGCCAACTGCAGTCACTCAAGAAAAAGCTCAAGTAGTCGAAAAATTGATACGGGAACACCGATGAATTACATATGCAGAGCTAAAGCGAAAACAGGGCATTAGATCAGCAGCGATGCAAACCATTACTCACGATCACCTCTCTCTCCGCAAGCGTTGTTCGAGATGGGAGCTGCACAAACTGACCGCCGGCTAATTGGTGCCCATTTATGATAGAAAAATTCGACGGTGGCGAGAACAAAAACGTATACGACATGCTTACTGGTGACAAAACATGGCTGCATACCTACGATCCCGAAAAAAAACGACAATCGACCGTTCTTTGATGATGAGCCAACACCAACAAAATGTCGCCGTGCGCGAAACACGCAGTAACAAATGCTCGCCACGTTTTTTTGGTAAGACCGGTCATATGGCAAATGTGGTGCTTCAGGATCAAAAAGCAGTTAATTCTGAGTGGTATGTGACAGTTTGTGCCCCAGCAGTATTATCAGCTTGGTGCGACAAGCGATCAGGGCAGAAGCTAGTTAAGTATACATAACTTACCTACATTTGCCTTAGAGTTAGCGTGTACTTAAGTATAAATAGTTGCTACACTTATATAGTATTGCCCCAACAGTTTATTTCTTATAGAATTAGGTACTAATGGCTTTTTTTGTCATGAAAAAAAGCACGATTTGCTAAATTAGCTAAAAATGTAGTGCAATTTCCTTTTTCAAATTGTGATGATTAAATCATTATCCTGTTACCACGGACGTGCCACCATCGATGTCAATATATATAGTGTATGCATGAGTATACCTAATTACCTACTGTTCTTTTAATTTGACAAAACACTTCAGTCTTTTTGGCCTAGCGCCCATATCGTGAAAAATCTACAGACAACACATTATCTATGCAATGTAAATAGAAGATAATAACTCGAATCAAATCTGGAAACAACACAGGCACATTACGTAGTAACAACGATATGTTATATGTAGGTACATCCAATTATGACACTTAAGAGGACACGCTAGTGGTCATTTTTCCATACAAACGTTCTCGACATATTCCTCCCTGGATTTTGATCGTAGATCAATGATTTTTTGAAATAAGATCAATTTCGTCAGTATCTGTGTCGGTACGTTTTGCTTTTAGTGATATTTTTGTTCTTAATAGAACTAGGTGACTCCAAACAGTGCTGAAAACGGCCCGATTGAAGGCCGCAAAGAAATGCCTGGTAATATACAAAAACCACAACAATAAACGCAAAAATCAAGACGGTCCGACACAGATAATTTCCTTCTCATCCATTTCCCAAAATTTCATTACGGTTGGTTTAATTTGGGGAGGAGGAAAATGTCGAGAACGAAACCTCGATTTCTGAGTTTTTTACATCGGATTTCTCTCCGGAGGCGAAGTTGTCCTTATTTCTCTGCACCTTTTTCCGCACCGCACGCGCATGCGAGACGGCAACATTGATTTGAATTTCTCCAATTTGTAAAGGGGCTCCGTTCACGTATCCTCTTAAAAATTTTCTCTAAAAATAGAAACCGCACGTTTTTCGCTTTTCAGGAAACTACAAATATATTAAGCTCAGACTCACCTTATTATAAACAACTAGATGAATATCACAGATCACTAATATTATTTAAATAAATTACGTCAGTTGTTCCGACGCATACGTCGCGCAGTCTAACGGACAACTGAAGGAATATCATTATAGAGCTAAGCTATATAGTGACGTACGTAGGGAATAGGGATGACGTCAGCGTGCAATGTAGTAGTGATTCAGATGAATCGAGCGAGCCGTGCGCCAAACAGAGAGAAGTAATGATTATTTAGGCGGTATTATTCATCTAGGCTTCCAATGGGTTTCCCAAGTAGAGTGGAGTGCCAATATAGGATCTCGAAAAAAGAATATTGCATCAGGTTGAGCAAGTTGGTTGTGTCTATCTAGAATCCATCTAGAAGATAATATAGAAATTAACTTTATCTTACACTTTAAACGCGCTAATCCATATTAATATTATAAATGCTAAAGTAACTCTGTCTGTCTGTTACCTCTTCTCGCTTCAACCGCTGGACGGATTTGGATGTAATTTGGCATGGAGATAGTTGGGGTCCCGGGAAAGGACATAGGCTACTTTTTTGAAGCTAGGCTTGTATATATTTCTGTTTATTTATTGACTGCTTCTGCCCGCGACTTCGCCCGCGTGGAATTCGGTTATCGCGTTCCGTCGGGAACTATGCGTTTTTCCGGGACAAAAAGTAGCCTATGTCCTTTCCCGGGACCCCAACTATCTCCATGCCAAATTTCATCTCAATCGGTCCAGCGGTTGAAGCGTGAAGAGGTAACAGACAGACAGACAGAGTTACTTTCGCATTTATAATATTAGTATGGATTGATTTACCCAAGCGATCTCAGAAATGGCTCTAACGATTTGGAATGTAGGGGTTTACGGGAGCGAAAAATCGATCTAGCTAGCTAGGCCTCATATCGGAAAAAACTAGGTTTTATCTATTTTCAACCGAACAAAGCTTTGGCTGTCGTCCAGGACCTGATATGAAAAACTTCTGCATTCTATGGAAACGCTGCCGATTGGCGGGAAACTCAGGTTATTAGTAGGTGGTTGAAGCCGTGGTGGCCTAGTGGTTCCACCTACCGCCTCTCATGCAGAGGGTCGGGGGTTCGATTCAGGCTCGCACCTCTAAGTTTACTTATGTGCGAAATTCATTGAATTCACCACTGAGCTTTTCGGTGAAGGAAAACATCGTGAGGAAACATGCACGCATCTGCGAAGTAATTCAAAGATGTGTGTGAAGTTCCCAATCCGCACTGGGCTCGCGTGGGGACTATAGCCCAAGCCCTCTCGTGACGAGAGGAGGCCTGTGCCCAGCAGTGGGACGCAAATAGGCTGTAGTAGTAGTAGGTGGTGGTGGTTGATTTTAAATTCTTAATTAAACATTTTTTTCAGCTTTATATCAGAGTGAAATCTATACATCATAACTCCTTGCCTATGAAAAGTACATATCTGACTTTAAAATTTCCATTATGATGAGTATCCGAGACGAAATTCATTAGTTTCATTAGATATCTACTGCGATGAATATCTATCGTAAAGAAATGAAATGGCTGCTTGGAACGGCACCTACAGCTTTTGTTCTTAAGGCGCTGACACGACCTAAAGTGACTTTGTACCTATTTAAACAGTGTTTAAACGAAAAATATTTGATTTTGTGAGGCGAGTGAAATATATGTTAATATTCACTATATACTAAAAAAACTTGCTATTTCGTTAAAAGGATTTCATGAAATCGGTTCGATGAAAAAAAAATAGTGAAGTTTACGTCTTCTAATCCTATTTAAGCGGTCCTATAAGGTTTTTTTTTAACGAAGATTTCTATAATTAAATACACTATTCCGTCATACTCACACCAAAAACTCGCTAATTTATATTGTTTATGCAATGTGGCATTTTTTAAATCTTCATGTTTCTGATTTTCTACGTATGTACATATATCGCCCACATGCCGGTCGTGCTTCTCGCTCCCTCCAATGCAAACAGGCATTCTCCTCCGCTGAGACAGTTGCCTGCCTCGATTGCTCAAGGTCGTTAGCTCTTGTCAGCTACTTAATGAGATAGACTGTCTGGCGGCATCAGTGGGGTAATCACTTCGCAACTTGGCGCCATTTTATCCATTAAGGTACTGATTGAATAACTAAGCTGAGTAAACTTAGCTAAATGTGGTAGATGTCGGTGACTATGGATGGAGGAAGCGAGGGACGGGAGATATGCTTGAATAGAAGCAGGTTGCGTTCTGTGGTATCTGCCTGCCCCAGCGGGAAACAGGCGCGAGTTTATGTATGTATCGTATGCATGTATCTCGGCGTATGATATTCACCAGTCACAAACGTTCTATCCCGTTGGAAATGCTTTTTTTATATAGCATGCATTTTTTTCATGTAACGGGTACCTAGCCTAGTGTTCGACCTACCGCCTCTCATGCAGAGGGTCGGGGGTTCGAATCCGGCTCGCACCTCTGAAATTATTTATGTGCGAAATGCAATTTGAATTTACCACTGAGCTTTTCGGTGAAGGAAGACATCGCGAGGAAACCTGCACACATCTGCGAAGTAATTCAAGGATGTGTGTGAAGTCCTCAATCCGCACTGGGCCCGTGTGGAGATAGCCCAAGACATCTCATCACGAGATGGCTTGGGTCCCATGGGCTAAAAAGGGGCTGTGTGGTGGTGGATATAGCATTGGGTGGCATACAGTAGCACACATGCCAGCTGGTGGTAAGGTCAGTGGTCTCCGGGGTACATACGAAATTATAAGATCACCAATGCGTTGCCAACCCACTGCACAAGCACTGCTGGTTATATGAATGACTAGCTTTAACGCGCAACTTCGTATGCGCAGAGATATTAAAGTAAAATCCCGATGTTTTCCGTTCTCGTGGGAATTTCGGGAAATCCTCTCTTAGTGCTCCCCTACGTTCCCTAAGGAAACTGCATGCCAAATTTCGGCTCTATACGACCCATAGATTCGGCTCTGCGTTGATCGATCAGTCAGTCAGTTTCTTGTTTTATATAGGTAAATAGGTATAGATAGATTGTCATCAAGCAAATCTTAAAAAAATAGTAATTAGGTTTCGTTCAAAGTGTCCATTCGGGCGCATAACGCACCCATGTTAAACCAAAACAGGAACGTTTGCATAATAGAAATAGAACTGACCACCTCAACATGGCATATAGTTGTGCAATCGCATAGCACGGCGTACATTGACGGTTCACTATTAATTTACGTTGTAGATCTTCACAGGCTTGAGGTAAAACCAGCAATGTATTGAATATCTTTGTATAGAGGTGACAGTGCAAACCAAAGCTGAATAGCTAGAACGTGTTACGCACTTTACCAGTTAGCGATACGGAAAAGGGTACACTGTGGCGCAACGGATAACGCGTCTGACTACGGATCAGAAGATTCCAGGTTCGAATCATACTTTTTTTTTTTTTATAACACTTTCGATATTAATTAACTAAAATTGTTGACAAATTTTTCTGCTGCTAGTGCCTAGAGACTACTGGGAGAGTCAATTTTGTATAAGAATTGGAGAAGTGGGCATTGAAAGCGTATACCTACTTGGCAGCTGTATGACTTTGTATGTAATGATTGGTTGTATTGTAATAGGAAATAAGCAATGATGTTATCCGATCAGTGTTGAGCAAGGAACCATACAGAATTATCACTACATACCTAGTATAAAACAAAGTCACTTCTTGCTGTCTGTCCCTATGTTTGCTTAGATCTTTAAAACTACGCAACGGATTTTGATGCAGTTTTTTTAATAGATAGAGTGATTCGAGAGGAAGATTTTAGTATAGGTATAATTTGTTATAGTTTAACGCTCAATTCCCGCGGGAACGCTGTAACCATACTCCATAGACATAAATGATACTTCGTATGGACCCGGCCTATTGTACCTTGTCAGTGTCCCCACTTCCGTGGTGTCCAATCCAAACTTATACGTGTATCGTGACAATAAGGCTGGGTCGTTGCACGTCTTTCGAGACGAGTTTTTAGATACTGAGAAATAGTTTCGAAAAACAGTTTAGAAAAAAACGCTTTTTTTTCTCGAACGCTCGGTGACAAAACTTTGGATTGGACACCAAGAGGGGACATATTACGTGTACGTTAGACCGGGTCTATATTTTTACGTCTATGGCTGTAACCGAATTCCACGCGGACGAAGTCGCGGGCAGAAGCTAGTGTCATATATAGGCTATATATTTGTTTACCTTGGCTGCTGGATTAAAAACCCATGCTATATTATATTGTTTTTTTTTTTTTTTAATGGCGGTGGGCAGGGCACATGATAAGGGGCAAAGAAAAATGGAGTCAAATTGTAACAAAATGGTACCCAAGAGAAGGTTACAGAACAAGGGGCAGACCAAACCGACGATGGGATGATGACATCAGAAACCGCAGGAGTGATGTGGAACAGAGTGGCAATAGACAGACAAGAATGGAAGAGCCTGGAGGAGGCCTTTGCCAACTGGCAAACTGACGACCAGAAGATAAAAAGATGGCAAATCCAAGACCACAAATGACGTCAGAAATAAGGCTATTCAGATTCAGATTCAGATATTATATAGTAAACAAATTCTGTTGCCACACCCTAATCTTTCGTTCTTCACTCACTCACATCACTATTTCAATCCACACTTGTAATAAATGATCTCTTCATGTGTGGGTTGTGGGAAACTATTAATGCAAGCAAAACAACAGGCAAAATCTATTGTATCAGCAGTATCATACAGCGTAAAGAGTGAACAGTTACCGACTGTTGTCAGTAATGTCAGTATACTAGTCAGTGCTCATATGAGTGAGTGGTGACTCAGTTTTATCATCTAATCAGTGATGCACTCATTTTGCATCTGTCACAACTCATTAAATGATTTGGTGCTACTTTTATGGACTGCGGACTATGACTTGGCATTTAGAGTAGTTTTTTTATGTAAAAAGATTGACAAACAGGCCGATGGCCCCCCTGGTGGTAAGTGGTCACTGCCGCCTAGAGACATTTGTAGCACCAGAGGCGTCACCAATGCGTTGCCGATCTCGAAAGGTGAGGAGGATAGGGCGTATGGGATAAGGTAGGATAGGAGACATGGGATTAGCGAAGATGGGATAGAAGGATAGGGAACAGGAAGGGCCCCTGGTCCTCTCACTCACCGTACGAAACGCAATAGCGAACTATTACTTCACGCCTATATTCTGTGAGTGTGGTACTTCCTCAGACAAGCCGGCCCGATTCGAGCAATAATTTAATATTATTGCAAGGCTCTACCACAGTAAAAAAAACTAGTTTTACCATGCATGACAGAATAAAATGTATATTTTCCACCTAGTTTTTCATATCATTGATTCAATCAATGTATATATTAACATATACCTACTAGAAATCTATTAAACATGAAATATAAAAGAAGTGTTAAAGCACAGGGTCTTGAAACAATTTGAAATCAAGAAAAAAATTTTTAGACATTCTGTATGTTTGTGTGCGTCTCATTAACTGCCGAGTCATTTAATTGCAAAATTATTTATCAATTATTTAAACAATTTTTCAGTGAGCAATTTATAAAATTTCTAGACCACTATAAAACATTATACAGAGTTTAGTATCTTGGTGATTAATTATAAAACCATTTTTTTCTGATTTAAAACAAGAAACACAGGGTATAATTCAGAAACATGATTATAAATTTGACCACCTTCATGAAAAATAATAATAAATGTTATGACTTAAGTTATTAAGTCATTCATGTGGGAATTTACAACAATAGGCTATTTCCAACTCTAATATGATCATAAACACCTTTTGTTCCAATTTGAAAACAACTGTATAAGGTTAATCTGGTTTATAGTTATTGCGCCACTGTAGGAGTATATCGATTTTTTACCGCAATTACCGCGTCCTATTGGAAAGTAAGACAAGGTTATTATAGGACTTTCGTGAGCCAACGAAAGTCCGGGTACCCAATCAGTAATTACTTTAGTATGCCAACGGTATATGCCCCAAGACAAAATTACCAAAATATCTGAACACACCCATTACGTACGAGACTGGCTAAGCTTCATCAATGCTAATGAACAGCAAATTTATTGAACTATTAACGCCAGTGACTGCTGAGCGTGGAAAACAGGAAAAAACAACGCCGCTTTCAGTCATCGAAAATACTTTAGACATATGGCAAAAAACATCCTCGATGGGTTAAGACAAGGCTTAATGACTATATTTTATGAAAATTGTACTTACAGATCGTTGCGAAGGTAAGATAATTTGATAAATCACACCAAAGCACGCGGTGACACAATCAAGAGTCGCTCAGGAAGTGTCAAACGGCGAAAAAAAAAGATTGGGCGGAAGAACTGCGCAATAAGCTCCCTTTTTTTAATAATCATGATTGGTTGTTGGAAGCAACTCTCGTCTTCTCAACCAATCACAATAACAGCTGTCATTCGTGCCCATTCCAATTCACCCAATCCACGTCATGTAAAAGCCGTTTTCTATAATTAAACCTCAAATTTCAAAGTTAAAAATAATGAATATAATTTTGTATATTTTAAATTCATATAAATATATGCCAGCAAATTTCTATTTTCCATAAATAATTTCTAGTTATCAGTTTCATACGTTTATAAAAAGTTTTAAAAACCAAAGCGATTCTGAACTGACCATTGTAAATAGTGTCAAAAATGTCACCTTGACAATGACAACTGACTGACGGTATACAAAATTTTCCGTGTTTTCTTCACTTTTCGTCAAGTTTTGCGTTTCGCAATTTGTTTTTACGTGCCCATTGACCGGATCGACTTGAGCGGGCGACTTTAAATTAGTGCGATCCAGTTGTTATTCATATTGAGATAACTTTCATGGTTTTCCTCCTACGACAGTGGAGATTGTTTTCTAGAAATACTCACGTAAATTATTCCTCTAACAAAATGTCAGTAGACGTCGCAACAATCGGTGCCCAAAAAGTTAAAGGGATTCCTAATGGAGAGGTAAATGGTCTAGCTGAAAAAAAAAATCAATAGTCTTTTCTTTATATCAATCAATAGTTTGGCTTAGTTACTGCGACGTATTGCGTCATAATAGGTGGGTACTTTATGTATGCTTGCTTGATTGCCGGTTTCGCTTAGGAAATTACGCATAGTGCATGATCAATAGGTATTAATAGGTATAATAATATGCGATTTCACAATGCGTTTATAATTAAAATGTAAAATTGCCATGGCCTAACAGGGTTCATGTATTGCTTTATTATGTGAAAATGCTATGGTTGCAATAAATAAAAACTAATATTAATTATTCCCTATGCTTAGTCAACAAATTGCTACAATATTACATATACAGTCAAGGGCATTAATATGTATACACTTTTGGACCTTAACACAACGGAATAGGATGCAAAAGTGTACACATATTAATGCCCTTGACTGTACATTTCTGCAAAGTTTCCTGTTACTCATGCTCCAAAACTTGAATTCAGTAATATTTATTTATTTAGTTAAACGTTTTTGCACAGGAAAACATACATGTACAAATGGCATTCTCTACCAGTCAACACATACAACACATACGTACATAGGGTAAAGGTTGGCCATGAACCCAGTCTGGTACGAAGGGACAGTCAGTTTTATAATATTACTAGCTGGCCCCGCGGACTTCGTATTGCCGCAGATTTTTTTCTGGGAATGAAAAATAGCTTACGTCCTATTCTCAGACCTACTTAACATAAACTCCAAATTTCATAAGAATCGGTGCAGCAGTTTCGGAGGAGTTTGGTTACAAACACTGACACGAGAATTTTATATATTAGATTATTATTATAGCCTAAATAGTGTCCCACTGCTGGGCAAAGGCCTCCCCTCTTTTTCTCCACTCTCCTCTATTATGTGCACGCTCTTGCCTGTCTATTTCAAAAGCGTCCAATTTATTTGGTAATAAATATTTTTTACCCTTTTTTATATCGGGGCACAAAATATAGAGTGAGTCTCCTCACTATTTGATAGTACAGTCGACATCAAAGAAATGTTAACACTTTTGGGTGTGTAAAGTGTAAACATCTTTTTGGCGTCAACCATACAATCAAAAAGCATGAAACAAATACAAAAAGTAAGCATGTTAAAATTATCTGATCGGATCCAGGACATGGCATATGATATGAAGGGTTAAACAAGCAATTTCAATTCAATCATTTATTCAGCAAATTGGCCACATAGCGGCACTTTTACACGTCAGAATTTTTTTTTACTAGCGCTTCCTAGACCCATTGCATTGAGACGACGCGCCGCAACAAACTCAGCAGAAGGCCTTTTTTTTCAAAATTTAAACATACAGATTCACATTACATTTACATTAAAATGTATAAAAATACATCCAGGTCACTATTTGCGGGGAGATTAAACATGCTGGCCATCGGCAAAATCAGCAATAAAAATCAGCCGCAACAAACTCAAGCAGAAGGCCTTTTTTCATTACATGTATAAAATATACATATAGGTACATACTAAAACTGCATTGAAGGGATGTATAGAATTGACATATTGTTATCAACATTTTATCAATAGTTTGTTGGTATGTGTGGTGGATATCTGAAAATGAGGCTTATCTGAAATACAATCACTGTAGACGATAAATTAATATGTTTGGTCATTTCATTTCCAAATCTAAATTTCAATCCAAACATAAGTACAATGGGACGTAAGTCACACTGTAGTCTTTGAAATTGATGTCAAAATCATACACATGCTAACTA
This sequence comes from Aethes cnicana, assembly GCA_963971205.1. NCBI lineage: Eukaryota > Metazoa > Arthropoda > Insecta > Lepidoptera > Tortricidae > Aethes > Aethes cnicana. The sequence goes on along the minus strand of OZ020295.1, from coordinate 7,422,965 downwards.
ATTTCGAGGAGTTCCCTCATTTTCTCATGGATCCCGTCATCAGAACTGAACCAAATTAAAATGGGACCAATCCGGAGGTGCCACCTTTTGATTAAAAAACGAATCATCGAAATCGGTTCAGAATTGACGAAGCGGAACATACATACAAAAAAATAAAAACATACAGACGAATTGAGATCCTCCTCCTTTCTTCGAAGTCGGTATTTTTTTTTTTAATGTTGTCAATTGGGATGCCCAAAAATGACCTAACTATTGACAAATAAAATGTATGTTTCAGTCATTGGAGCTGAAGAGCCTCTGGCAGGACCAGAATGCCGTGGTCATCTTCTTCCGTCGCTGGGGCTGCATGCTGTGCCGGCTCTGGGCCAAAGAGGTACCTTTTAATTCTATTAACAGCTCTACTATCTTATCTTATACTCTAAATGCTAATCTTGCATCACAGAATATTTTAGTACTACATATACAGAATGACCACTGAATCACCCGCCTGATTCCTGAATCTAGCCGGCGCGCAACTCGCGCCCAACACGCCTTTACCGTCATTTGTTTCATCCTGAGATGGAGAGGGAATCATTGGCCGGCGTAGTGGTACACACACATTTACAAGTGTACAGACGTCTTTGCACGCAAACATTGACAATAGGGATGACGACAACTTTTTTTTTCTTAGTCTATCAGGAAGATTATTGTAAAGTATTGGACACGTATTTTTTCTTTTTTCACGTAATCAAACTTATACGGAGATATATTGAGTTGAAATGTCGCGTGACGTCACGGTTAGGTACGATTTATACCTAACGGTCGTAGTTAGCCCCCACTCTCCAACTTTAATGCGGTTTAACTTAGTCATTTTTTGTTAATTTGATAAAACAAAAAATACGTGTCTAATATTTTTTTATTACCTGACTGACGGACTAATTAGAATTTTGATTTCTTCACCCTGTCATCATCTCTATTCATTCAAATTGTGTACGAAATCGTGCTTTTATGGGCCGTGTCTGCCGTGTATTGCATATAAGAGATGACAACGAATTACTTTGCTTTTGCGCTGCACATTCAATATCAAATAGCCACAATGATGTCAGTACAACAACATCCAATATTTTACTGAAGCTTCAAACTAAATCCAATTAAATAGACAATATAATACAACAGACAACAAACATGCAGAAAGCAAACCGAAAAACTCTTACCAGTCAACACGTGTTTCGCCTCTCTCCGAGGCATCATCAGGAGTTGCCATAGTGATGATGATAATGATCTTGTTCCAGTTGGCAGAAATAGCTCCAGTGTTGAAGAAAAATAACATCAGGCTGGTGGGAGTTGGTGTTGAGAATGAAGGTTCCAAGGAGTTCGTAGATGGGAAATATTTTGATGGAGGTAGGTTACATCTCACTTTCTTCTTCTTATTTTATATATAAAAACTAGCTGACCCCGCGGACTTTGTACCGCCATGATTTTTATTTTTGGGTATGAAGCATACTACTACTACAACAGCCTATTTACGGCCCACTGCTGGGCACAGGCCTCCTCTCATCACGAGAGGGTTGGGCTATAGTCCCCACGCGGGCCCAGTGCGGATTGGGGACTTCACACATATCCTTGAAGGTATGAAGGATAGCTTATGTCCTATTCTCAGACCTACTGAACATACACTCCAAATTTCATAAGAATCGGTCGAGCCATTTCGGAGGAGTTTGGTTACAAAAAAGGCTAAGGATCTAGAACTACAGAACAGATTTGGCTGATTCTTTTTTGTTTTATTTAGAAAGAAGGTTAGGAGTTAATATTTAGATAGAAAAAAAAATCGGTAAAAATCTAAAGGAACAACTAAAAAAAGAAAATTACTTTGCACGGGAATCCATGGTGATACGAAGTTCACCGGGCCGTCTCATAAAACCCCACTCGTGTTTTAAGGACCTTTATTATGTAGCAGTTACATAAGCTACTATTTTAAAAACACTGTACCTTCCCCCTGTGATCTTTGTTCATCGTCATTTTTATAGTTTATGTAAATACTTTTTTTTGAAGCCGTGGTGGCCTAGTGGTTCGACCTACCGCCTCTCATGCAGAGGGTCGGGGGTTCGATTCCGGCTCATACCTCGAAGTTTACTTATGTGCGAAATTCAATTTGAATTTACCACTGAGCTTTTCGGTGAAAGAAAACATCGTGAGGAAACCTGCACGCATCTGCGAAGTAATTTAAAAAGATGTGTGTGAAGTCCCCAATCCTCACTGGGCCCGCGTGGGGACTATAGCCCAAACCCTCTCGTGATGAGAGGAGGCCTGTGCTCAGCAGTAGGACGCAAATAGGCTGTAGTAGTAAATACTTTTATCGAGTAATTTGATTGGTCAAGCATTTCTTTATTTGGGACCAACCCATAAAAACCATTTTTTTTTTTCAATATTTTTTTACTATATTGTACATTACGAATTCCAGAGCTATACTATGTGGAGGATCTGTCCACATATCAGAAGCTTGGTTTCAAGAGATTCAACACTATCACAATCCTAACATCTCTGTTTTGGAAGCAGTCGCGAGATGCCATCTTCAAGGGCAAAGGCATGGGTAAGTATAACCACAGAATATTTAATAGTACTACATACAGAATGGCCACGGAATCACCCGCCTGAATCTAGCCGGCGCCCAACTCGCCCTTACCGTCATTTGTTTCATCCGGAGTTGGTGAGTGAATCACTGGCCCGCGTAGTGGTACACACACATTTACAAGTGCACAGACGTCCTCGCACGCAAACATTGACACTTCATTCGAATTGTGTTCGAAATCGTGCTTTTATAGGCCGTGTCCGCCCTGTGGTATAACTACCATTTATTGTATACTAGCTTTTCCCCGCAACTTCGTATGCGCAGAAATATTAAAATGAAAAATCCCGTTTTTTTCTTCTTAGAAGATAGACTGACAATATCCTCTCAACAAAAATCAATGTAAATCGTGACCAATCTTTATTTATTCGCTCAGCTGGGCCATGCCCCCCCCAAACAAAAATCCTGTATCCGCCACTGAAATTAGACCTCCCCTGAGGTTCGCAACAGATATTCATATTCATATCATTTATTGCCAAACCATGGTTTTTACAAGATGTTACAATATTTTCTTAAGTACTAACATGGACCCTGTGAGGGTGCAGCAAAATATTAAAACTAAATAGACCTTAAAATCTAGATGTAAGTGCAACCGGTATGTAAGTATATATTAGCAAATATAAGCCCTATAGTTATGTTTGTTGTCACTACATGTATATGTATGCATGTACACATCTTTGTCATGGATATGGATATTTATTGGGTCTATATTGACTGACATAACATCGCAGTTCCGATTTTCACAAGTCATTATGTTTTGGGTAATAATTATTGTAAGTCATAATGCCGTTAGTAATAATATAAAAAGCCATAAAAACGAGTTACCTAATTTCGTAAGGCATAATAGTCGTGGGTCAGAACTATCATTAGTCATACCAATCAGTACCCAGAACTATCATTGGTCATAATGCAATTGATCCTAAAATTTTCTGACATAACGTTTGATGTGAATTTTTACATTAGTCATAAAACTTATTAGTGATAATTATTCATAGCGTAGAAATATATTACCATAATAGTCATTTGAACTACTATTATTTGCTATCATCAATTCGTTTCTGTAAATATTCATACTCTAACCTAACCTAACCTAAATGTTTCGTCTGTCGCAGCATTTCATTCTAATGAATATTTTTTTAATCTAATAAAGTCGTTATGACTACCAATAAAAAGCCCAATGCGCAGTTATGACTTAAAAGGTTATGATTTATTAAGTTTCTGATAATAAACTAGTATGTCTTCAGATATTATGGATATCGATATTATGACTAACGATGTGTATTACACTTGATATTATGACTCCTGAACGTTAGGAGTATCTCAAGTTATGTTTATGATTATTATGACTAATGGTACTTATTTCCATAAATTTTACGACTAACATTTTCTGACTAACGAAATTAGGCCCTACAATTTTATGGGAAACAAGGGGATCCCATATTTATTAGGTAGGTAATATGTATGTTGTTGTGCGTGCGTGTGTAATATAGTATATATAGTAAATATAATAGGTCCTATGCCGCACGCATCCAACGTATTCCCGCCACTTTCACCAGATCGTGGTTTTAAAAGAATGCAAATCCTACTAATATTATAAACGCGAAAGTTTGTAAGTATGGATGGATGTTTGTTACTCTTTCACGTAAAAACTACTGAATGGATTTTAATGAAACTTTACATTAATATAGCTTATACATCAGAATAACACATATGCTACAATTTATAAAGATATTGTGTATATAAGCTACTCGAAATACTAATCCTGCGCGGACGAAGTCGCGGGCACCACCTAGTCGCACATAAATCAAATCATACTAAAAGGTACGAGCTGAGGTTTGGGCACTAGTGTCACTGCCGAAGATAATCGAGGATCTTTCTTTATTAGTTTGGAAAGCTATTATAAGCAATGAGTTTAAAATAGATATAAAAAAACCGGCCAAGTGCGTGTCGGGCCACGCGGAAAGTATAGGGTTCCGAAGTTGACGATGCCCACAGTACCTTTCTAAGACTTATTAGCATCTAGCTAGCCTGTGGTATGACGTGCCCGCCCGAAGCCCCTGCCGCTCGAGAAAAATCATTGGTTTTTTAATCATTTCATAAGTTGGTCGACTATGACTCGTAAGTTTGTACAGCCTACTTGGCTGCGATAGTTTTCCTTTCAACTACGTTATATATGCCACAACCGTGATTTTTTTCAGCCATCCAAATACCACCATTTAGCTGGCAGGGGGGGGGGGGACACGTGACTCTAACAAAAAATGGCACTTTAAAGCTTAATATTTCACAAACGCATCACTTAATCAGAAAATGATTTTAATAAACCCACAATATTTTTTTAGGACCTATTCAACGATATGCCGCACTATGGGGTGCGCAAGAAAAAAAATTACATCCCCACTTTACGAGTAGGGGAGGTACCCTATAAAAAAAAAAAAAAAAAATTATTGTACCACTTTGTCAGCGTAACTAATATGTACATTCGTGCCAAATTACAGCTTTCTAGAACTAAGCATCTCCGAGCAATAGTGCGGACAGACGGACGGACGGACGGACGGACGGACATGGCGAAACTATAAGGGTTCCTTGAGGACTTCGGAACCCTAAAAATAAGTTAAATACTAGGAGTGTAACTGAGAAAAAATTAGTTCAACCGAGAGCAAAGAATTACTATGGTGAAAGAATGTCCAAATGTATTGTGCCGAAAACGGTAAATAAAATAAATTTATTAAGACAGACACCTAAATTAAGTAAACATGTATTAAAATCAAAACTAAATAGGATTTCCTTCTCGATAACAAATTAAAATGTGATAGAAATAGTGTAAAACGTGTTATCGAGGGGTAAATACCTATTTTTAGAAAGTCCTTTTAGATAAAAAAGATATTTACTAGTTTAATAAATAGATTAAGTATTTAGTGATAAAATCTAGCGCGTCTCGCCATCAAACGTAACAGTTTGGCGAGTAAATAATTATTGTAATAAACGTGTATTATCTTTTTGGAAAAATAAATTAAAAAAAAAAGAAGCTATAGTTCGTCAACTTGGCCTACCCTCCCTGGGGGTAAGACACGGTCGGGAGGCAGGGGAGCACGTGGAATTGATGACGTCATACACCACAGCTTGCACGAGCGCACGCCCGAGAAACTGCACAACTGAACGGCGGCGTAGGTGACTAATCATCATTGATCTATCATAAGTAAGGATTCACAATCAGCCGGAGAAAAATGGCCCCGTCAATACCTTCGTTATAAAGAGGCGTTATATTAGAACGTATTTTCTAATGTCAGTTTGCTCCATATATTTTGGCATATTCTGTTAGGCACTGTTCGTCCATGTATGTTATTACTTATTCTTACTCTCTATCTCTTTCATTCTTTCGTTTGACTAAGTTTGATTTGACAGATTAGAACTGTCAAGTAACATGAATCACTCTTTATTTATTCTACCATAGACTCATATCTCTATTTAGGCACGCGAGTCGGTACGTAGCTTCTATTGCTGATTTTGCCGACGGCCAGCATGTTTAGTGCAACGCGCTTGTTTAATCGCCCCGCAAATAGTGACCTGGATGACGCTATATATGTATTTTGATACATATTAATGTAAATGTAATGTGAATCTGTATGTTAAAATTTTGAAAAAAGTCCTTCTGCTGAGTTTGTTGCGGCGCTTCGTCTCAAGCAATGGGTCTAGGAAGCGCTGGTAAATTCATTTAAAAGTAACGTGTAAAAGTGCCCAGATGTGGCCTATTTGCTGAATAAATATTATGTTTTTGAAACCTCGCCGTCCCCGCTGTCGTCTTTCCCCCAACACCAAGAAGTTGACGACCTATTGTGCTTTAAACACAAGAGTTGCCATAAGAGGCTGTAGGTATTTGGGCTAAGTCACAGCGTGTCTTCCCCCCCCCCAGTTCATCCATACTAATATTATAAATGAGAAAGTGTGTTTGTTTGTTTCCTTCACGTCGCAACGACCGGACCGATTTGGATAAGATTTGGTATGGAAATAGTTTGAGACCCGGGCAATAACATAGGACACTTTTTATAGGAAAGGGTTTTCCACGGGTCAAACCAACTTTTCAATACTTTTATAACTATAACTGTCTAGATATGTATAGTATCATCGGGCACGCAAATGCCAAGTCTACGCGGGACGAAGTTCGCGGGCATCGGCTGGTAACATATTTTTCTCAAAAATGGCGGGGAAACTCGTCATTGTCTGCTTTCTATCAGACCGCAAAGTGCGTCATTGACGATCAGTCAAAAATTAAAAAAAAAAACTCAGCTGCATGCCCCGGAAATTTGTATGAATTTACTTCCGCGGCATGTATAAGCGCAGGGAATGTTGTATGAAATTTCATTATCATACAGGTACTTTTTTTTTTAAACTGATAAATACGCGAAGGAATTCCCAAACAGCCAAGTCTGCATGTTCTGTATCTGTCAATTGACGCGAAACCAAACGTTTTTATCCGTGTCTGAAACAGCGCAATGTATTTCAGAACGGAATTTAAAAAAAGAACGATCCATAAAGAGCGGGAGTTCTTGTCTTGTATCAGATTTATTTAGCAAAATTTCATGAAAATAGTTTACTAGTTTGGTTTAAAAATTAATAAAAGGTCTTAATCTTCATAAAAAACGAGAAATCTACATGCGAGTTCTTAACTTGCCGTGTTAGTGTGTCTGTTAAAGTCAAATATCGGTGAATACGAAATAAGACTGGCGTTCCATTGGATTTGTTGTAAGTACTTGACTACCTTTGCGTGCGTGTTAATGCTGTATTATGAATACCTAATATCAAGGTTTTTTTTCATTTTTGAGAAAAGCACTATATAAGCCTCGGCACGTGAAAGGCTTTGCAGGCTTCGTACATATTAAAGGGCCTCGGCGAAGCCTCGGCCCTTTAAACCAGTACTCAGCCTGCAAAGACCTACTTTCCCGGCCACGGCAATAATGTACTATTGCCATCCTGTTTAAAGTCCACACGATCTCAGGTATCGAAATCGACACGATCGGCGACGGCCTCCAAAATGGCGGAGCGTTGATAATTCAAAATGGCCGACTCGCGCGCATCTTCGTGCAATGCGGACCGGCCGACCATTGGCCGAATATGGACATCATCAAGGTTACATATTCAAATGTTGTTTTAAGTAGTTTGTTTTGTCGGTAGGTTTAGGAGGCGACCTGAAAGGAGATTGGGTGCAGACAGGGGGTGCTGTTTTGGTAGGAAAGGGGGGCAATTTGCTGAAGCACTTTGTCCAAACTGGTCCAGGGGATCATTATCCTAACGAGGAAATTTTGAAGGTAAGTCTCGTTTTGTAGTCTTAGAAATATACCTACCTAAGCCCCACTTGAACCAAGCCAATAACCTCAGGTTAACCGCTTAACTCAGATTAATTTGCATGAATTTGACGTGGGTTAAGAGGCTAACCCAGGGTTAGCGGCTTGGTGCTAGTGGGGCTATTGTAACTTGATTTAATAAGAAATGATAAAAATGACGGAATTTAGTTTTTTTTTGTTGAATGTTTGGATTTCTTACAGGCATTTGGTTTGGAGCACGAATACAACCCTGAGACGATGGCGAATAAGAAACCCGAGGAAAAAGAGTGCACGGTATGTATTATTAATTTAGTATCGTAACATAGGGTATTACACCATTTTTTTGAAATGTGGTTTAAAATGATCCTTATGTCGGATTGAATCACATTTTTTTTTATTACAATTTTCTGAATGAAATATGTACCTTAAAAAGTACTTTTGAATTTTCATTTTTAGTTTGCGCGCTAAAAAGCTAGCCGCCATGTTTGCTTGGTCTATGACGTCACTAGGATAGTAAATATAAGTACATAGTAACCAGACCAGTGAAGTCAAAACTTAAAACGGTTACTTGTAACGCTTTGTTTACAGTAGAAGCGACGTCACAGCAGCTAACAATATGGCGCCTACCGTTTTGGGACAGATTAAAAAACAACATTTTATAAATGTAATTATAAAATTATTTATGTATTTTTTTGATTAAAAGTCGATGTTTTGGGTAGCATTTTTATATAATCTATCATAAATCAGTACTTCCAGATTTTTCCTTGAGTGGTGTATAATACCCTGTTATTATTAACTAGCTTCCCGCCTACTAACGGGTGTTATAAACCTTCCCTGAACACTAACCCACCACCACCATAACAGCCTATTTACAGCCCACTGCTGGGCACAGGCCTCTCATCACGAGAGGGTTTGGGCTATAGTCCCCTCGCAGGCCCAGTGCGGATCGGGGACTTCACGCACGTCCTTGAATTACTTCGCAGATGGGTGCAGGCTTCTTCACGATGCATTGTACACACTATATGACGGGTCGTCACGTGATAAACACTCGAAAAAGGCTATTGTTTACCTTTTTTGCTTCTTCACGATGTTTTCCTTCTCCGAAAAGCTCAGTGGTAAATTCAAATTGAAATTTTCACATAATTATTTCTCCCCTACACTCTATAAAGAACCTACATGTCATATTTCGGCAACGGCTAGTAACTAAAGCGTACTAAACTCAATGCGATCTCCCCCAAAACAGTAGTTAGCATAACTAATATCGGTGTCACACACTTACCATTTTCCAGACAGAAGCGAAGCCCTAAGCCCTGGCTGCGGACCCTACAAGACGTGGCACTTGCCCCCATCCACGCTGTATGGACGGAGCGGCGATGCCAGTATAACTCTAAAGTATGATTCGAGGCATTACTCCTTTACGTCACTTGTGGCCCCCAGTCTAGAAGTATAGGCCCCAGTCTAGAAGTACAGGCCCCCAGTTTATGAGTACAGGCCCCAAGCCTATAAGCACAGGCCGCCAGTGTAGAAGTATAGGCCCCCTGTCTAGAACTACAGGCCCCCAGTCTAGAAGTACACCCCCATTTTATAAGTACAGGCTCTCAGCCTATAAGTATTGAAACACCCAGCCTGTGAGTATTTACGCCATAACCCATAAGTATTGGGGGTATAAGGTAGTAACGTACCGAAAGAAAAGGTATAGAAAAATAGATACTTATTAAAGAAGCTGAAATTTATGAACCTTTCGCGCATTGTGTATCGATAAAATAACTTTCTTTTCAATATTCTAGACGTAATGATAATATTCAGTTTCCCTAGTAGGGACAATGTATAAACATTAATATTAACGATTAATAGTAAAATCAACTGTACTTCTGTCGACAACCTATGCCAGAGTAATTTGAAAATGAAATTTTAGCGTTTAAATTAAAATTGTTAAGATCTCGTTTTTTGAGATATTTTTTGTGACTTTCTAAGCATATCAGATAAATGAATTTATTGAAGAAATATTTTATCGGCATATATATAGAAAAAAATATCATTCATATTTTATTGGCAGTCTTCAAGGCGGTTATTTTTGGGCAATAAAATGTTATTATCGGTTAGTTCCATTAGTCCATTACATAGGCCCCTTTTTGATACGTAATTGGGGCCCCCTACTAAAAACTAAGCCGAGCCTGTAAATTTAAGAAATTTACACGTCAAACGTGTTCATTGAAAAGGAAAATGTTGACTAAATTAGTAATGTGTTGAATCGTGATGTATTTTACAAATATATATTTTGTGGTTATGATTTTTAAATTTTATTAGGGATAGTGATTTATATTGTGGTGTTGGAATGACACGCTGACTTGTAACTATTTATAGGTAATTTTTAATGTTTTTACTATGTACTTTATATATAAATATCTGTTTCTTAAGAGACAATATGTAATCGATTAAAATTAGATGTCTTTTTTTTTAAGAAATGATGTTACGCTATGACTATGATATTTTTTTCCAAGTACCTACGTATCTGCATTTAACTTTGTATTTTTATGAGTTTTAATTATTTTATCCAAATACTTACCTACTAATTTATTCGGCATTGTGCTCACCGAGACAAAATACAAAGACTGACAAAAGGACTCTTACAATTATTTTGTAAAATGAATCAAAGTTGAAAAATTGATTCCCTATAGAAATCCATAGGTCTAATTTTCTCATGTACTTCGTTTCACGTTGTGTGATAGCGCAAATTTCAATTTAAATGGTCGATCGTTGGTAAAAATCATCTAGTAACTGTTACTACTACGTTACTAGAGATCTTCTACTATCTAAAGTCCCGCGTCATCACATTTCAAAACGCTTCAATTTTTTCATTATTATTTAAAAAGCACCACCAACACTCAACGCATAGTTGATGGCTGTCTCAGCACGCACACATGTGTTGAAAGTGTTGTGGTGCTTTTTAAATACATTGAAGCGTTTTGAATTTTAGAGGGGCGAGACTTTAGATAGTAGATGATCTCTACATTACATCTACATTACGTTGATAGAATATAATGTGGAAATGAAAATTGGATCTAAACATAGGCTTATTTTGATATGTTAAAAAATGCTTTTTTTTGTAAATAAAGGTTTTATGGTCTATGTCACTGATATTCTATTTACTTACCCTCTTCAATACACACTAATGAAGTAGTCAAAATAAAATAAACCTGTACCATCAAAACAAACAGCTACAAGCCTTATTGAAAGCCATTATTGGCCTTATTTGCACCGGAGTTTATATTAAAATTATTTCAATATTTTACGTGGACTTGTAACAGTTTGATTCACAGGTACATGATAAATTTGATTTTATTTATATATTTATTCAGCATCGTCATCTTCAATGTCCGTAGCGGTTACAACGAATGTAACAGCTCTTCCGGCTTTTTGCGTGGTCACCTGACACCGCCCGTAGCGTGGTAATAAATGATACAGCGTATTTTCATCAGCATCAAGGTAAACTACGTTATTACTGCTGTCAAACACGAATTTCAATGGAGTGCCGCTACCAAACGCACCGACATCGACGATTTTATCTCTATTATAGTCCAAATTGTAAATACCACCGTTTCCAGACTGAGTAAAGTATACGTTTCCATTCTTATCCGTAGACAAACTATACATCTCGTCAGTAAACTTCGCAGCCTTTCTGGCATTCTTCTTCAATCTAAACAACTGCAGATTGCTTATAAAATATACATCGCCTAGTTTATCGATAACGAAATCGTCTATTTTATAATTCGATAGCGCGGGGATACTGCTCACTTTTCCGTGTTCAAAACTATTTAAACCTGCCACGGAAAATAGAGTGTAATACAGTTTGTTTGTATACTGCATTTGCCATATGGTTTTGTCAGGTAGTCCGTGTAATTCTGTAGTATTTGAGCTGGGTATATATTTGTATATACCTTTTGTGCTAGACAAATATGTCGTTCGTGTATAATGGTCGACTGCTCGCGCAAAAGTGTAGCTTGGTCCAGGTATTTCATAATAAATGGCGTCGTTTATATTGTAGAGTCCCGTGTGGTCTATGCCTTCGTTGGAATAGTGGAAGTAAACGGTGTTTTCAGTTCTGTCTATGGCCAGTTGGCCGGAGATTTCCGAGCCCTTGAATAGCTTGCTTCGTTGGTAACATACGCCGAAGAAACAACTGTGGCATTTTGGAGAGGCTGCCGCGGCGGTTAAGAATACGAGTAGAAGGATGGATTTCATTTCGCAAGCTGTGAAAAGAAGTATTTGTTTAACAAAATATGATCGTTGTATGTATGTTGTACTTAGGTAGGTATGGTATAGGAACATATTTTTTTTATGTCATTGGTAGGTCGACCACCTGATGGTTTGTAAGCGGTCAATGTAGCCCATAGACACCGAAAGCATATGATTTTTAGGGTTCCGTACCTCAAAAGGAAAAAACGGAACCCTTATAGGATCACTTTGTTGTCCGTCTGTCCGTCCGTCCGTCCGTCTGTCAAGACCCTTTTTCTCAGGAACGCGTGGAGGTATGAAGCTGAAATTTATATCAATTACTCAGGTCTACTGTCCCTTGAAGCTGTGAAAAAATCAAACTTCTAAGCCAACGCAATCAAAAGATACAGCCGTTTATGCCGCAAATTTTCGACACTTGCAAGGGAATCAAAACCTACAGGGTGCTTCCCGTGAACTCAGAATCTTGAAATTTGGTACGAAGCAACGTCTTATAGCATAGATAAAGGAAAAATTACGAAAACCATAAATTTTTAGTTACATCATATAATATATTTTTTTTTAATAATTTTAACCTTACTACCCATTTCCTCATAAACGCGTAGAGGTATTAAATTGAAATTCATACCAAATACTCAGGTCTATAATACCTTTAAGCTGTAACAAAATCAAACTTCTATGTCAACGCAATCAAAAGAAACAGCAATTTAAGCTGCATATTTTGAAACTCGCAAGTACTCGCAAGGGAATCAAAACCTAAAGGGTACTTCCAGTCGACCTAGAATCTTGAAATTTGGCATGAAGCAACGTTTTATAGCACACATAAAGGAAAAATTCCGAAAACCTTAAATTTTTAGTTACATTACAAAATATATATTTTTTAAGATCTTTGTCTTAAATTTATGCTACTCCATCTTTCCCCATTGTAATGTTATGAATTTCATTTTGCAATAAAAATACCATAGTTATGACTCGATTGTCGTAAAGAACGAACTTTGTAAACCTTACAGGTTTGTACGGAACCCTCGGTGCGCGAGTCCGACTCGCACTTGGCCGGTTTTTTTTTATTAAGAAACCATACGATCTCGAATACGTTGCCCACCCTGAGACCTATACTTAAGATCGAATGCCTCTGTGCCAATAATTTCATCGGCTGCCTTAACCCTCTACAGGAACAACAGTGCGAGCACTGCTATTTGGAGGCAGGTTAGCGGGGTTAGACGGCGGTACCACCCAAATGTTTTGGACATACGGGAACAACTCTCATTCGATTAGGAGAATTATTCACCCAATATAGTCACTATTTAAATTTGTACTTATTAGCGGAACGCGTTCTGATGAAATAAAATGAGTGTAGATAAAGTTATCCTTACCAAGTATAAGGTAAACAAACAATATGCATAATAATATAATAAATGCGACGACTTGGTGCCGTGGCAATTGGTTGCCGCGGGAACAATGTATATTTCCAGGGTAAAAAGTGCCTATGTCCTTCCCCGTAACTTGAACAATTTCCATACCCAAATTTCATCAAGATCGGTCCAGCAGTTTCAGTATGAATAGGTACTACACAGACGGATAGGCAGAGTTACTTTCGCATTAATTATATGTACTATTAGTATGGATAGCAAGAAAGATAAAAAATAAGTATACTATTTTGAAACTTACCCAGGTCTGGAGCACGCCAATTTTCCCGTACTACTGGTGTTGTAAGTAATATGTTTTTAACTTTATTCATACTATCGCTTGACCTTAGGTCAATAATATCAAATGGGTGACCTTGTGAGATACATATAATGTAAAATGCAATTTATTTTAATGTATGTTTTGGTTTCGACTTAATAAAACAAAGCTCAGGAAAAAAACATCAATTAATATGGAATTAAAATCGCTCTTGAAAATACTTGTTACGCAATCGACAAGGATGTAAGAAGTGCCCCAAGAGAGAGAGCAAAAAGTAAGTATCTACATTAAAACTATACTTATTGTAGTAGTTTATGTACTTAACTGCTACATAATAATAGTACATTACAGACCTAGGGCAGTGAATTCGTTAATGTCCCAGATCGCAGGTGTTTGTGACCCGAACCGAAGGTCAGGGCCATAAATATGTGATCTGGGGCTTTACGTTTACGAATTACCGCCCGTGGTTTGTCAAAAGTTTTACGTCTTGCCTTGGCCAGAAAGTGAGATTTTCTCTCCGCGTAGCGGGCAGAAAATCACACCTTAAAGCCCAGTGGCGGACTAAGTCTGTCGGGGGCCCGGGGCGGAAAATCGAAATGGGGCCCCCCTCTTTGCCCGTGTAGATGTGTTGATGGTGTATGTTAGGCTCCCGTGCACTGACTACCTAACACATTTAGTTGAAATTTGTTCGCTCACCATCAGGTGGCCTGTGTGCTCGTTTGCATTTATACATCCATACTTAATATTATAAATGCGAAGCAAAAGTAACTTTTACTCTCTGTTGCGTCTTTACTCACAAGTCGCTTCGCCAATTTAGATGAAATTTGGTATAGATGGAGATAATTCTAGTCCTGATGAAGGACATAGGCATAGCCTATGCCATAATTTTTATCCCGAAAAACGTATCTAGTTCCCACGGGAACGCGAACGCTACAACCAAATCCTACGTGGACAAATGATCCAGTAACCTTGTCGTTTGAAAGTATGGAGTAGTAAGCGCGAAATCCGGTAGTTCTGATTTTTTGCAGGCTTGTTTATGTTGTCGGCCTAATGTATAATCCAAGTTTGTGACCTCCAGCGCCGAACGCAACTTTGTTAAAATTAAAAACCGGCCAAGTGCGTGTCGGGCCACGCGCAAAGTATAGGGTTCCGAAGTTGACGATGCCCACCCCACAGTACCTTTCTAAGACTTATTAGAATCTAGCTAGCCTGTGGTATGACGTGCCCGCCCAACGCCCCTGCCGTTCGAGAAAAATTTTTGGTTTTTTAATAATTTCATAAGTTGATCGACTGACTCGTAAGTTTGTACAGCCTACTTAGCTGTGATAGTTTTCCTTTCAACTACGAGTACGTTATATATGCCACAACCGTGATTTTTTCAGCCATCCAAATACCACCAGTTAGCTGGCAGGGGGGGGGGGGGGCACGTGCTAACAAAAAATAGCACTTTAAAGCTTAATATTTCACAAACGCATCACTTAATCAAAAAATTGTTTAACAAACCTACAATATTTTTTTAAGGCCTATTCAACGATATGCCGCACTATGGGGTACGCAAGAAAAAAAAATACATCCCGACTTTACGAGTAGGGGAGGTACCCTATAAAAAATATATTTCAAAATTTTATTGTACGACTTTGTCAGCGTAGCTAATATGTATATTCATGCCAAATTACTGATTTCTAGAACTAAGCATCTACGAGCAATAGTGCGGACAGACGGACGGACGGACGGTGGACTTCGGAACCTTAAAAGAGAAAATTTCGACTGCCTTTCGGACTTTGGCGATTTTGGCTCTAAAGGACTAGTTTTTGATACTACTTTCTCAGGACGTTTTTAAAGAAGACTAAATTTGCTATGATTTGAGACTAGAACCGTCTCTGTGTACCTAATAATTTCTGAGATAAAGCTTTTCAGAATTCATAGTTTTTCAGAACTGCGCAATATTTTGTCCCAAAACAAATGGTAGTAGGAAGCTGAAATTTGGCATGTAAGTTCCTTAGGAGGTGTAGAGGCGGGAACGTGAAAAACGGGATTTTAAATTTTGATGTTTTTGTGCATACGAAATCGCCTTCAAAAGCTAGTAGGATATAAAAATGCTACAGGTGGCTCCAATTCGTGACTCCACACGAGCAACACTCGCACAATCCGTCGAAGGTAATTAGAAAAACATCCTGTTAGTCCGTAGAGTCGTACGATGACGCGATATTGCGAAGTTCTGAAAAATTATGAAGTATCAAAAACTGGTCCTTTAGGGTCAAAATCGCCAAAATCTGAAAAGCATCGGAAATTACCGCGGTTTTTTTTTTATTTTTGACAAAGTTGCGTTCGGCGCTCGAGGTCACAAACTCGGATGATACATTAGGCCAACATCGTAAACAAGCCTGCAAAAATCAGTACTACCGGATTTCGCGCACACGCTGATGTAGAAAGTTACTGGATTAGAAGGACATAGGCTACTTTTTAACCCGGAAAAACACAAACCTAGTTCCCGCGGGAGCGCGATAACCGAATTCCACGCGTACAAAGTAGTGGGATGAAGATTTTTTTTTAAATTTCCTGAGAAAGTAGTATCAAAATCTAACCCTTTAGGGTCAAAATCGCCAAAATCTGAAAATTAGCCGAAATTTTTGCATTCTTTTTTATTTTTGACAAAGTTGTGTTCGGCACTCGGGGCCACAAACTTGGATTATACATTAGGCCAACTTCATAAACAAGTCTGCAAAAAATCAGAACTACCGGATTTGACGTACATGCTGTTGTACACGGTACTGGATTAATTTACGTATTATCATCATTACATTCCCACGGAGTCCAATATTATGCGATACCACGAGCGTTGGACTTATTACTAATAGCCTTAGATTATGACGAATTGTTTCCTAAGTTTCCGAAAAAATTGGGAAAGAGTTGGGAATGTTGGGGTGTTTTACCAATACTATCTATGGAATGGACTGTGGGGGCCCTCACGTCAACTAGGTCGAAACCAGAACATTGGCGTAACAATAGGGTGGCAATGGCGCGTGGCAGAACAGGCAAAATTCCCTAACTCACTACCTGAGCTGAGGGGGCCCCGGCCCAAGAGGCCGCGAGCAGAGAAAGGAAAATCCAAAAATTTCAGTTGTGCAATTTTGTAAATTAACGGGGCTGGAGCCCTATAGGTACGAAAGATTTGCCTCGGGGCCTCGAGCGTGAGGTGGTACAGTTATGCCGCTGCCTTGTCGAAACTATTATTTAAAGTTTTTTTTGCCTTAAGTACTATATTATTTGGTGATTTGGGGGCCCCCTAGGACCGGGGGCCCGGGGCGGACCGCCCCTGCCGCCCCCCCCTTAGTCCGCCACTGTTAAAGCCCGTAAAGGCCATGGGTGACGTAAAGGTCTTTAAAACACGAGTGGGGTTTTATGAAACGAGCCGCCAGGTGAGTATATGTACAGTTGCATATACAACTTTATCTACACTCATTTTATAAAACCTCTAAGATGCTTCAAGATCTGTTCACAATGGCGGCAATTCGAATACGTCAGTTTCCCGCATTCGATTTTCAAAAAGCATACACTAAAATAGAGCCGACATTTGAATTTAGAACAAACTTTCGTTCTGTCTAACTGAAGAATATAGGCGGGCATGCTGTTCGAAAGAATGCTATTAGACCATCGAATTCGAAAATGTTCTAATCTGTACATATTATGTACAGATTAGAACATTTTCACAGATAAAAAATCTGTTCTAACTAAACAGTTCATATTAATGCTACACATAATTTGCGGTTTTCGAACGCATCATAGAGGGTTAATTCATTTTTACGCCTTTCCGCTTCATAATGCAGCATTAAGTATCCCGATGATCACTGAAACAATAATTTAACCAATTACACGAAGTAAACGACTAACCAATCAAATATTTATATTTCACTCACTGCACCAGCCGGATCGGCAAATTCTTCGGCCTGAAAAATAGATTAGTTTCTTGAATGTTTGACGTATGTACTGAGCTACTTGGCTACTTGAAGAAATTGTTAAATTTCAAATTTGGAATAACGATCTAAAGTTAAGAAAAAAACCGGCCAAGTGCGTGTCGGGCCACGCGCAAAGTATAGGGTTCCGAAGTTGACGATGCCCACAGTACCTTTCTAAGACTTACTAGCTTCTAGCTAGCCTGTGGTATGACGTGCCCGCCCGACGCCCCTGCCGCTCGAGAAAAATCATTTCATAAGTTGGTCGACTACGACTCGTAAGTTTGTACAGCCTACTTAGCTGTGATAGTTTTCCTTTCTACTACGTTATATATGCCACAACCGTGATTTTTTTTCAGCCATCCAAGTCCCACAATTTAATTGGGGGTGGGGGACACGTACGTACCCTATAAAAAAATATATTTCAAAATTTTATTGTACCACTTTGTCAGCGTAACTAATATGTATATTCATGCCAAATTACAGCTTTCTAGAACTAAGCATCAATAGTGCGGACAGACGGACGGACGGACGGACGAACGGACATGGCGAAACTATAAGGGTTCCTTGTGGACTTCGGAACCCTAAAAACGGTTAATGAATATGAAAAATTGTGGATTAGATTCGATTAAGCCTTTAGTGAGGATCATCTGCAATAAACAGCATCTCTTAACTCCTACAATTAACGGAGTGGCACGCAAAGGTGTACCTCAGGGCATCATTCTTAATTAATTTTTTAAAAGTCAATTATCTCGAAAACCAACCATTACTTGACTTTAAATCTCACATTTGTACAGTCATACACTTGGCTATTAAGCGCTGCAGGATTATCCACGACTTACGGAACACCTGTATATCATCATCATCATCATGCCAGCCGTCCACTGCTGGACATAGCTCTCTGGGTGAAAAACTTTTCACCGAATTCACTACCTTCACCAGGTCATCGCTGCAGAATTCAACTTGGAAACCTACCTGTAAACCAGTAATTTCACTATCAGTATTGACCAAAAACTCCGATAAATACTGGGTTACGTGGTCCTCCCTGTCCGCTATTTCTTCTTCTTCATCTATTTTATGTTTTTGAAGAATCTCTGCATCGGTTCTATCTCTGTTTTTTGATGCTGACTCGTCCTGATACGCTCTGTAGACGCAGATTTTGGATAGATCCAGTTGTAATTCCGATTCGTAGGAGAGTTCGTATTTGGTTCTCTGGAAAACGAGTTGAAACTACAACGGGCTTATTGTGAAAGCGTATAATCAATAGGTACTAGTAGGTACTTTCTCTGTACGAAAACTAATATAGTTGTGCGCTACTTTTCATAACTGTCACCCACAAACAAACACTTTATAGTTACAAAAAATGTTAATACACTCAACTCAACAGCAATGGATTCAGGTCATCTTGTATGGAAAATGCTATACAAAGTGCCCCGAATTAATTGCTGCTGAGTGTAGTTTAAAAAATTCCTGCCGACCTCCGAGGTCTATCATCAGATCAGCTCGGTGGTGCCATATTTTTGCATTTTCATCCATTCTACATACACCGTCATAGACATAGACATTTATTTCTCAATATCAAATTACAGCATATTTTACATGTCAAAATAAGAGAATTTCACATTGAGATCGTCAGAGATCGATCGTCTGGGAGAGATCGCTCTATTAGCGATAAGACCGCCTGCTGTATACCTAACAACATCTTTTCCTGATCTTTGTTCTGTCCTTTTTTCTCTATTGTGTGGTGTTCAATAAAGTGTATTTGTATTGTATTGTACACTTGCCAAGTTTCATCATGATACAATAGATTAGACAACTAGAAGTGGGTAGAATTAGCTGTTTTTATGTCATTGGTACCTATAGGCAAACTAGCGCATAGCCCACATGATGGTAAGTGATGGTCACAGCGGCCCATGTAAACCGAAATCCTATGATCCCCCAATAAGATACCATAAGATGTCGATGTGTTGCCTACCCTGAGGCCTAAGATGGAATGCCTCTGTGCCAGAAATTTCACCGCAAGCTTGCATGATTTGTTTACATAGTGTTTGTTACACGTCGACCGAATAGAAGCGTTGTTCTAAACTAGTGTTTACTCACTTGGGTGTTAAGCTCCGAATTCAGTCGTGCCTGCACAATCAAGACCAAAACCAATGCCAATGTGACTTCCAAACCTGCCTGTAGGTAGACCAAAGATTTAAAAATTAGATTTAAGTAGATGAAAAGAACTCTTAAAACAAGGGCGGTACAGACCATGGTGTTACATGTGCATATAATTACCGAGGTGGCTTCCTATTGCATAAAACGTGCTAAACAAATTAGGTACTTAGTAATACTTTAAGAGCTTATATTTATTATTTATTACACTACTTACTCGATACAAAAATAGCTACTTACCATTACGATATAATTTTTAGGTCCTTATGTACAGACAACCGACGAACAGTAAGTATTGAGTGAAATGTATCGACTACCCACCTTATTGTAATCGATACTGAAGTCGTAAGCACGATTTAGAAATAAGAAACGAGGGTTCAGCATTGAAAATTCTTTTTAATACAGGTGCTCAAAAAGTACATTTCGATACCTGTTTAACGTGCCAAAAGTTTGTCATTTCCGAACGAGCGTTTCTTGTTTTTTGACAGCTAGAGAGCGTGCCTAAAGTTGTTTTTTACGAACTAGTGCGTAAAGTTTTTTGAGCTTCATCATGTTCGTTTATTTATTTCTTTTTTTTCGCAAATGTGCAAAAAAAATGTCGTTTGATACACGTGCGAAATTGTCATTTTCATAAAATGACAAACATTTCGCACTTGCATCAAAATATACTATTTTATATTAGGTAGCCTTCTTCTTGACTCTACGAATTCTACGAGATCAGAGATTTTGCTTTATCTAAGTACAAGAAAAATTGGAAGAGTAATGGGGCATAGCTAGCGGACGGCCTTTGCTGAAAAAAGAACATCTTCTTATATATAAAAATGAAATGTGTTAGTCTGGTTAAGGCTCGAGAACTGCTGGACTGATTTGGCTGATTCTTTTTTGTTTTATTCCCCGTGATTCAGGGAAGGTTTAGAAAGAAAAAAAATGAGAAAAAGTCAAAAGGAACAGCTAAAAAAGAATCGCTTACGGGTGAGTTCACCGGACCAACTAGTAGAAAATAGCTATTTACGGATGAGGCAGGTAAAAGGAATAGAATGTATAAGTAAATAGTAAATAGCTATTTTTAACGGTAGAACACTAAGGGTAACACCGACATAGCCTGGAGAATTGCGAACCTCGGCATTGCTCGCAGGACTGATGGCCGGTGGGGCCAGAAAGTTCTCGAGTGGCGTCCGCGAACCGGGAGACGAGCTGTCGGTAGGCCTCCAACGAGATGGAGCGACGACCTCGGGAAGGTCGCGGGAAACCGGTGGAAGCTAGTGGCTCAGGATCGGCCTGAGTTTACGTAGTCAGGCTTGAGGAACCTTAAAATATTATAAACCAAACGGGTTGTTGTGAGACACAATTTCCGTCAACATCCATTCATAACATTAATCTTAGCCTAAAATTAATATAAACAGAAGGAATGAAAATGAAAATATCGATTGTCAATGGATTTTGTTTATAATCTTAGTAGCTTCTGCCCGCGACTTCGCCCTCGTGGAACCAATCTGTTTATCGCGTTTCCGCGGGAACTATGCGTTTTTCCGGGATAAAAAGTCGCCCAAGTCCTTTCCCGCGGGTCTCCTACTATACTTACCTACATCCCAATCCTTTCATTCCAATCAGTCCAGCGGTTTAACCGTGAAGAAGTAACAGACAGACAGACAGACAGAGTTACTTTCGATTTATAATACACTCAACCGCAATGAAATCGGGGCACTTAGCATAGGATTTTCCATACAATACATTCCATACCGTAAATATGGATGTTTTGTATACTTCTCGAGGTGATTTTTTAATTGGTTGACAATTACCTACTCGTAAACTTGTAACAGTCACTTAACTGTCGTAGTTTTTAGGAAATTGTTATCTGGATGAAATAGTTAAAAGTTACAAACTTCACATAAATATCGGTCCAGCTTTACTGCACCGTCAGGAAATAAAGTGACTTTCCGAACTTGCATTAAAATGTACTAGTTAATTTAGCTAATGGTTTCATCCGCAGTGCAGACAAATGGTTAATGAGAATTCGTCATACTATATCCTGACTGGTTCGACTGAGTTTTCCTATGAAGAAGAACAGCGTGCGGAAAGCCTTCACCGAAAAGCTTAGTGGTAAATTCAAATTGAATATCAGGTAAAGTGCACTTTCTTGGGATTGTAGTACGAGTATTCCGCTCTCTAGTAAACATTGGAAAACTGTCTATATGTGTATATTATGGAAGCTCACGCATCGCAGTCAATTTAACACGCCGTGACGCGTGGGCGCAGGGATTGTGAATATCTCTTTCCCTTGTTAAAACTTCGAATAGAGCCGACACATCTTTCAAATTAGGTTTTTGACGTGATAACGTCTTATAAATTGATGAACGCCGGCTGCGCGTATGAAAAAACATGACGCAATGTATGCTGTCCATGTAGATGTATGTCCCACATACCTAAGCGGCCACCTTATACCTAAGCCACATACCTCGTGAAGGTCGCGGGAAACCGGTGGAAGCAAGTAGCACAGGACCGGTCTGAGTGGCGAGCCTTGGGGGAGGCCTATGTCCAGCAGTGGACGTCTTTTGGCTGAAATGATGATTATGATGATGATGATGACCTAAGCGGGGCGGATACAACGCGGTATTACCTAAGGGCATCGTGTCGACGGCGCCCAAACTGAACAACAACGGTTGGCAACCCCAACACCTACACAACCTTTACCCACGTCCAACCACACGAGTCGTTTATGGGACATATTCATTAATGTTTTCTCATGACGTTATCATGTAAAATTATCGTCCATAAACCGACTATAGAACCCCTTCAAATGGGTAGTCGTGATGTCCTAACTATGGTAAAGATCTCTGAATAAGACGCGGGGCTATATTCGAAGTCTTAAAATAGGGATCTCCTGTTCCCTATAGGATCGCTCACGCGTCGCGTAAACTTAAAGCAGGTAGATTTAAAGTTCAACTGACGCGTGAGCGATCGCGATCCAATAGGGAACAGGGAGATCCCTATTTAAGACTTCGAATATAGCCCCAGTAAAATCTTATAAACATTTCTTCTCATTTATTAACATAGTGCCCTATGTTAATAAATGTGTTAAGGAAAGTCTGCGACCTTGAGCTTTCTATATCTGTTAGACTTATAATTATTGAAGTGCTGTGAGCTCCATGTCTTCACTTCACCTTCCACTAGCGATCTTCGTGCCTATACGGTCTCTCCATGGGCTAATATCAACGCCCTTTACCTACCTTCCTTATTTGAGATTAGCTTCTGCCTGCGACTTCCTCCGCGTGGAATTCGTTAACAGCATTCCCGCGGGAACTGTGCATTTTTCCGGGATAAAAAGTAGCCTATATGTTGACCAGTATTATAAACTACCTCCATACCAAATTTTGTTGCAATCCGTCCAGTAGTTATTGAGTTAAATCCCGACATACATACATACATATAGGTAGTATTTTTTTTTAGAAATCGTTATTTTGTGTTCAGTGTCGTTTATATACTCGTATAGTCCCCTTGACTTGATAGTTTCGTTTCTTTTAATTTTCAAGTTTCAGACGCGACTTCTGCTACAGACATTATTAGTATAGATATGAGAAATCCTATATCCTTATGTATGGACTTGAATGAGGCCCCAGGCTGTTGTGTTTTCAAATCGGCCGACAAATCGACATTCCCAGGGCCGCGCCATAAAGGTCACTTTTCTATTACGATTCGCGGCTCGTCGGGGCCTGCGCGTGCGCATTTGCATGCGTCCTTACTTTGGTTTTGGACAGCATCCTGCGAAATATTTGGCGTCAGTTATTGAATATCATCCAAAGCTTGTCTGGTACAAATAGGGATGACGACAACTTTTTTTTTCTTAGTCTACCAGGAAGATTATTGAAAAGTATTGGACACGTATTTTTTTCTTTTTTCACGTAATCAAACTTATACGGAGATATATTGAGTTGAAATGTCGCGTGACGTCACGGTTAGGTACGATTTATACCTAACGGTGACGTAGTTAGCCCCCACCCTCCAACTTTAATGCATTTTAACTTAGTCATTCTTTGCTAATTTGATAAAACAAAAAATACGTGTCTAATATTTTTTTATTACCTGACTGACGGACTAATTAGAATTTCGATTTCTTCACCCTGTCGTCATCCCTATTGCAGCGATAAAACCGCTTAGGTACGTACTAATTTCTTGTTCCATGATCTGATCTGGGGCCTATAGGATTTCCCATAGTCTCCTAATTTTTGCGAGAGAGTCAATTGGGGCTATCGCTTGTGAATTTGCCACTAGAGGCGCTTATGTCACGTGAGGTCCAATAACATTCACTTTCGTCTGGTTTTGGCGGGCTTCGTGATATACTTAAATAAATCATAATTTCTTTAATTTACCTGTTGGAAAGTGATATCCTTCGTGAAATTATCGCAAATATGGATTATCTGGCGATGAATGTAAACGCTTTGAAACAAGAAAAAAAAAACGAACAAAACGGAACTGCACAACATAGCGACATAGCTACTCGATATGATGATAGTTATTTATAATTAATAAACTTAATGAGATTCAAGATTTAAAACTTTGTTTCGGCGACGATCTTACTTGCCTTTGACAGCTATACCTACCTCTGGACCTTAGACAACAGTGGCGCCAACTGGTAAGCAAAGAATTGATAGTCCCAACAACTACTACTACCAGCCTATTTGCGTCCCACTGCTGGGCACAGGCCTCCTTCATCACGAGAGGGTTTGGGCTATACTTAGTCCCCACGCGGGCCCAGTGCGGATTGGGGACTTCACACACATCTTTAAATTACTTCGCAGATGCAGGTTTCCTCACGATGTTTTCCTTCACCGAAAAGCTCAGTGGTAAATTCAAATTGAATTTCGCACATAAGTAAACTTAGAGGTGCGAGCCGGAATCGAACCCCCGACCCTCTGCATGAGAGGCGGTAGGTCGAACCACTAGGCCACCACGGCTTCCCCATAAGTGAATATACAATGCCAAGGAGCGCACTTTATGCATCGCATCCGTGCGTCCCGCCGTGTAACGGAATTCCGGATTCTAATTTGATTTTGATAAAATAATATAGCACGACACAACTTAGAAGACGTGCAGCGAAGCACTTAAGCTATTGACGCAGAGTCTATTATTGCTTAATCCGCGCGCCTTCTAAGTTGTGTCGCGGTATACAAGCCTTCAAATAGGCCTAAAGAGTGGCGCGTTTACATGAACGGCGTTCAAAACGATATTCACGGGCGCGTTCACAGGCACAGGCTGTTTTTGAACGCGCTCGTGAACGTGAACGTGAACGAACGCCGTCGATCGGTCGGCTGTGGGTTTCCTATCGGTTGTTCGGCAAAGATCATTGTCTGTTTACAGACACGGCGTTCAAATAACGACGTTCAACGGGCACGTTTACGAGCCCGGGCGCGTGTATGTAAACGCAACAACTATCACGTATTTCTATTAAGTCAGCGTTCAAAATAAATATAGGCCGCGTTGCCCACGCCAGTTTGCGACGTGAACGGGCGTATATCATGCGCCATGCCGTTTAACATATGCCGTTCTGGCATTGACAAAGTCCGCCATGAGTCAAACGGCTGGCAACACTCCAGCGAATTCATTGTAACAGTTGGCAGCACTGCGTCGTAAATAAGCAAGGAGGTTTTATTCTAACACAGGGTTGAAGCATAAAAACAGGGGTTTACGTGCATTTGTTGTAACAAAATAAACGTTTTGTGCCAAAAGTATTTATTATACAGATACCTACTTTTCATTGAACGTCAAAATGCTGGAGAAATATGCAATCCATAGTTAATATTATTAATGCGAAAGTAACTGTGTTTGTCTGTCTGTCTGTTACCTTTTCACGCTTCGACCGCTGGACCGATTGAGATGAAATTTGGCATGGAGATAGTTGGGGTCCCGGGAAAGGAGATAGGCTACTATTTATCCCGGTAAAACGCATAGTTCCTGCGGGAACGCGATAACCGAATTCCACGCGGGCGAAGTCGCGGGCAGAAGTTAGTCGTCATAGAAATACCAGTAGGTAGTGTAAATGTGACGTGAGGTCATCATCATCATCATTTCAGCCGATAGACGTCCACTGCTGGACATAGTCCTCCCCCAAGGCACGCCACTCAGACCGGTCCTGTGCCACTCGCATCCACCGCGTTCCAGCAACCTTCACAAGGTCGTCACTCCATCTTGTTGGAGGCCTACCGACAGCTCGTCTACCGGTTCGCGGACGCCACTCCAGGACTTTCTGGCCCCATCGGCCATCAGTCCTGCGAGCAATGTGCCCCGCCCACTGCCACTTAAGGTTCGCAACGTGACGTGAGGTGACATCGTAGTTTTGGGGTGTCAAATCATTCATTACTTTGCTTCACCGGGAATTGTTCCCAGTTCTACAGATTTCTTTTACAGAATACCATGTCTACAGATTTCTATTTCTACACATTCCCAAGTGTACAGATTCCCAATTCTACATAATTTAAATTTTACAGAATATTGATTCTGCATATTCACAATTCCACAGATTCCCAATTCTACATAATTGGTATTCTACAAAATAATACAAGGAATGTAACTGGGTCGACGGGTCCCCGCTACGCGGGGCCCCTATTTCTAGGTAGTTTGCCCTTCGGGCGTATATAGATAACTAACGAACCTAACCTACATTCACACCTAACGGACTGAGTGGACCCTTACCGGTAAAATAGTAGTCAGATAAGAAACTGTGGAATAAAGAATATGTAGAATTGGGAACCTGTGTAATTGGTTATCTGTTAAATTGGGAACCTGTGTAATTGGTTATCTGTTAAATTGGGAATCCGTAGATTAGAGAATCTGTAGGATTGGGAATCTGTAGTCATGAGCCCCAGTCTTCACCGGTAGACTTGCACCATGGTTGCATCAAGAAAGTTAGTCCCATATTAAACATGGCGCCACCGGTCATACCTATCAGACACGCCTTTTTCTCCATGGTGAAAATATCGGCGGTCATATAACGGACCATTTTCCAGCAGGCAGGTGGGTAGTCCGGTCTTTAGCAATAAATAAAAAAACTGCTCACATAAGGTCTTGGGACCTGAACAGCAGCGGCGTCATTCGAGTTCGTCGGGCTCCTATAGCAAACGAAAAAGGAATTTCCTTATCACTTTTCATATAAGTAAACCGGGACGTCAAAGTGACGGCTTAGTGACACACTGAATCCTTAAACCTAGTACCGGGCAGGCTGAATGCCCTACGAATAATCGTAGGCCATCTCACTGGGAATTTTCCACCTTTCCAGGGGATGTGAGAATTTTCTTTTCCACTTTCGCAGGGGATATCTGTTGGCCGAAGAAACCACTCACGTCGTCCTGGACTGCGAGGAGGTGGGTACACAATCGGTCTGAAATCCTCGGGACACCGGGGTCGCTTCGTGAAACCCGGTGAGACACCAAGAGTACTGATACTTAAGTCTCATAGTGTTAGAGTAGTGTATATTCGTGGGTTCTGGCTCAAAAATTTGAACTGTCCTATGAACGCACAAGTTTTTGAGCCAGAACCCACGAATATACACTACTTGTTAGGTTTACTTTTGTATAAAATATTTATCATGACACATATCTATCTATCTCGTGAACATGTGTCCTCTCCACTACTCAAAGGTTAGCTGGAAGAAATTCCTTGTAGGGATAAGCTCGCCTTTGTACATGTGTCTCTTCTCTGTATTGATAATTGTATTTGTGTTTTTTTTCTCTTCTGTACAATAAAGTGTTACTTACTTACTTGTATATTATAAAGAGGCGTTATAGCATATTGGAACGTATTTTCTAATGTCAGTTTGCTCCATATATTTTGATATTCTGTTAGGCACTGTTCGTCAATATGTTATTATAGGTCAATGCCTGAGCTTCTGGTCGGACCTAGGCTGGCTAGACCATTAGCCAGCATACTATAGGTAAGTACCTAAGTACCTACTCGTATATGAGCCAAATGCGGAAACAAGAGTCCTACAACCAAGTGGCATCAGAGCGAGATTTGGTTGAATGTGTTCTTTATTACCTATACTAGGGCTAAATTCGAAGTCTTAAATAGGGATCTCCCTGTTCCCTATAGGATCGCTCACGCGTCAAGTTCAATTTTAAATCTAGCTGGGGCTATATTCGAAGTGTTTATTAGGGATCTCCCTGTTCCCTATTTTAAGACTTCGAATATAGCCACTTGTCAGCTCGCTAATTGTAAAATAGTAGATTTCGTTCCCGAATTGCGTTTTTAAAAGCTATCCTTGTTGCTGTTATTACGAAATGATCTCTCCTTATTTGGCATATTTAATTATGTAGGTATCCGAATTAACATATTTGATGCCATTAAAGAAAGAAAAGAAAAAGAAAAAAAACATTTATTCATTGCACTTATAAAAATCGCGTAAACAACCATATCACTGGCCATCTACAATAATTATGTCATAACAGACACAAATCAGACGAAACAAACGTGTCGAAAATGCAAACCGGCCAATCATGATCGACCACAGAATACAAATCAATCTAAACGTGTCATCCCGACCAATCGCGTCATCATAAAAGACCTTTTCGTTTGACCAAAATTGCTTGACACACTGCTAGATTGTAAGAAACTTTAAGACAGCGGGTTACGGTTGAGGTTTTTTTGCTTGGAGGGTTTGGAGGTGCCTTTTTTGAGGTTATGTTCTTAAGGTCGGTTATATATGAGACAGGAATGATAAGTGTGAATAGTATTGTCTATAAAAGAACCGCACGCGCAGGATCCGCAAGCGAAAGTGAACAAAAATGAAGGTGAACACACGTCTTGTGTTTTGTTGTGATTTTTTTCTATCGTTTGCGGAGATCTAGGGGTGTTTTATTCAGTCTTTTTTTAATTTTGTTAATTGTTTTCAATGAAACCAATTAATTACCTGTTTAAAATTACCTTAAGTGTGTCTGTCTGTCTGTATGCTTGTGCGTGTAGCGTATTTCAAAGTTTTTTTAGTCGATTTTTTTGATGTTTGTTGGGATTAGTTAATTACTTACTGTCAACATGAATTTTGGAATGTTGAACCCTTTTATTAGGGTCACTACTATTTTTTGTAATGTTGGCAGCTTACAGTTCAGCTTAATGATAGAGAGAGCTCATAAATTCCATTCAATGACTAACCATTTTCAAAATATGGAACTTTACCAGCTCTCATGCAGGGTTAGGGGTTCAAAATTTCAAATTTAGCATATACCCCTGAATACTTTATTCTAAATTCAACCTTTTAATTTATTGCCATTGAATTGGTCATTGTTAATACTGATTTACATATTTAAAACCATCGAACTTTTTAGTGACCGAAACCATCGTGACAAAACCTGTACGCAATTATAAAGTGGCATATTTTCGCAGGGCTTCATAGCAGTGTTATGCGTGGTCAGTTTTGCGGCGGGGGAGCCCCCGGCGCCCTACGCTCCAAGTGGTTGGAGGCCGAGTGGGCCCTCCTTTGAGCTGCCTACAGAAGGACAGGTAGGTACAGTTTGTGTGAAATAAAATAAAGAAAATGTACTTAACGTTGGGTTTTCGCTGTTAATGCTGGCTTGGCACAGAGGCATTCCATCTTAGGCCTCAGGGTAGGCAACGCATTCGAGATCTAAATCAAAAAAGTAGATGTTGGAGATGGTCGGCTTTACGTGCATTTTCGTAATTTGGATGTAAGTACAGCAAATTTCTCAAAAATGAAACCTTTCCTTGGGGTTTGCAATCATCATATCAATATCCATGGTCATCCAGGGTCTTCTGGGTAAGCGTGTTCCATCTTGGACCGCCTTTTACGGTTTCTTCGAATACTTCTGCAAAATTTGAATTTATTCCACAAACAACGACTTAAATCGACGATATTGGAAAATAAAAACAGAAAATTCCGATGAATTTTTACGATAAAGTACTTCATGTACAAAAAAGTCTAAAAACTGTAATATATTATACTAAGTAGGTACCTACTTACTTAGGCCCGGTTCCTATATCCACGAAACGCCTCGTTTTGCCTACGGACGGTTGATTTTTGACATTTGTTCCATAGAGAATCTGTCAAATTTTAACCGTCCGTAGGCAAAACGAGGCGTTACGTGGATATAGGAACCGGCCCTTAAAGATCAATTTCAATTAAAGTAAAAAGTTGTACGAAAAACGGCCACATGCAATTACTATGAGGACAGAACCTTAAAAAAGCGCCTACCATACTTTTTGAACACTGCCTGAAGATATCCGACAGGAACCGAATAAAATTAGATTTAAAAATAAACTTAAAAAGTATCTGTTATCTAAGTTATACTTAAATAGCTAAAATAATATAATAATAATAATATATTATGTAATAACAATATATAACAGATAATAATAGTAGTAAATAGGTAATATTAAAATTAAGGAATGTCAAATTGAAGACTCTATCTGTATATTTTCTTGCCTGCAGACAAACTAAGTTTAAGTTTTTTTTATTTCTGTAAGATTTATTAAATTTCAATAAAAAAAATTAAAAAAAATGCGCTCTAAATAAAATCTTGGATCGCAAAATTTTGGCCCAATACTCAGCAGCGCTTCCAATTAAAATCAATAAGTATGTAGATTATCTATTTCTCCTTTAGAACCCCAACTACCTTCCGCCCGTGGACCCTCGAGTGCCAGCGGCAGCGCCTGATGCGGAAGACGACGTCACCGTCCAGGGTCTGCCTCCGCGCCAGGAGCAGCAGCTCATCTTCCACCCCTCGCCCATCAATGGGCAGCAGTATGTGGGACCCAACTTCAATAGGGACATCAAGAACTTGGACCAGAGCTTGAAGCAGACACAAGTAAGTTAGGATTGTAGAATCAGAATTACGCACATTACGTTTATTAATAGAACAGTCTTGCAAAAACATTCTTCCTAGTGGTTTTAAAATTTAAAATGTAAAACAAATAACCCACCACCACCACCACTACAGCCTATTTGCGTCCCACTACTGGGGACAGGCCTCCTCTCATCGCGAGAGGGTTTGGGCTATAGTCCCCACGGGCCCAGTGCGGATTGGGGACTTTACACACATCTTAGAGAACAAATAACATACCAATTCGGTGTTTTCCAATATCACAGTGCAGAGTTTCGGAAGATTTTCAAAATTTCAGTAAACGTCACGACACTTGAAAGAGTTCCAAACGAGAGTAATTATTTTTTAGGTACGCAATTAACTAGCTCCTAATAAGGGCTAAGTGACAAAACGTGATCTTGTTTTCAGTCTCTTTAAAATTACGTGAAAAATTATTGGAGCTGTCCATTTTTAATTAGATAGGCAATTAACACAGCTCCTGATAGAGTGCTTAATGGTATACTAAGCGTGTTCTTGTTTTTAGTATCTCTATATCACCATCGAATTTAAAAACTTGGAAAACATATCCATGGTGCACTATTACTACCTACTAGTCTCAAACAATCAATGATAAAATTTAGTTCCAGATTCAACAACAAAAGGCCCGCGAGTTCGCTCGCCAAAAACAAGCGAACGAAGCCAACAGGTTGCCAAGCACAAACATACCACGCTTCGCACCACGCACCACCGTCAGCCCCACTGAACCTTCACCACGAGACTTCAAAACTATCCCATTCCCAACCACCGAGTCTGACCTAAACGAGGGAGAAACAGACGAGGCTATTCCACCTGCAGTCGCTGAGAAGCAAAAAGTTTCCGTGGAGGTTTCTCGCCAAAACATCCAAGAGTACCCACCAGAATTATTCCTAAACCCTTTGGCTCAGTTAAGACTGGAACCAGTGCAATTCGGACAGCTAAAATCCCCATTCGCCGTAGCAGGTTCTGAGCCTTCTCAGAAGCAAACCGGCTTCGATGCTCAGACGCATTTCGCAGCTCTACCATCAATTCTAGCCCAGCAACAGTTAGCGCAACAACAGGCACTGATTCAGGGTCAGTTCCCTCAAAACCAGGCTTACGTCATTCGAGGACAGACTTCAGGCGCTGGTTTTCTAATCCAAAGTCCACAGCAGCTACAACCCATTGTGAATGGTCAATACGCGCCTCTCATTCAACCCGCAGCACAGATTCAAGGGCAGAATGTAGTGTTGCCGTCAGGAGCGAATCAAATTCAACCGAATCGTTTTCCGCAACCCGAAGAAGATGATGATGAGAGTGAGGCTAAAGAACAGTCAGACAACGAACAGCCACAAGTACAAGTAAATTACCAGCCACAACCAGCGTATCAACCGCAAGCAGCTTATCAACCGCAACCAGCTTACCAGCTACAAGCAGCTTATCAACCGCAAGCAGCGTATCAACCGCAAGCAGCGTATCAACCACAAGCAGCATATCAACCGCAGCAGGCTTATCAGCCACAACCCCAACTCATCTACCAAGCGCAACCACAGTATCAACCAGAAGCACAACAAGTTTACCAACAACCTCAAGTTTACCAACCGCAGACACAAATGGTGTATCAGACCGAAGGATTCCAGCAGCCTCAAGCCGCCTTTCCACAAACCTATCAGCCCCAACCGCAGTACCAAGCACAAACTAGAACGTTCCAACCACAATCTGAAGGTCTCTACCCGCAACCACAAGGAGATCAACCACAGTTGGTTTACCAACAGTTTCCACAAGATCAGAACTCCCAAGGCCAGTTAGTCTTCCCAGCACAGAACCTGGACCAATATTACCAGCAGCAGGTTCAGCAGAACCAAGGCCAGGATTCGCTGCAGAGCGGACTCAATGTTAACCAGGGGAACAGTGTTGAAGATGAAAAGAACGACAATGAGGATGCGAATGAGGATGGAGCGACGGCGACCGCTGTGGCGACTGCTTTCGGTGCAAGGTTAGTATTTACAAAATTATATTTTTAAAAATAGTTATAAGAAACAGTTATAAGAAAAAATATAAGGCAACCATTGCTATTATGGCGGGAGTAGCCACAATTTTTCAAGGCGTTTACGTTTAATATTGAATCACCGAAACACAAAATATTAGCTTTGCTCGCGTAAAATGACTTAAAATGAGGTTTTTCAAATATGAGATCTAATTAGATCGATATTTCTGCCCCGTAAAACCCTATAGGTGTTACAAATTTTGTCCAAATCGTTAGAGACTTTTCCGAGATGGTTTGTATATACATGACCTACGGTTAGTTAGTTGATGCCACGTTGATGCCAATATTAAAAATGCAAAAATAAATCTGTCTGCCTGTCTGGCTGTCCGTTTGTCTGCCTGTCTGACCTCTTTACGCATACTAATTAAGATAATGGAGATAATTCGAGTCCCGGAGACGGAGATAGGCTATTTTTATCCCCGAAAAACGTATAGTTCCCGCGGGAACGTTATAACTATAACCGAATCCCACTCCGAATCTGCTAGCTATAGATAGTGACTCTAAAAATAGCACGAATATCATAAAATGTTTTTACTCCTACTATGTATATCAAGCATAAAAGTTATGTACATGCCTTTTAGAGGGATAATTAAATTTTTGGGACACGTTTTTATTGCTGACTGTACTTTTCTTTGTAAATCCTTCATTTACCCTTCAAGACGAATCAAACGAGCCCAAATTCGATGGGTTTATTTAGTTTTATTACGGAGTTCCTATGGCCACCTTCCAGCTGCATTATCAGATCAGCTCCACGTCGCCATAATATTGCATTGTCACACGATTTACATATTCGTGCAAAATTTCAGCTCAATCGAAAATCGGAATGTGGGTCAAATTTAACTTGCAAGATCCATTACATAGTTACAGGTCGACCACCTACAAGCGTGTTAAAAATACGTTTCTTTTGTCGTGTCTGTCCCGCCGTGCTATGATGTTTATAAATCGAACTGACCCCAAAAACCCATTTTGATAAAAGGTGTGAAGGTCAGTTCTTGACATGTTCAAAGCGTACTGAGATGTATCGGTGAATATAAAATAAGCGAATAAATTATGTCTGAGGCCTGTTTGAGGTCAGTTCTCTTTAGTGATAGGAATGCTAATCAATTGCAATGTTTTGAAAACTTACTTATTGACGAGGAAAACGTGGAAACTCGCACTTTTGAATTCATGAGCTGTTCATTGCATAATACTTAAGAATTTGAGATTTGAGTTGATATCCATACGAATATTAATTACAAATGCGTAAGTAACTCTGTCTGCCTGTTTGTATATTCTTGCTATTTTGTAGTGAAAACTAAGTAGGTATGTTGGCAAATGTTTAAACCATAATATCTGACTGAACTTATAGGTACTATGTTATTATCGCTATTTGTTTCCCTCCATTAACATATAAATAAATTTATCTGTCTGTTACCTCTTCACGCTACAACCGCTGGACCATATTTCGATAAGCGAGAAGTCACGATTAAACCACTAGACCGATTTCGATGAAATTTGGTACGGAGATAGTTGAAGTCCCGGAGAAGACATAGGCAACTTTTTATCCCGGAAAAACTCGTATTTTCCATGCGATAACCGAATTCCAGGCGGGCGAAGTCGCGGGAAGAAGCTCGTTTTCAAATAAAACTTCGACAAAAATAGACGAATAATAAGTCCACACCTCCCATCCACATAGCCCACTCCAAGTCTCTTCCTTCCTCGGCAGTAATTTGGCAACTTTGGAGGGCTGTCCGCCAGTACAGTCTCATGTTGTACCTATTGGGAGGACAGATCTCCACAGTTGCGGCCATCTCACATTTATAGTAAAAGGCACCAAAAGCCTCTTCATGTTGGCTTCGGCCCCATGAATGGGTCCCCATGGGCCCCTGACATGAAAATGTACCAACAAATAATAATATACATATAGAACTGCTAAAACTTAATTGAAAAATGATTGAATGTTTGATGCCTATTATATGCGACAGCTAATGAGGGCTTTGATTAAAACATCTAGCTAGATAAATAAGCCCGGTTTATCCATCAATTAAAAACGTACATTAAACACTGTTTCAACCCTTTTACCTTTTTGCTCTGTAAAATTATGATAAAGATAAATTGAGAATTTTAAAAAGTCTGGACTGAAGTCCACACCTACCTATTAATATATGAAAGCGAAAGTATAACTCTGCCTATCTGTCTATTACCTTTTCACGCTTAAACCGATGGACCGATTGAAATTAAATTCGGTATGGGTATAGTCCCGGGAAGGACATAGGTTATCTTTATCCCGAAAAAACACAAAGTTCCCGCGCGAACGTTGTCACCTAATTCCACGCGGACGAAGTCGTGGGCAGAAGCTAGTCTATAATACCAGTCTATACAACTTAGAAGGCGGGTGGATTTAGCAATAATAGACTTTGCGTCAACGGCTTGAGTGCTTCGCCGCGCGCCTTCTAAGTTGTAGCGTACTATACGATATACTTAGCTTAGATAGATAGATAGCTAGAAGATTTTTATTGGAATAAAATCGTTTTACGGAAGATTTAAACTAGTATACACAAACAAACCATTTTAGGTTTTCCCGTATGCGTATGCGCAACAAACTTATACGTTGGATTCTTGTGTAAAATTGTATAAATGACTTGTAAAAGTGCCCAGGGTCGAAGTCTTTAAATAGGGATCTCGCTGTTTCCTATACTCGTAGGATCGCTCACGCGTCAAGTTGAACTTTAAGCAGCTAGATTTAAATGAACTTTAAATCTTCTATTTAAGACTTCGAATATAGGCCCAGATGTGGCTCATTGGCTTAATAAATAATTTGATTTTGATTTTGTGCATTGTCGATAGCTTACGAGTAGTGTATTAGTTTTATTCGT
Source organism: Aethes cnicana (assembly GCA_963971205.1). Lineage (NCBI taxonomy): Eukaryota > Metazoa > Arthropoda > Insecta > Lepidoptera > Tortricidae > Aethes > Aethes cnicana. The sequence goes on along the minus strand of OZ020295.1, from coordinate 7,387,297 downwards.
TTTTCATTTTTTTTATGAAATAATGTTTTTGTCCAGGACTCAACCCCGTGTTTACACGCGGTACGGAGCTCCTGTGCCGCGTGCGCAGGCCACCGAAACCACCGAGTCAGCTGTGCAAGACGTAAGTACATATAGTCAAAGCCAAAATTAAAGTATATGTATTTAAAAAAAACTAAACCGACTACAAACTCCGACAGCCTACAAAGTCGGTGTCAAATTCACTATAAGATTGTCATCAGCTTTGGGGTCGGTTCACTAAACACCGACTTCGCAGTTTTCAAACACAACTATAGAAGGACATAGTTAATCTATAGTCGTGGAAATTGACACCAAAATCATCAACGTGCTAGCAAATGTTGAGGAGTTCCCTCATTTTCTCATGGATCCCATCAAAAAACTGAACCAAATTAAAATGAGACCATTTCGGATGTACCCACCTTTCGATTAAAAAAAGAATCATCGAAATCGGTTCATAACATAATTGACGGAGTAATCGCGGAACATACATAAAAGAAAACATACAGACGAGTCGAGAACCAGAGAGTATCTTAAGAGTAATAGTACATTATTGCCGTGGCCGGGAAAGTAGGTCTTTGCAGGCTGAGTTTCGCCGAGGCCCTTTAATATGTACGAAGCCTGCAAAGCCTTTCACGTGCCGAGGCTTATATAGTGCTTTTCTCAAAAATGAAAAAAAACCTTGATATTAGGTATCATAATACAGAATTGACACGCACGCAAAGGTAGTCAAGTACTTACAACAAATCCAATGGAACGCCAGTCTTATTTCGAATTCACCGATATTTGACTTTAACAGACACACTAACACGGCAAGTTAAAAACGCATGTAGATTTCTCGTTTTTTATAAGAATTAAGACCTTTTATTAATTTTTAAACCAAACTAGTAAACTATTTTCATGAAATTTAGCTAAATAAATCTGATAAAAGACAAGAACTCCCGCTCTTTATGGATCGTTATTTTTTTTTATTCCGTTCTGAAATACATTGCGCTGTTTCAGACACGGATAAAAACGTTTGGTTTCGCGTCAATTGACAGATACAGAACATGCAGACTTGGCTGTTTGGGAATTCCTTCGCGTATTTATCAGTTTAAAAAAAAAGTACCTGTACGATAATGAAATTTCATACAACATTCCCTGCGCTTATACATGCCGCGGAAGTAAATTCATACAAATTTCCGGGGCATGCAGTTGAGTTTTTTTTTTAATTTTTGACTGATCGTCAATGACGCACTTTGCGGTCTGATAGAAAGCAGACAATGACGAGTTTCCCGGCCATTTTTGAGAAAAGTAATCTTGCTTGCCGCAAAAACTTGTGACACCTCCCCCAAATCTCTGATTGGCCTTTTTTTACAAGCTTTTATTTACTTTCACCTGTCCCGTTGTCTGTAATGGAATCTTGCAAGTAAAATTTTACCCACTTTCCGGTTTACGATTGAACTGAAATTTTGCACGAATATGTAAATCGCGTGACACTGCAATATTATGATGACGTGGAGCTGATCTGATGATGGAGCTGGAAGGTGGCCATAGGAACTCTGTAATAAAACCTCGTTTGATTCGTCTTTAAGGGTAGATGAAGGATTTACAAAGAAAAGTACAGTCAGCAATAAAAGCTTGTCCCAAAAATTAAATTTTGGAAAAAACTTATTTACAGAATACCACAGAAGACGGACCAGCCATAGCCGAAGCCACTGCAATCGCAGGAGGGAGGAAGAAAAGCGCCAAGCTGAGGTACGTCATAAGGTGTTGAAAAAACTGGTTTGATCCGTAGAAAACCCGTTCCTGTTGAAATATCGGTATAAAAATTAAGATCTATGTTATTCCCAGGGTCTCAAACTATCTCCGTATCAAATTTCATCCCAATTGGTTAAATCGTTGCGACGTGAAAGAAGGACAAACTAACACACTTTCACTTTTATAAGGAAAAAAGATAGGACGTAAGGATAGGTAGTTTTTCCGCATTATTTTCCACTTTTTTGGGATTGTACATATTTTGAAACGGATCATAATATTTTTCTGTTGTTTTTAGACTGGATTCTTTGCTTTTTTGATTACATTGTTAACTAAACTAACCTTTATCTGCCCATTTGTTTGAACAAAATATTTATTGTTATTTACAGGAACCGTCGCGTTCGTCCCGTGTTCACCCTGGACCGGTCGGGACATTTAGTTTTAGCTCAAGACCAACAATAATTAACAGCATATCAGTCATCTAATTCTAAGAAATAACTAATTAAATAAAAATCTCTGACATTCTGACAAACCGTGAGCAAATTGCCGTTTATCTTCAAGCCACTGAAATAATTTTGACAACAGGTTTGGTTCAGTTGGTAGTGACCCTGCCTACTGTTCCGACTGTCGCGGGTTCGAGTCCCGCTCGGAGCAAACTTTGTGTGATGAGCAGAAATGTTTGTACTCGAGTCATGGATGTTTAGTATTTATATGTGTATGTATTTCTCTGTATAAGTATTTATATAGTTGTCTAACAACCATAGTGTGAAATGTCCCAAGATATTATTAATTGTCAGACATAGCTAAGAACACTCGATTAACAACAGCAACAACAATAACAAATAACAGTAACAACAACACAAATTAACAGGTAAACAACAAGCGGAGTTATCACTAAAAAGTGATCTCTTCCAGTCAGCCTTAAAAAATTAAGAATGCGATAGTAATAACAATGATGGGTGATCGCGACTGATTTCATACACACAAATACTATAAAATACACATGGCGCAAAACTTTGTCCCCTAATGTATCCCTGGCTTTACACGATAGGCTAAAGGTAACTTTTTCTTATAGTTTCAAAAATGGAACGTTTTCTCGAAATTTGTGAGGTGCAGTTTCACTCGTCTGCAAAGTGCCTCGTGCTTTTTTGGCTACGGATGTTTGAAATTTGACATTTGTTCCATAGAGGAACCGTCAAATTCTAACCATCCGTAGTCAAAATGAGGTGTTTTGTGGAATATAGGAAAACAGCGTTATAGTAGGAGAGATTATGGAGTGTGGAATGTGTCTTGGTAAGGAGCGCAATCTTATATGGCGAAACAGTTGAAAACGTGTCCAGCGGATTTGATAAGCAATAAAACAAAACACACTCTCCTCACAACCGTTTGCGCTGCGTTTTCGCCTCAGCAGCGCCATCTGAAGGCGCTACTGCAGACTATCCGCCTAGGTGGCTTGACTGGAGTGGCGACCGCAGCGCCCCCAATCTACCCGATTTGGTGTCCACTTTTGGAACTATAAAGATTGCGCTCCTTTACTTCAACCCTCCATAGGAGAGATTCCTAAATCGACATTATGACAGCTGGAGACCCCCATAGAACCTAAAAACGTATTATTCATCTACATAGAAATGAAACATTTTATGTCATTTAGAAGACAGATCACACCCTATATCCTTTATTGTTTAAAACTTGCGATGAAAGAAAATATTTTATTTCGACTTCATGACATTTTTGTAAGTCGATATTAAATCGAATATTTATATACAAGATAGATTCGTGTAAAAATAGACAATAGTAAGGAATAATTTATCATTTCCTTTCATGTTAATATTTTATAATAGCCCACGATCGTATTTAAAGTATGTCACATATTATTATTTACATTTTAAATAATCGTCGGTAAAAAACGATTTCTCTTGAAAATCGCTTAATGCGAACTACGATGCTCCTTTTAGCCCTATCACTATAAACATCAATTAGCAAACGTCACATTTCGATTTAGGAATCTCCTACTATAGTCAATAGAGATTCAATGAAAAAAAATCACGTTAAGTATTCCCAGTTTTTCGTCACATGTCGATTTAGGAATCTCTCGTACTATAGTCAATAGAGAATCAATGAAAAAAATTCACGTTAAGTATTCCCAGTTTTTCGTCACATGTCGATTTAGGAATCTCTCCTACTATAGTCAATAGAGATTCAATGAAAAAAATTCTCGTTAAGTATTTTCAGTTTTTCCGAAGTCTAGTTAAAATGTACTTATTTATTGTTTTTTTTTTAGTAAATTATCTAACATTTGAGACAATTGATCTTAATTTGACGTAATTTATTAAGTATGTAAGATAAATCGAAGAAAATGTGATGTTAATAAAATATGTATTAGTTTATTGTTACCGTCTTATTAAAAAAAGGAGATTGAAAATGGAGTTTGTATTTTTTAAATTCTGTGTAATATTTAACCTTTTTACGCCTATGACGGATTATAATCCGCACCGCAGGATCTACGCCAATGACGGGTTAACACGTCATGGCGTTAAAAGGAAAAGGGAGTTAAATGCGTATGCATAAGACCCATATTCGCTTTAGACATCAGCCACCCTCGGCCAGTTTTCGTTAATGACATGGCATTGAAAATGTTAAGAGTATAAAATTACCTGTTACAGAAAAAATCTTAGACAAACAGTGAAAAAATACAAAAACCTTTACTTACCTTTAGATTTATTTTGCCGCTTTGGACGTACATACGAGTATTATCACTGCCCTTGACTGTGTCTACTACTACAGCAGCCTATTTACGGCCCACTGCTGGGCACAGGCCTCCTCTCATCACGAGAGGGTTTGGGCTAGTTCCCACGCGGGCCCAGTGCGGATTGGGGACTTCACGCACATCTTTGAATTACTTCGCAGATGCGTGCAGGTTTCCTCACGATGTTTTCCTTCACCGAAAAGCTCAGTGGTAAATTCAAATTGAATTTCGCACATAAGTAAACTCAGAGATGCGAGCCGGAATGCCGGATGACTGTGCCTACTAAGTATTTATAAATACCCACTGTTTGATATAAAAAAACACTTACACCTACCTACTGCGTTTTTCTTCAACAAATATGATTAAAATTTTCGATTTGAGAAAACAATAAACGTTTGCTTTAAAATGTATACATACTTATTTTCATTATATTCCAGATTTATAAAGATCTTAGAAAATCATGAAATTCATGGTTTTCGGGATTTTACACTCTAGGGAAATAGGCAAAATATGTATACATTAGTTAGGTACTTTGACCCTTTGACTTGACTTATGTCTTGGACCTTATTACCTATGTATACTGTGCCCTTGTACAAACATAGGCGCTTTTTAGAGTTTCTTAAAACAGAACACAATTATTCTTCAAACTTTTATTCAAAATACTTCATTTCTCAATAGGCGAATATTCACATTTTTAGCCGACGTCAAGGTTTGACTCCCGATATTGGGTCTAGGTATTTTTGAATATTCTAGGCTAGTACATATTGCGTATTTTGCAAAGCAATCTTTTCAATATGAATAAATCATATTCGACCTAACCTTTTGATAACCAAATGAGACTATGATACTAGCCCAGCTTGAGGTGGTATTAAAAATTTAAATCAGTTTCGAAAGCAGAAAGTTATTTGGAGCTCAGGGCACTGTTTTTTTCATGGCCTTCCATGAATTCCAGAATCGACGTTGATATAATTAAGTTACCCAAAGCAGTTAGAGATAATCTACCATAGGAAGTCCCGCGCCTCCACATTTAAAAACGCTTCAAAGTAATTTTTAAAGCACCACCAACACTCTCAACGCATGTCTGCGTGCTGAGACTGCTGAGACAGCCATCAACTATGCGTTGAGAGTGTTGGTAGTGCTTTTTAAATAATCCATATTCCATATCCATATTAGTAGTATTATGAATGCGAAAGTAACTGTGTCTGTCTGTCTGTCTGTTACCTAATTTAATAGTATACGAAACTAAAATAACGCTTTGACTTTTCCGTGCCACCTTCAAGCTCCATGAGATCAGCTCGGTGGTACTATATATTATTGCATTGTGATCCAAGATACATATACGTGCCAAGACTATCATGATACGATAATTAGAAGTGGATTAAATTTAGCTTGCAAGAAGATTCCTAAGGGCCCTCGCCCACGGCAACTTTTTGTAGCGATACTGCCACGCTACTCATATCTCTATCCTTTTTTACATCAAAGAGTAAAAAGGACAGCGATATGAGTAGCGCGGCAGCGTCGCTACAAAAAGTCGCGGTGGGCGAGGGCTCAATTACACTTACAAAGCGTTGTAATCCATACTTATATGGACTAATATTATAAATGTAAAAGCTTGTTTGTTTGTCCTTCTTTCACGTCGTCCACTCGTGATCGATTTGTGGAGAAATTTGGTATATGCAGATAGTTTGAGAGCCGGGTCACCCGGGCATAACATAGGATACTTTTTCATTTCTCATACTCTGAAAGAAGGTCATTGTTTGCTTAATTAGCGTGCAGAAAGTGGCTCATCGCTGCTGTAGAACAGAAAAGTATTTTTTTTTAAATATGACACTGAATCGTCGGCAACGGCAAAAGTCTATACAGCCACACCAATTAATTTTAAAATGAACGCATTTCTATCATGATTAAAACAAATAACTATAATATTTAATATAATGAACGCTACTATACAAAATTTAGAGAAAAAAACTAATTATTTCTTGTTTCCAACATTAAATCAACAAGAAGCCGTGTCAAAAATAACGTTTAACAAATGTTGCGTGAAAAAAAATGAAATGAAAAATAAAACGGTTGCATCAAATAAGTGGGTGGACTCAAATCAACGTTAAATATGGCGCCAACGCCAAGGTATCATACCATAGAGAAATGTCATTTTCTCCATAGTGAAGCTCTCGGTAGCCATGTTTAACGGGCTCATCGTCGTCAATTTTACTGATGCAACTTATGCTAAAAAAGTCGAAATCGAACGTTCCAGTACTAGTCACGTAGTAGTTAATTAAATATTTAGGATTTAAAATAATTAATGATGAATCATGACTATCATGAGTGTTTCTGAAATGGACATAAACCGCTTGAATTGATAAGAAAATAGGCTCAATCTGTTTTGGAGATCCTTTTACTGCCAATCTCTAAAGTATATGTACTTATAACGATTTTATTGAAATAGCCGACCTAAAACAGTGAAACCCTTGCCCAAGGCTTGTTCACTTCTTACATAATTACTTATTTCAACTAATTATTAAATAAACTTTGGGGCATTCGTATTAATATTAATATATTATTACGCATACATTATTCAAGATTATAAATGTTATATTTGGTTTTTCTTCAACTTTACTTTACGTCGAAACGGCTGGACAGATTTTTATTTTATTTGGTATGGAGATAGTTCAAGACGCTGGAAATAACATAGAATAGTTTTTATCCCCATATTTTAATGGAATAGAGTTTTCCATGGGTAAAACCATTTTTTAATACTTGTGTTTATATACCTGGCTTGTTTTCTTTCCTCATATTTGAAATGAAAAGTAGAGTGTTTAACTCGGGTCGAAAGCATCTCGGCAGAAATGGGTGTCTTTCAGCCCTCGGTTAACAATCTACTATTTATCCCGATATTTCCACGGGAACGGGTTTTCCACGGGTCAAACCAACTTCTACAACTATAACTGTTTTTTCACGTCTCATGCTCTTAAAATGTTACTTTAGTCTCTGCACATCGGGACTAAAGCTCTTTTTTAGTCTCTAGGGACTAAAGTAAAATTTTTTTAATTGACATTGGAAACCCGCCTAAACAGCCAACCACAGAGTTTGTGAAAGGAGGATTATTCCCATTTCCAGTGAACCTAGACAATTTCTAGGGCGTGAAAAAACGATTTAATTTCGTGAAACACGATTTAATGATTACGAATACCTATGAATCTTGTTTTATTTAAAGTGAATACATTTAATAATGCATGACCCAATTAGTTTTAAAATATTTTGAATCTGTTGGCTAAATATCATTCAAAACGTCACGTGATAAAAAAACAGGTCAAGTGCGAGTTGGACTCGCGCACCGAGGGTTCCGTACCTACAAACTTGATGATGCAAATTTAACAATACAAACTTATTATTTGCGGTTGCTGAAGTAGACACGGCTACTGCGCCAACCGCAAATGATAAGTTTGTATTAGTAAATTGGCTTTTCTTGCACCAAAATATATAATATTTAAGGTTATCAGATTTATTCCTGTACGTGTGCTGTAAGACCTTGCTTCTGGCCAAATTTCATGATTCTAGGTCATCGGGAAGTAGCCGGTTATCTACTTTGTTATAATAAATATCGTAATTTTGTATGGAACTTCGTTTTTTTTTCCTCGCATTCGAAGTGAAAAGCAGAGTGTTTAACGCGTGACTAAACAACCATAATGACACTCGAACTATAGCCACCCTCGCTCTGCTCGGGTGGCTAAACATCTCGTGTCATAATGGCTTGTTTTAGTCCCTTGATAAACAATCTACTATTATACTCATAGTCTACGCGGGACGAAGTTCGCGGGCATCGGCTAGTAAAAATATATTCATCGTTTTAAATAGATTTATTTGACGTTACACGACAAAAGTGACAGCACCCATTTTACACAAACCTCACTATAAGGATTATTATGAGGTACACCACGATTAGAACGACCATGAATATTGGCACACTAGTTATAACGGACACGTTCTCCTTCAAAAAGTACCACAGAACAGGAAGTCCAGTCGCCGACCATGAAGTCTTTAGGGCCTTCACAAATGGACTCGCTCTTTCAACGGAGACCTTAATTGTGTCACCTCTCTCAGTCACTTCTTTTACGCCGGGAGGTTTCAAAATTTCAATATCGTCTATAATTAGACTCTTTTGACAAGACCTTATTGGTATATCAACTTTTACATCCTCACGAACGCAATGGCCCATTAGTTGATCAATCGTTTCGTTGCAAACCAGACAGCACTGCAGACCTTCTTCTTTGAGCGCCGTTGAGGTGGTTTCAGTATCAACTGCTTTCTTTGATATCGTTGCTAATAGTTTGTTCGAAGCAACACCTTCCTCTACATCTGTTGTTGCAGTAAATCTGTCTAAAATACTTAGAGACTTCCGAAGTTCATTTATAATTCTCTCACTAATTTGTTCTTCGATACGCTTTGCGGTCGATTCTAACAGTACGAGCAGTTTATCCCAAAGTTCAGTCAAGTCTGACTCAGACCGGCGCTGGTTTCTAAATTCTTCTGCACATGTCAAGTTTTCAACCTTCACTTTTTCTTTTAAGATTTCTTTGATAGCCGCCTCATTAGGAAGGTTTATGTCTGTCTTGACTTTTACAGTCATATTAGGTTCAGCGTCGAGATGTTTGTTGATAACACTCTTAGGTCCTTGATATACGTAAGGTTCAGGAGTTACCCTTTTTAATTCCGTATACGGATCATTATTTATTTTTTCTGCTATCACTACGTCGTTTCGGTAATCATGCAAATCAGGCGGTGTTATTTCAGGAAACATCCTAAGATTAAGAACAGTGCCCATAATTGGATGGGAAGAATAAATGTCGGTTGTAGCTATATTCGGCTTGATAGAAGCGTTAGACTGCGAAATCTCTATTGTTATATCTGATCTAGAATCACGATTGGATTTAAAGTAAGAACTCGTTTTTGCATTAAAAAAAGCGCCTCCTGAATCGGATGTAATTGAACCTTTCTCTCCCTCAGTGAGTGTACCAATGCTTATGTCACTGGTAGAACTTGCAGTGCGCATAAAATTTTTGCTACTTGCTGAAGATGACTCCGCGCTCAATGGTGCTGATGTCAAGTCATCTAGTTTGACCGTCACGGCTTCTGTACTAGTCAAGCATTCTTCAATAGGAATAATTCTATCGGTCCTAACTTTATCCTTATTCTGCTCGATTCCGAATGCTTTGCTATTTACAACCGCCCTGGATACGTTTATTAAGTCTGATTTGTATGGTGTCTCCAGTGACACGTGAACGACAGAGCCCACACTGCCATTACATGATAAACCATCATCATTTTTAGATGAAGTACTACTTTTATCGTAAGTCAGTGTGTTTTGACTCCCAGAGCTAATAAAAGAATCGTTAGCAGTTACAAACGATGCCGCCAAAGAGTCATTATAAGGTGTTTCATTTGATTCTCGACTTTCAAGTAACTCTTTATTAATTTTATTGAAATCCTCTTCAAAAGTGGAACCAGAAATCAACTTAGTTAATGCACGCGAATTAATCTTATTCGATATGTCATTTAAATTATTATCAAATGACATTTCTGCCAAGTATCGTCCAAAGTTCTTTTTCGTAATTTTTTTATATTTATTCCTGTGATGATTGCTGACAATATTTCTAACATGTTTACTTTTATTCGATTGTTTTTTTGACGCTCTCTTCGTTTTCTTTCTAATTGCGATCTTGGCAACAACTTGTGGCTGTCCCGAATAGTCCTGTATGTTTTTAACTACCACATAGTTAGTTATTATTTCAGGTACTTTTTTCTCTTGATTGCCGCCTTCGTCTTTATTGATATTTTCATTTTCAACTATAGGTTCAGTTATTTCTACTCGTATATTTTCCAAGTCGTTTTCTTCTGCCGAACTTCTTTCTGAAACTTCTGGTATTACAGAATAAACATCATCTTGAAGACTTCCATTATAACATATCATTTTTTGTGCCGTAGCTAGGTCATCATATTTTCCCTGAAAGGCAAAACCTACTATAAAAGTATTATTAGGTTCAGATGATTGAAGTTTCGTAGCGTTTCGTCCATAATTTTCTTCACTACATTGCATTTCGCGTTTTCACTTAATATCTTGAACACTGCAACAAATTAACTTTTTGATAATATCATATATACCCATAGCAAATAATATGATCATGTATGATAACACAGCAATATACGTATAACATGAACGTTATGATGATATTTTACCAACAGAATCAGTTATCTATATAATCTATACTAACAATTTTTTTTTTCGAGTTAGTTACAAAAATATGGGATTCAGGTATGGCTCACACCACCAGTCCCATACTGTGGCTCAAAAAAAAATACCAATTCGAAAAAAACAACATTAAAAGCATGCTTACAATCGATAGCTGATACTGTTACTTGAAATATCGTCATAACGTTTTGCTTGACCGTATATTACAAAAAAGTACGCATAAGTAATTCAAGAAGACAATTTATATTGTATTGATGATGGTTAATTGGTTAGGTATTCGAAGAATATAAATAATTATAAAATAAAATAGTTGAAAAAAATAAAATGAAACGAGCTTTAGTAAAACGATGAAAAGTATTTACTAGTGAAAACCTTTAACTGATAACTATTCGGAACGTAAATATGAAAAACCTAAATCAGATAATAATTTGACTTGATCCGGTGACCTTTTATTTTGTGTCATTACACTGCGCTTCTTCAATATGGCCGTGTTATTAACGTATGCGAAATAGTACAAAGACATAACGACCAAAATTGGTATCAAAACAAGAACACTATATAATAAGTATTTGTAAAAACTGTTTTTTCTCATTGGTACTTTTGAAATTTTGCTTCCTTCGCTTGAGTCTTCTGTTAGCGGCCAGTGAACAAGTCCTTCTTCCAGGCAATCTGGGTTGGAATGAGCTGCTCCCAGGTAGCCTGGGTTAGAGTTTCTACTGGCGTGTGTGTTTATCTGTTGGCAGTTGGGACATGATTTCTGAGATTGATTTCGTCCATTCATAACCGAGTGACAACTCTGCTTTGACCCAGAAGCAAAGGGCAGCGGCTTCACGATAGGAGAACAAGCAGTCTCGCGCGGCTGCCGGTAGCAACCATCACAGTAAAATGCCATCGTTTTACGGTTATCTTTCTCAACCCCTTCAAAAAGAGACTCGGACCTTGAAAGCGAGCACATAACTCCAAAATCACTCGGCCCTCTCTTATCCTGATTATTATTCCCCTGCGAAGTCATATCCGTGACTTTCAAAATCGATTCACTTTCGATGTAACGATATGTTGTACTGTTCTCCACTAGTCTGTTGTACGTTTCCATTGTGTTCGACCTTTTAGGCTCTTTTCTTATTGCAAAACCACTATTGTTCTTCATGAAATTGTTTGAAATCTGTATTCCCTTAGATTTATTTCTGTTAACGGTTCTCATTTTTGATGGAGCCTTTGATGCTTGTGTGGAAATAGCGACGGGGCTAGTTTGATTATGCATGACATCGGTCTTGGCACTTGTGCGCTGATCTATTGTTGGGACAGATTTGAATTTTTTTTTAAGATGCACATACATTAATCTTTCTGCTGTTGTTGATAAATCCCTAATAACATTTTTGAGCTCTGTGATTTCGTTGGAAATTTCCAAATCCGACGTGATTGTAGTTGAATCAGGTGTCTTTTCTTTAGTACCAACAACTGGTTCTTCATTTTCAGACATTACTATGTATTTAGCGTGACTTGCTGCACCATCTAAAAGTGAAATGATTTCTGTATCACCATTATTTTTAAAAAATTTACCCTCCGCTAAGGACAATGTTTCTTTCTCTTTTAATTCACATAACGTATCAAGAATTTTAATATTAGGTTCCCAAGTATCGACATTGGTGGCTTGGTTTACGCAACTTTTTTGCAGAGGACTCTCATTATCAATCATTGGATAAACGTTAACATGCACATCAAACCTGATTTTCTTACGTCCACCATATTGAGTAAACTGTTCTAAAATGTCTTCAAAATGACCTAGGAATTCAGTAGGCTGTAACTTTCTTCTGTTCACTTTTTTATACAAATAAGTGAAATGTTTGTACTTAACGTTATTTATGTCTGTATTTCCGCTTATATTGTATGATTTCTTTTTCTTCAGTTTTGTGTAAGCTCGTTTCTTTGGTATTTGGTTACTTTTGGAATCAAGTGATTTTTGGGGTATTTTTTTCAAGGTCATAGATGGGTATTCAACGCTTTGGCTTGTAAAATCAATCGTCAACATGGAGTCACTCAGATCCTTCTCACTCAAAATGTGAGTATTTTCATAATCAGTTTTACCACCTTTGTGTTCCTGACCTTGATATTTGCATTCATCGTTCGTTAATTTCAAATTGTTGACGTCTGGCGTAGGGCTGCTGTCGGTCATTGTACAATTATCATTCTTAACAATAACGTAACTTTGATTACTGTGCAATGGTATATCAGCGTAAATTCTTTTGATCAGACTCGGCACATTCTCAAATTCTAAATCCGTGTGCACTTTTTGCCGTGGATGTTTTACACTATCAATACTAATATTCCCAAGGGAATACGAGAAGTCACTTTTGCTTCCGTTGACAGCTTTAGATTCGAATAATATTCTTCTCTTAATGTCCTCTCTTTTACTCTTATCAACGTATGTGGCGCAGCGTTTGGTCAGCGACCGAGAGGATATTTCCAGAAGATTAAATATAGAAGAATCAACGAACATTTCTTTAGGCTTCTCCAAGGATAGGACGATATTCTTGCGGCTTATCTTCTTCAATCTGTACAAACATGGGCCGCTATTATTCTCCCCCTTAATGGTGGTTTTATTAAAGTTCCTGGGTATACTAAGAGTGGACACAATCCTAAAAGTCTTGTAGTGCAAGGGAATTGTGTAATAGGACGAGCATTTGAACCGACCAGCGGATGATTTACGTTTCGTCTTCCGCTTATGACTTCTTATTTTTTTTGGTTTACTGCTCATGTTATAAACAAATGTCGATTCTGACACATCACCTTTATGACTCTTCAAATCTAATCGATGCATTAGCGAATCCCGTAAAGTGTCTATTTTCTGCGCGTTGTCGTTGTTATCCAGGATTTGTTCTTTTATCCATTTGTTGAGTAGATTCTTGAAATTGTCTACGATGAGCGAGACTACATCTACACTGTTGAGCATACTTTCTGTGTCCCCCGCTTCGAGTTTCGGGTGTTCCTTATCATCCCTTATACTGGCAACTTCAGCTTGTTTCCCGCCACGACACAACAGTTTGCTTCTTTTATTTTTGCAATATCTTCTTAGTATGCACAGATCTGTCTCTATACTGAGGTCTTTCTTCTCCATCACGCCATGAGCTATGCTCCGTGGCAGTTTATTTCTTGAATGGAGCACTCCAGTTTTAGTATACGTTTGTGAGAGACAAGAGTTCGTTTTTGAATGCAGTGTTGTGCTTAAGGACTTCTTGTAGAGTACCCTCGTGTCACCTCTCTCCGAGTCTCGTGATGTTTTTCCCATCTTAATGTAGCAGCCCTCTGGAACCAAACACATCAGTAATCCGTTCATATTGCTTAATTTTTGGTCTTTTAAACTTAAGGTTTCTCTGCGGTAAGAAATTTATAGTCTTGTGTTACATGCTTGAAACACTTTAGTCACTAACGTCACGGCAAGAAGTACAGAACGTACGGGTTTTAAATGGGAGAGCAAGAGCATAAGTATACTTATATTTGGTTACAAGCAATATGTAATGCAATTTTAAATCTTTAATTGGTTTAAGGAGTCAAATATTATCCACTCGTAATACATATACACATTACTTGAATAATATTAGGCGGCCGATATTCTTTCATAACTTTCATACAATGATATAAGTATAATGATATTATTTATAGTAAAGGCGCGGGACTTTAGATGGCAGAAGATCTCTAACAGCGAGCGAGCGCGACGTTCCCAATACAATAGAAAAACTACTAGATATTGTAATTCAAAATCGACCAGTCCTTGCAAAACACTCTTGTGTTGGACGTGTTAACATGTCCCGTCCCTCCAAAATTCAAAACGCTTCTATGTATTTACGAAAGTATTGAAGTTAAATCCTCACCAAGACTCCCAATCGCATTGGGCTGTGCTTGCTTAAACAACATTTAAAACCACATACTTACACACTCTGTATTTCATTATTTATTGACATTTTGAGACTGTCGACATCTATGGAATTTATATTTATTTGACAATGGAGGCCATCTCCATAATATTTTATTTTTTCTGGACCCTTGGAGACTATACACCCTAGGCCAATAGTATGGAAACAAAGATATTTTTCTTCATTTTTGTTATTTCCATTGTTATTATTGTGTATTGGTAACGCAAAAACTACTTTAGGCAATTTTTTAACATTAAAACAGCACCCAAAGTATTAAAACATCCTAATATATGGCAATAAAATATAACAGACGACTGACAGCCCCGGAAATTTGTGCGGAGTTGAATAAATCCCGTGCAAAATCAGTCTCATTAACCACAGTTAAAAGAAGACTTCGTGCCGCCGGCTTGAAAGGGTGTGTGGCCACAAAAAGCCTTTACTTCGACCTCAAAATAAGAAGAAACGTCTAGCATGGGCAAAGAAGCACCAAGATTGGACATTAGAACAGTGGAATAAGGTTTTGTGGACGGACGAATCGAAGTTTGAAATATTTGGCTCAAAACGGAAAGTTTTTGTTCGTCGTTTACCAACAGAAAAAATGATTCCTGCGTGCGTGGTGCCTACAGTAAAGCACGGTGGTGGTTCTATAATGGTCTGGGGCTGTTTTTCAGGCCAAGGAGTAGGAGATTTGTTCCAGGTAGAAGGAATTCTAAAAAAAGAAGGTTACCATTCAATATTGCAACGGCACGCCATACCGTCCGGTCTCAGATTAATTGGAAAAAGGTTCGTGTTCCAACAGGATAATGACCCCAAGCACACTTCCAAGTTATGTACAAACTATTTAAAGAAAAAAGAAAAATCACGCGTCCTCGAAATAATGGATTGGCCGCCTCAATCTCCCGACCTCAATCCTATTGAGTTGTTGTGGGATGAGCTGGACAGGCAGATAAGAAAGACTTGTCCAACTTCAAGATCAGCACTGTGGACGCATTTGTTAACAGCTTGGGGTAATATTGGACAAGATACGATTGATAAATTAATTCAAAGAATGCCGAGACTGTGTGCTGCAGTGAAAAAGTCAAAGGGTGGATACATTGAAGAAAACAAAGTTTAGGTGTATTTTGATAAAAACTTATATAAGTCCCCAATCCGCACTGGGCCCGCGTGGGGACTATAGCCCATTGCAAGCCCTCTCGTGATGAGAGGAGGCCTGTGCCCAGCAGTGGGACGTAAATAGGCTGTAGTAGTAGTAGTAGTAGTAGATACATGTAATGTACATTTTGTAACTATGGCCTTCTGCTTGAGTTTGTTGCGGCGCTTCTTCTCAAGCAATGGGTCTAGGAAGCGCTGGTAAATTCTTCTGACGTGTAAAAGTGCCCCTATGTGGCCAATTTCCTGAATAAATGATTGAATTGAATTGAATTTAACTCTTTCGAAAGGATGTGACTAAGCGCGGGCTATGTCATCGTAGTACATACGTCGTACATAGTCTACACTACATGTAGTTATGTACGGTTGGACATTCTGAGACCGTCCGCTTCGTCAGACGCCCTCACTATAACACCCTACTGTGTTACGAAGTCTAAACAAGCGCCAACGGCAGTCGTGGTTTGCAAAAATTGTAGCAATGTTACTAGATTGGATACCTAATTTACTTTGAATCGTACTGAACTTTTAAAGCGCGACTAAGTAGAAAGTTCATCGATTCAGATATTTGTTTGATTGATATTCCAGAAAATACTCACATTTACAAAAGCAGGATGAAGTTCACATGACTTCACGAATGACTGTACAATTTAGATATTGGATTTTACTCCAATTTGTTGATTTCTAGGGAAATGAAAATATTTTTGCCAATGTGGAAAATTTTTAGATTGACAAGTTATTCTGACATATTTACTCGTAATAGTGGAATAAATTTTGCTGCCAGGGACATATAAGTATCTACTCGTATCTAAAACGGTAAATGTTTCTAAGCACGAACTCTATTACCGACTCCAGGTTTAAAAGGTGGGTTATGTATTTTTCTCACTTTTCATCTGAGAAAATGAAGAGTGCTACAGACAAATGAGGGGAAAAATACATAATTTGATATATGGTATAGTTTATAGTTAGAGGTGAGAACATATATATTGTATTAAAGGTCAGATGAAATTTGGAATATAGGGGTTTACGGGGGCGATAAATCGATCTAGGTCTCATATCTGGGAAAACTAGGTTTTAGCTATTTTCACCCCAGCAAAGCTCTATCGCCTAGGTCATCTTAATACTTTAAACGCGTGAACTTGTATAGTTCTTATGGGGGATCATAGGATTTCGGTGTCCATGGGCCGCAGTGACCACTTACCATCAGGTGGGCTGTGCGCTCGTTTGCCTATACCGATGATATAAAAAAAAGTTCTCTATTTAATTATTTATCCAAGTGATCTCAGAAACGACTCTAACGATTTGGAAGACATTTGGAATATAGGGGTTAACGGGGGCGACAAATCGATCTAGGTCTCATATCTGAGAAAACTAGGTTTTAGTTTTAGCTATTTTAACCCGAGCAGTCGCCCGTCCCGTTCTATTGGTAAGTAAATGAGGAGTGCGTGAGAGAGCAAACAGTTCTTGTGAACGTGATAGCTGACAGGAAATCAAGGTAAGATAGCCCGGACAGCCCCGGATTAAATCACCAACTCGTCGAATTAGAAGTTTATGTTTCCCCTGCCCAGTTATAATTATAACTCAGGAATTTGAAATCCTGTAATAAGACTCAAGCGGCCGCGTTGGGCACAGCTATAATGGGGTACGGGATATTTTGACGTGAATTTTAAATTATTGTACCTACCGATTAGAAAATAATATAAAGAAATAAATAAATATCTTGGGACATTTCACATAAATTGACCTAGCCTCAAACTAAGCAAAGCTAGACAACGATATAAATACATATATAAATACTATATATCCATGAGGTACAAACATTCGCGGCGCTCATCACACAAAGTTTGCCCCTAGTGGGATTCGAACCCGCGACCGTCGGAACTTCTACCAACTGAGCCAAAGCCGTCGTTGAAATATAGAAGGAAACGATCTTACGATAGGAACGATATGGGTAATAAGAGAAAAAATCTATTTTATTTGTAATATAATCTCTTAAAGTTTCTGAGTTTCTCATAACGAGCCATCTAAATGTTCAATCCAGAAAAGCGAACGCAGTGGTCACTTCCTAATTTTGATTGGTTTTCGAATTGAGTTTCTGATTCATCTGCCATCCATCTCCTTTTCATTTTCCCACTTTACGTGGAGTTGGCACGACATTTTTCTCTCTCTTTCACACAATACACCTCTACCTTTTATTTATTTGTAGTTTATAAGTATAGTTCATATTTATCTTAGATAAAAGCTTACAACTATAGAAAATAATACATCTTCATTAGTTTAAGTTCGAAGAACATTATTTTATACAATAGAAATATGTATGTTGTTATTGTATAGTTGACATGACATGACATGTTAAGCAGTTGGAGTGTGCCTACTCTAGGCTAAGGAAAGCTACCATCCGTACTAGTATAAAACTGTATGACGGCAGGATGGGCTACCTTCTCTTCTCTCTCAACTTTATACCATCCACATTCATAATTAAAACTCGTGTTATATGGCTTTCATACCAACCCATACTATGGCCAAATATCCAGTCTGTTACTTCTCAATTTCTTTACCACTACTTTACTTTCGTTCTTTCTTTAAGATTAATTTAATTTTTAGCTGACTACGCTAGAAGTAAGGCTTTTAACAAGTACCATTTAATTCGATGTCGATTTTCATACTCCAGAGCGGACTGGTTTTTTGTTAACAAAACCAACTTGGGGCCCATTTAAAATAGAAGGTGCTTCACCGTTCGCAAAGGCACGTGTTTTCCGGGCCCTAGAGACTTCAGTGTTGCCGTGTGGAGAAGTTAAAACTACAGAAAATTTTGGTTACGTTAGGTAAGAAGTAGTTTTTACAAACGCTTTTATTAGGTCGTCGTGGAACTAACTAACAACACTATGTAAGGAATTATCAAGCTGAATTTAACCCCCACTTCTAATTTTCGTATCATGATGAAACTTGGCACGTATATGTAACTTGGATGACAATGCAATAATATGGGAATGAGGAGGTTCGGAGTCGAACCAGATTAACCGACATTGCACGAGAAGTCACTCGGAAGAAGTGGGAGTGGGCCGGCCACTTAGAAAGAAGTGAAGACCCAGGTGGGCTAGAAAGGTTTTGGAATGGCGACCTAGAACGGCACAGAAACGTTGGACGTCAAAGGGCAAGATGGAAAGATGACATCGTGAGGATTGCTGGGATGCGGTGGACGACAACAGCACAGGAGAGGGGAAAGTGGAGAAATTTGAAGGAGACCTTCACTCAGCAGTGGGTGGATGGGTTGAGAAGAGAGAGAGAGAGAGAGAGAGAGAGAGAGAGAGAGAGAGATGACACATTGTAAATGATATGAATAACCTGCCGCCAAATAGCAGTGCGAGCACTGTTGTGTTCCTCTAAAGGGGATAAAAGAGCCGGTGAAGTTACCAAAGTAGAAGCATTAAATCTCGTAGTCCTTAGGGTTGGCATTATGCTTGCGTGATCTTATGATGACAATGTCTGTGGGCCACACAGATCAGGGTATAATATAGGAGCCTGTGTTCATTTTCTTTTATTCGATCAAAATATCATGCCCAATTTGCCTTTTCCGCGTATTAGTTACTCTACTTCCATGCGCTACCCTGAATAATCCTAGATTTGTAGAAAATCTCCAACGCTGGCAACACCGAGTCACTTACCTGCTCTCAAAGGCGACATGTTTGCGGACAGAAAATGTTTACCACCAAATTCAGCCCGCGCTCGCTACAAGATCGTAGATAGTATATTTTTGACCCAGAACGAAAATTCGAAGTGGTTTTCTGTTTAAAAATTCAAGTGTGCAAATGCAAGAATTTTTCGCAGGAGCTTTTTGCTTAAAGCCAAAGTAGGTGTATGTACCGGGGCGACCGAACTTGCTAGATTGAAAATATCTCAAAAGAGTTTTTCCAGAAATGAGACCTAGGTAGATTTGTCGCCCAAGTGAACTCCTTATTGCAAATTTCGTTCAAATAGTTCTGTATAAATAAACAAATATAGACGGTTAACTACACTATAGCCGTGATGGCCTAGTGGTTTGACCTACCGCCTCTTATACAGAGGGTCGCGGGTTCAAATCCGGCTCGCACCTCTGAAATTATTTATGTGCGAAATTCAATTTGAATTCACCACAGAGCTTTTCGGTGAAGGAAAACATCATGAGGAAACCTACAGGCATCTGCGAAGTAATTCAAGGATGTGTGTGAAGTCTCCGCACTGGGCCCGCGTGAGGACTATAGCCCAACCCTCTCGTGATGAGAGGAGGCCTGTGCCCAGCAGTGGGACGCAAATAGGCTGTAGTAGTAGTAGACGGAACTGGTTTTAAGATTGTCTATGATTTTACAAAGTTTTTATTTGGCGCGAATGCTTGTAGGTTGTGGACTAAACCTTTTCTTTTCTTGCTGGTAGTTTTCAAGTTCAGTTCGGTTCAAGTGACAACACTATTCAGCAATTCTGCTGCTAGGATTCTGTGGGAAATAGGGGGGCCGTATCAAGTCGGGTCAAGGGGGAAACTGGAAGATGCATGCTATCACTTGGTTACCTAGACTTACAGATGCCGAACGAAGCTATTGTACATCTACCTAGATATCATGCTGCCCCCAGTCTCTGTCTTTAAACAGATCCTTGAGACTGCAGCCCCTTGCCCTCAAAATGCGTAGGCTCTATTCGAGCTACCGGTGCGCCATGTAAATACGGATGGAAGTGTAGGTGGAGCGGGAGCTTGGAAAGACAGGCAAAATTGTGTTTCGCGGAGCATAGGGTAGGGAGGGCGTTGGCAAATTCGCCATGGTCCATCCATCTATTTACTTTTGAGTTTTGACTTAAAAAAAAAATCATATTAAAAAAAGATAACTTCAAAGGTTTTTAGTGTGTTTAATATGAGTGTGTATCGCGAAAGTTTGAGACAATGTAGTGAGGTATGATTATGTATAATAAAATTTCTTTTACCTTGTTTTTCTCGTGGCTCGTCTAATCTAATCTCACATTTCCAAAGGCCGGTCGGAAGTTCAAACTTTAATCGAATAACCAGTTTCCAGGAAACTCGTTGAAATCCGAAGTTAAATAATTATTATTAACTAAGTTACACCTGTAATTCACAAGGTTTTAGCGAAGAGCACTTAATTTGGCTAAAACTCCTGTGTACAATCAATGAATCAATCATTTATTCAGCAAATTGGCCACATAGGGGGCACTTTTACACGTCAGAAATGAATTTACTAGCGCTTCTTAGACGCATTGCTTTGCTTGAGAAGAAAAGCCGCAACAAACTCAGCCAGCAGAATGCCTTTTAAAAAAATCACATAAAAATCACACTATATTTGTATTAGGTATATGTATAAAGGAATTAGATATAAGTATGTATACAGTTCGAGGAACTAACTAAAACAACCCGAACCTACTTGCCGAATTTCAGCTTTTTATGAATTTCATGTTATTTTTAAAATTTTATATGACAATAGTTTTTTTGGTGATGACTTAAGAGGGTTTACTCCGAAAGTTGGCAACGTCACAAATAGCCGTCAAATATTTTGCTGTTTTCATTAATTTCTGAATATTACTGAATGAAAACATGAATTGTCGCTCTATGGTTGAATAAAACATCAAGTATTGATTGCAGCATTTATCATAGGAACACGAAACTTTTAGTATTATGGAAGAAATATCTTTTGAAAACTTTCCATCGCATTTTCCTTGCATTTTAATGTAAACTCATCATTTGAATGCCTAACCAACAAATATAAAACGAGACGCGTTATTCAACCATAGAGTGATATCTTCCTTTTTAATTCAGCAATATTGAGAAATTAATAAAAACAGCGAAAAATTTGACAGCTATAGATACGCGACGTTGCCAACTTTCGGGATAAACCCTCTTAAATCTAAGTAACCTTCCAAAATTCATAAATCAACATCTATTACTGTTAGGATAATGATACTCTCCATTACACAACCCTTATTGCTATAAGAGGTAGTGGGTATAACCTGGGCGACCGAGCATTGCTCGGGTGAAAATGGCTAAAACCGAGTTTTCTGAGATATGAAACCTACTACAACAGCCTATTTACGGCCCGCTGCTGGGCACAGGCCTCCTCTCATCACGAGAGGGTTTGGGCTATAGTCCCCACGCGGGCCCAGTGCGGATTGGGGACTTATGAAACCTAGATAGATCGATCTATCGCCCCCGTAAACCCCCATGTGCCAACTTTCGTCCAAATCGTTAGAGCCGTTTCTGAGATCGCTTGGATAAATAAAGTAATAAATAAACATACAAATATACAAGATTAACGCATTTAAAGTGTAATAAGATTTACAATAAAACCCAGCGTCGATTTCATGAAGAGAACGGTTTGCTGTGGAATCCCGACTATAGCCTTTCTTTGGTAGTTTTCGCAATCACAAAAAGACCAAAAAAAAGACCTAATTAAGCGATAAGATCGCCTGCTCTATGTCATATCTTTTGTGTAATTACATATTATGTCTGTACTGTTCCTTGAATGTGTAGTGTTCAATAAAGTACAATATATTGTATTGTATTGTAAAGACAAGAAAAATACAAAAGCTTTATTTTAGATACATACAACCTAATTTATTAAGGTAGGCTTTACGATGCCAATGCCTATCTTTACCCTCCCTTGGGGAAAACAAATGTGTATAATATAACGCATACAGGCTCTTAGCTTAATTAACGAATTTCCTTGTACTCGTATCTATTGTTGATATAATGATATTCGTTTCTCTTTTAGGTCAGTGTTTATTTTATTGACTTGAGAATTACGATGTCTTCTAGTGCACAGAATATTTAATGGTTCTACATTACTTATAGAAAACCGGCCAAGTGCGTGTCGGGCCACGCGCAAAGTATAGGGTTCCGATGTTGACGATGCTCTAGTACCTTTCTAAGACTTATTAGCATCTAGCTAGCCTGTGGTATGACGTGCCCGCCCGACGCCCCTGCCGCTCGAGAAAAATCATTTCATAAGTAGTGATAGTTTTCCTTTCAACTACGTTATATATGCCACAACCGTGATTTTTTTCAGCCCTCCAAATACCACCATTTAGCTGGCGGGGAGGAGGGCGACGACGAGGACACGTGACCCTAACAAAAAATAGCACTTTAAAGCTTAATATTTCACAAACGCATCACCTAATCAAAATATATTTCAACATTTTATTATAAATACCACTTTGTCAGCGTAACTAATATGTATATTCATGCCAAATTACAGCTTTCTAGAACTAAGCATCTCCTAACAATAGTGCGGACAGACAGACGGACGGACGGACGGACATGGCGAAACTACAAGGGACTGTGGACTTCGAAACCTTTAAAAAGCCGTGGTGGCTTAGTGGTTCGACCTACCGCCTTTCATGCAGAGGGTCGGGAGTTCGATTTCGGCTCGCACCTCTAAGTTTACTTATGTGTGAAATTCAATTTGAATTTACCACTGAGCTTTTCGGTGAAGGAAAACATCGTGAGGAAACCTGCAAGCGTCTGCGAAGAAATTCAAAGACGTGTGTGAAGTCCCCAATCCGCACTGGGCCCGCGTGGGGACTATAGCCCAAACCCTCTCGTGATGAGAGGAGGCCTGTGCATATAGCAGTGGGACGCAAATAGGCTGTAGTAGTAGTAGTAGTACGTAAGTATAGAATGGCCACGGAATCACCCGCCTGAATCTAGCCGGCGCGTAACTCGCGCCCAACTGGCCCTTACCGTCATTTTTTATCCGGAGATGGTGAGTGAATCGTTGGCCCGCGTACTACACACACATTTACAAGTGTACAGACGTCCTCGCACGCAATCATTGACACTTCATTCGAAACGTAAGTAAACTTAAAGGTGCGAGCCGGAACCGAACCCCCGACCCTCGGCATGAGAGGCGGTTGGTCGAACCACTAGTCCACCGCGGCTTTTTATGTTGAGCACGGCACGGCATTGTGGAGCGATTTGTGTGAAATGACAATAAGTAGGTATCTTTTTTTATTTTTTTAACAGTAAAACATCAAACCACTTCTTCAAAATACGTTGCCGCAGCTTTTCTTTTTCTCAAGTTACTGTCATTTTAAAGCACATCAAAAGCTCGAGTCACGCATTTCGCGGGGAATCCCTTTTTAATACCTTGAAAGCCTTTGGGAATTGAATCAGCGCCTTGGCCTTACGGTCCAAAGGTGGGAATAAAGGGTGAAATAGGAAAGCTTTTTAATAAATAGATACCTACTTGATGGGTTTTGCATTGTGGTGAGCTTAAAGACACTTTATTTATAAAGGAGGCAATAAAGATATGGTGATGGCTATTACTCAATCAATACTATCAAATCTGTTGTAATACATGTTATCTTATCTATGGCAGTTATGATCTGTGAATAGAGTGAATTTGCAACTACAATGATGTCTTTTAATTAATCTCTAAATACTACATGGTGACAGCGGTAAATCGGAAATTTGATAAATATGGAGCAAAAAGGAATTGGATCTTTGATAATGGAAGGCGATATGCACACAAATTGGAAAATATTTAAACGAAAATTACTAACCTATATCGATGCATATTTCACGGACGTCAGCGAGAAACGAAAAATCGGCATATTACTACACCACGCCGGGGATTATTGTCAAGACGTCTACGAAACATTTGATAAGCCAGCAGAAGACGAAAAAGAAGAACTAGCAAGCGTTTTGGCTAAGTTTGACAAGCATTTTATCCCCAAGACAAATATAACCTACGAACGATACTGCATCTTCAAAAGAAAGCAAGGACCACAGGAAACTTTTGAACAGTATATGACCGCTCTTAAAAAGTTGAGTCAGTCATGTGCATTTGAAAAACTAAAGGATGAGCTTGTACGAGATCTATTTATTTGTGGAATCAATAACACTCAACTGCGTCGCCAATTGTTGGGAATGGCAGATCTGACATTGGACAGGGCTTTGACGGTGTGTACCAACTTTGCTGTGGTGGAAGGACAAGTTGCACAAATGGAAGATGTGGCTGAGTGCAAAGTAAAAAAAGAATATGAAATAGATATGTTGAAGAAAAAGAAGACAAGTTCCGAGAACAAAATAAAGAAGACCGGGGAATGTGAATACTGTGGTTATATCCATGACTATGGACGGTGTCCTGCATATGGAAAAACATGTCTCAATTGTAAACGAAAAAATCATTTTGCAAAAAAATGCAGGAACAAAAAGATAGACTTACTGGAAGACCATGATGATGACAGTGACGAGTACCAAGTTGCAATTTTGTCATTAGATAAGTCTTGTGCAAGACAAGCATGGTATGGTGCCACATTAAAAATTAACAATTTAAAGGTTGAATTAAAAGTAGACTCAGGCGCACAGTGTAATGTGCTCAGCAAGGGACAGTTGGAAAAATTGGGAATTAACTTGAAATCATTAAAATCAACAAATGTAAAAATAACATCATTTACCAATGACAAAATACCAATAATTGGTAAATGTACTCTGGAATGTGAATACAAGTTGAAGAAATTTCCCATAGATTTTTTTGTTGTGAATGCTGAGTGCTATAATATTCTGGGTTTGGAAAGTTCTGAAATGCTAGGATTTATTAGGAGAGTAGACGAAATAAAAGAACCTTTGATGTCAGTCATGCCGTCAGTGGTGGCAGAAGATTACCAAGATTTATTTGATGGAAGTATTGGATGTGTGCCGCATGTTGTGAAGCTGGAAGTTGATGAAAATGTGAAGCCAGTTGTCTCTCCAGCTAGAAGATTGCCTTATAGTTTAATGCCTAAAGTGAAAGAAGAATTGGATCATTTGGTGGAGAAAGGCATAATTAAACCAGTTACAGAACCAACAGACTGGGTAAGTCAAATGGTAGTTGTTCAAAAGAAAGATGGCTCGCTTAAGATTTGTTTGGATCCACGACCATTGAATAAAGCATTAAAAAGGGCACATTTTCCATTTCCCAAAATTGAAGACATAACGGCTCGCCTAGCTAGTGCTAAGATTTATTGTAAGCTAGATGCACAGTCCGCATTTTGGATGTGTCCTTTAGATGATGACAGCTCACGACTGTGTACTTTTCAGACAGCTTGGGGAAGATTCAGGTTTTTGCGATTACCATTTGGTATTTCACCTGCACCGGAAATATTTCATAAAGTAGTCTGTGATACTTTTCAGGACATTGATAATGTGGCTACTTTTCAAGATGATGTGCTGTGCTGGGCAGAATCAGAAGAGGAGTTGCAAAAAACTCTATGCAAGGTACTTGATAAAGCTAAACAAAATCATATAAAATTCAATCCTCAAAAGTGCCTGTTTTTTGTAAAAGAAGTGACATTTTTGGGCCATATTATTAGTGAAAAGGGCATAAGTATTGACCAGGAAAAAGTGAAAGCTATAACAGAATTGGAACCACCAAAAGATAAAAAAGCATTGCAGCGGATACTCGGAATGTTTAATTATTTGTCTAAATTCATTCCAGGATATGCAGACATCACAGCTCCATTAAGAAATCTTTTGAAAACAAATGTTGATTATAGATGGGAAAATAATCATAACCAAAGCTTTGAAGAACTGAAGAAACTTATAACGCATGCTCCGGTATTGGCCTTCTATGATGAAAAAAAGAAATTAACGCTTAGTGTGGATGCTAGTTCAGTTGGATTGGGTGCTGTTCTGGTTCAAGATGGATGTCCTATTGCCTATGCTTCTAGAGCATTAACTGATGCACAGACAAGATATTCTCAAATAGAGAAGGAGCTGTTGGCCATATGCTTTGGAGTGGAAAAATTTAAGCAATATTTGATTGGAAATCACACAGTCAAAGTGGAAACGGATCATAAGCCAATACTAGGAGTCATTAATAAACCACTGCCTAAGGTGCCAGTAAGATTACAAAAAATGATTATGAGATTGCAACCATTTAGGCTAAATGTTGTGTATACACCTGGAAAATACTTATATATTGCTGACACTCTATCAAGGGACTTTTCACTCAGTGGCTGTGATCAAGAAACAGCCCTGGACGATGATATTGAACTCCAAGTTTGCTTACTACTGCAGAATCTACCAGTTACTGCAGAATGCTGGAATAAAATTAGTTTGGCTGCCGAAAAGGATCCAATCATTTGCAAGCTCAAAACTAATTGCCTTAATGGGTGGCCAAAATATTACAAAGATATTGATGAAGAATTGAAACCATACTATCAATTCAGAGATGAGATAGTTTTGATTAAAGATTTGTTATTTAAAGGTGACCAAATTATCATACCACAAAGCTTGAAAGGTAATATGCTGAAAAGTCTTCATACTGGACATCCTGGTATTTCCAGAATGGTAAATAGAGCAGAAATTACTATGTACTGGCCTGGAATAGTGCAAGATATAAAGAAATTTGTCAACAGTTGTGATACATGTCAGAAATATCAGGATAATAAACAGAAAATGGTTTTAAATTACAAGAAGGTTCCTAGGCTGCCATGGCAAGAGGTGGGTTGCGATATATTTGAGTTTGACCAGAAGCACTATATAGTAGTAGTAGATGCATTATCAAACTATATTGAAGTTGAAGGCTTGAAGGACTTGAGAAGTGCATCTGTGATCCAGAAATTGAAGACAATATTTGCAAGAAATGGCATACCAGTTATATTATTTTCAGATGGAGGACTTTGTTTTGATTCTGAATTATTCAAGTTATTTGAGAGAGAATGGGGGTTTTTGCATATGATGTCCAGTCCACATTTTCCAAAGTCTAACGGACTAGCAGAAAGTGCTGTAAAAACGGTTAAGAAGATGTTTAAAAAGGCTCAGAGTAGCAATGAAGATCCTTTACTTGCGCTCCTGAATCATAGAAGCACACCCAGAGGTAAGGTTCACTCACCAGCTTCGATGTTGATGGGTAGACAGCTGCGCACTAACATTCCCTGCTCATTTGCGACGCTGGTTCCCAAGCTAACATTTATGAAGGACAGAAAAATACTAATGAAACATAAGGAAGATACAAAGAGACACTATGATAAAACTGCAACTACAAGACAAGAATTCAGAGTAAATCAGACCATTCGATTTAAGAAAATGCCAAATGACAAGACTTGGATGAAAGGAAAAGTAGTGCAGAAAGCTAATGGACCCAGATCCTACATCGTAGAAAATGTGGAAGGCGCTAGATATAACAGAAATGAGATTTTTATACGGCCATGTGAATTGAGGGTTAATGAGGAAATGATTGCGGAGCCCAATCCAAAACATGTCACTGATGCATACCACAATGAAACATCAAAGGTTACTGTTTCGGATACCACATTGCCAACAGAGCTTCCAAACTCAGATCAAAAAATGACTAGATCAGGTAGAATAATAAAGTGTCCACAAAAATATACTGATTAGGTAACCTAAATAATTTCTTGTATAATTGCTAGATGTGACTTTGGACTTATTTCTTATGCAGAGATAAGTTAAATTGCAAAGGTGTTAATTAATTCTCATGTCATTATTGTCTTGTTTTAAGTCTAATTAATATAAACTCATAAAAGTTACATTTAACTTAAGGGGAAGATGTTGTAATACATGTTATCTTATCTATGGCAGTTATGATCTGTGAATAGAGTGAATTTGCAACTACAATGATGTCTTTTAATTAATCTCTAAATACTACAAAATCTATATTATATCTACCTATTACTTGCTTCTGCCCGCGACTTCGTCCGCGTGGAATGCGGTTATAGCGTTCCCGCGGGAATTGAGTGTTAAACTATAATAAATTATATACAAAAACCTTCCTCTTGAATCACTCTATTAAAAAAAACCGTTTCAGATCCCGTTGTGTAGTTTTAAAGATCTAAGCATACATAGGGACAAACAGCAGGAAGCATAGATATAAATAATACTTCGTATGGACCCGGCCTCACGTAGATACATGTCATGTTTCCCCACTTCATTGGTGTCCAATCCAAAGTTAAACTTATATCGTGACACTAAAGCTGGGTCACATTTTTTCAACAACGAGACGAGTTTTTAGATACTGAGAAAAAGTTTCGAAAAAAGTTCGCACGCTCGGTGACAGAACTTTGGATTGGACACCGTGGAAGTGGGGACATATTACGTGTACGTTAGACCGGGTCTATATATTATTTACGTCTATGGCAGGAAGCGATCCGACCTTGTTTTATACTATGTTTACTTATCGAAAAGACCACAAGTTTTATCTAGACCACATCGTTAATAGGCAACATGTTAGAAAGACCAGGTAGCAAAAAAAGGTTGGCTATAGAAAAGACCGCATCTTTTATAGAGACCACATATAGGTAAATGTAAAAGGTAAGAGGGGATTGCTATTATGAGCAATTTCAGTATGGATTAACGTATTTAAAGTAGGTAAGTATAAGTAAGTAGGTATACTCACATACGGATCCGAAACGTGGACGCTCACACGAGCAAGTATGCACCAAATTAAAGTAGCACAAAGAGCAATGGAGCGGGCCTGCTAGGGATAACACTGCTTGATCGCGTACAGAACACCGAGATACGGCGCCGAACCAAGGTTGTCGATGTCGGTCTAAGAATAGCACAACTTAAGTGGAGATGGGACACTTGGCAGGACGGGTTGATGGCAGATGGTCAAAGTCCGTTACGGAATGATGGCCAAGATTGGGTCGACGATCAGCAGGCAGACCATCAGCTCGGTGGTCGGACGACATTTGGCAGTTGGCAGGGAAGCGGTGGATGAGACTGGCTCAGGACAGGGTAGAATGGCGTAAGAGTGAAGAGGGCTTTACTCAGCAGTGGGTGTATACACGGTGGGTCAGAAAATATGGCAAATAATTAACCCACCGTATCAGCTATCGATTCTAAGTATATTGTATTGTATAGGTCTTTAATTTTTTTGAGTTGATTAAAAAAAAAGTATATGGGATTGGTTGTGTGAGCGACGCCTGAATCCTATACACAATAAAAAAAATTACCAACTCAAAAAAAATTAAAGACCTATACAATATACTTAGAATCGATAGCCGATACTGTGGGTTAATTATTTGCCATATTTTCTGACCCACCATGTATAGGCTGATATATATATAAGTAAGTATAACCTGAAAACGCTATTGTCAGTTGTAACACACGGCACCCGAGGAAAGCGTCCACACCGCATCAATCGGTAGAGTTACAACGCGGGAAGGAAACGCTTCTCAAAGATTTATAGCGTAGGTACCCGTGGCTGCCGTGCATTTGCACCACGTACCTGAGTTTTTATATGAAACCTATATGGAATATGATTTTTCGTTGATTCATACATTAATTTTTCGTTTTCATGCACGTGCTGAGATGTGTGTGAAGTCCCCAATCCGCACTGGGCCCGCGTGGGGACTATAGCCCAAACCCTTCTCGTGATGAGAGGAGGCCTGTGCCCAGCAGTGGGACGCAAATAGGCTGTTGTAGTAGTAAATTTAAAAATTTAAATTTACATAAGTAGAATAAAAAATTGACACAGGTACATTGGTAAGAATAACAAGTTATTGACATTGTTTTCGGGTTGTTTCAAAAAAGGTTATAGAGCACATTAATTAAAATTAATGTTTATGAAAATGACAGTTACAGAATTTAGCATTTGCCGTTCGATAACAATTCATGAGTAGGTAGGTCCTCATAAAACTGCATAGCATCGTAAAAATAACAGTTGTCGTAAGAAAAGTGATGAAATTTTCGTCTTAAGATTAAACGTGATGAAGCTGCTTTCGAGAGCTTCACGGTAAAGTTCCACTTTTTCAAGCTTTTATTTCCAAGTTAAAGAAAGTTTTTTATTTAGCTCTATAGTTTGTTGTTTGGAGTCTCTAATTGAGTAAATAAGGATTCGTTCGAGTTAGAAAATTAATCAATTTTTCACAGAAAACTTTACTTAGACATTTTCTATGCAGTTTCTAGGTAACGCCATTGTCCTTTTATATCCCAACATTTCCATGGGATCTGATTTTCCACGGGTCGGGGGTTCGATTCCGGCTCGCACCTCTAAGTTTTATTTATGTGCGAAATTCAATTTGAATTTACCACTGAGTTTTTCGGTGAAGGAAAACATCGTGAGGAAACCTGCATGCATCTGCGAAGTAATTCAAAGATGTATGTGAAGTCCCCAATCCGCACTGGGCCCGCGTGGGGACTATAGCCCAAACCCTCTCGTGATGAAAGGAGGCCTGTGCCCAGCAGTGGGACGCAAATAGGCTGTAGTAGTAGTAGTAGTATCACCAAAAACCCAAATTCCAAGTCGCAGACGACTAGTTGTTAGTCAAATAAGATTTCTTTTATGAAATAAAAATGACCAAAATAACTTTTCAATAACAAAACATGTTAAGAAAAATCTTCTTCGCGTCGGAAATTGTCTATGTAAAATGCTTTTTTGTTTAATTTAAACGAAGATTCTTTAAAGTCCATAATACATAAATTACATAATGCAAAATTCAAAGAGATTATAGGTAGGTGTTTGAAGGTAGGTTTCATGGACTACATACTCCTACAGTGTTATGTAGTCACTTTATAAAAAATATAGTACATTTTTTGTGGCGTGGCTTCTGCTGCAAGGCACTGCCAATACTACAAAAATTGAGCCTGATAATAAATGTCGTATACACGGTATTGAGTTGTGCCAAAAGAAAATATGTTCCAAACGCTCAATAGAAGTTTGAATGGAAATTCAGTGGATCCATAAAATATGAGAGGTAGTCTTGTACGACCCATATATTTCAGAAACATAGAAATACGATCTCGGTTTATGGTTTTCATCTTATCTGTAGATAGGGGAATTGACAATGTTTTTTTGGTAAACACAGTTATTGTGAGAAATTTACTGGCTTGTTCTTTTGAGTAATCCATACTAAGTAATGTCATAAATGTGAAAGTGTGTTTGTTTGTCCTTTCTTCAGGTCGAAACGACTGGACCGATTTGGATGAGATTTGGTATGGAGATAGTTTGAGAAGGTGTGAGGTAAAAAAAAGTCATCTTTTTCTCAACTTTTTTCTTTGATTATTTTGTATACTTATTCAAATCTTTCTGGATCGATATATAGGGTTTTCGAACACAATTCGAATGAAGTGTCAATGTTGCGTGCGAGGACGTCAGTGTGCGTCCGAAGATGTCTGTACACTTGTCAATGTGTGTGTACTACTACCAGGGCCAATGATTCACTCTCCATCTCCGAATGAAACAAATGACGGTAAGCCGAGTTGCGTGCCGTCTACTAGATCCAGGCGGGTGAAACCGTGGCCATTCTGTATGTAGTACTATTAAATATTCTGTTCTCATAGGTACTGGGCCTTATTTATTTTTTACTAAAAAAAAAATTCAAAACCTAAAAAACATGCTTATAATCGATAGCTGATACTGTGGTTAAGATATCGTCACAACGTTTTGCTGGACCCTGTTTAATGCATATTGAGGGCAGAAGATATAATTGGATTTGTAAGACCCATTCTTGTTAGTGAAGTAATCATGCCTTCTCTTAGATTGGCGTCTTTGTCGTAATACGTCCTATTCCCCCCTAGAGCAGAAATGTCTGCGCAAATACTGAGTAATAAACACGTAAGAGGACCGTAAAAGAGCAACTATGGCGCAGCGGCGGTAATATACGGCGGACGTCAGCTGTCGATCGCGCCGGTCGTAAATATATGCAGCCGCGGCCAACTCACATAACTCTCTTTTTACGAAAATATTTCGGAAATATACTTTAAGAAAAAAAAAGAGTTTTTAGTGTTGACTCAGAAAACATCAACACGATTTTCGTATTTGCAGTCAAAATGGGTTCAGTTGATGTATAAAATCTATGCTAGTAAATAAGTCTGTAAGTCTCGTGTCTATTGTGTGTAGATATATCTCGAGATGTACTATTAAGATTACCACAAGAATTGTTTCGAGGGTAGATTATAACTAGCGTCAAAAGTCAGAAAAAGTAGTCTGTATGTTACAGACTACTTTTTATGGACAGAACCTAGTGTTGATGCCATGCTGATGGTTTATGCGCAACTATCGGCCGACTATAGGTACCTATTTGTAACCGAGAGCACGCACTCGTCTCTGAAATTCTTCCCGATATCGCTACCCTACCACTCAGTCTCTGAAGGAGAATAGTGTGAAAAGATTCAGTCGCTGCACTGCTCAGCATACGCAATATACGTTTCCATAGTCACTGTAAGTATTCGCGGTCGACCAATGCTGTGCAGCATTTTTGCAATGAGATGTCTAAGCCTGTCCGCTTTTGAGCGAAAGACATAATATGCCTTTGTAAGCGATTACATGGTCTTTAGGTAGGGCATCGCCACTGCAGTGACTGTACAATCTCTCCCTGGTAAAGCCCGCCACATAAAGCACAACACAACTTAGACGGCGCGTGGATTAAGCGATAATAGACTCTGCGTCAACGGCTTAAGTGCTTCGCCGCGCGCCTTGTATGTTGTGTCGTGCTATACATTCGTAATTCCGTAACGGAATCGCGCAACGGAATTCCGATTCGGAAATTCCGAACGCATGCCATACAAAATGTAATTTGCCACATAAACGCAGGAATTCTAACTGTATGTGGCGGGCCTAATGGTAGGTAAGATGTTGCCGCCTAGGCAGCCTGTATGAAAATTTGAAGCGTCCGGCGCGTCCCCTCCCATAAAGGGCTTTTCCGATGTACGCCACAATGTAAGAAGATGTCAGTGTATATAATTAACTGGATTACATCGTCTGATAAAAAGCATATCAATATCTCACTTGAAACAAAAACCTTCAGAAAAATATTCAAATTCTTACATACCACAGTTCTCTTCCCTGCGGTGATATTATAAAAGCCTGTCGCGGCACGCTGTCACATAATGTTACTATTACCCATTACAATATTGCCAATATTATTCTGAGTTCTGGCCACATGGCAATAAGGTCGGCGGCTCTGTCGGGGGTTTTGTTTGATTGACGGCTTAGGACTTTTGGTAAATGAGTTTTCTCAAACATGCTCGGAAATGTTCGTGTTACTTTCAAAAAAAGAAGACGCGAGGCTGTCCATTGCCGGCCTTGGCCAGCAAAAACATTATTGTCATGTGTGCATCGTGTGTGTTTTTTTTAATTCGCTTGCTATTTGAGACACCTCTGTAGAGAAACTGACAAATCCATGGAGTTAATAAGTACAACTTCCATGGCCAAATCATCCACGATCACGGAAGTAGTAAATACTGATGTGGGGTAATTGCGCCTAAATTTATTTCGCCCCTATGCCTTGTAAACAGCCAACTACTAGTTGAGTAATATTTATAGGTTTCGATATATTTATGTTAGGCGCACTTGCCCCATCCTGGCGCACTTGCCCCGAAACTGACAAATCCATGGAGGTAATAAGTACAACTTCCATGGCCAAATCATCCATGATCATGGAAGTAGTAAATACTGATGTGGGGTAAGTGCGCCTAAATTTATTTCACCCTTATGCCTTGTAAACAGCCAACTACTAGTTGAGCAATATTTATAGGTTTCGATATATTTATGTTAGGCGCACTTACCCCATCCTGGCGCACTTGCTCCGACTGATCTTACGTATTTCCTCGCTGTTTGAGAAAAGCATTATATATAGGTACCTCGGCCGCAATTGCGATTGCCGGACTCGTACTAATAGAAGGCTTCGCTTCGCTCAGCCTTCTAACTGACTCGTCCGGCAATGCGCTACTTGGCGGCCTCTGCAATAATGTACTATACATTTTTGGATTAAATTATGAGACTACGTCGACGACATATTTGGAAGATACCTAGGTCCAATAGACAGAGTTTATTGTACATTAGGTACTGAATATGTCGGCGTGAAGAAAAACCAACGCAAGAATCTATTACGTCCCACGCTGTGGACTAATTATCATCAATTTCGGGAACATTTTGGGACCTTTGATGATGATGATGCCATCCTGACCGCTTTCGCCAACAGCGACTGCATAAACTGTATGCTTTAATTTGTTATTATTAAGTAGTCATACTAATTGTTTACACTAAAAGGTGAGATATTTTTAGACCCTGGTCCTGCCAGCAGGTTTCCTCATGTTCATCATTTCCTTTCATCGAAAAGCTCAATGATAAATTAGATCGCATTTAAATGAACACGAGATTTGCGCCGTATTTGAACCCTGGCAGAGAGACAGGGGTCTCAAGTAGGACTTATTGTCCTTCTTTAACGTTTAAACAGAGTGACAACTGGAATACTGGCTCGAGAGTACCTAAAATACAAGATCTTGCACGTATATTTTTTAGGTTAACTACTTAAGCAAAATAAATTGAAATTTCCTCCCATATCTCCCGAATTTCAGCCATGTGCGATCGACAGCACTTTTCACAGCGTCCGTTTTGCTAGCAGCGATTTTCTTCCAAACACAGCTCAATAAATAAATCGGCTGTCAGGCGAGTCTTTGGTTGTCGCTGATTTTTCCGGAGCCCCTCGTGATGGATGGGGGCGCATCTCGATCACTATCGTGAGAATTAACTACTCGGCGGTCAATAGGTCTCAAGCTGGGAAAGGGAAATGAGTAGTTAAGTTCGTTTCCAGTACCCTCTCTTATTAATTTACGATATTACACCGTTTGTTACTATTGTCGTGTAGGTAAGCGTAGTATGTAATTGACGTCCGCCTTTTCAACTTAGAATCATGGGTACTTTCAGATTGCATGTCCGAGTTACTTGTGGAATTCTCATTTTGTACAAATACTGAAGGCCCAAAATGGTTCCATTTTAGTTTACTACCGAGAAGGTGAAGGTTCGGTGAAGGAAAACATCATGAGGGAACCTACGCGTCTGCGAAGTAATTCAAAGAAATAGTCCAACCCATGGCGTGGTGCGAGAAGGCATTGTGCTCAGCTGCGGGACATAACATTTTAAGCTATTGTGATGTGGTGGCTTCCAAATGCTGAATAAATAATTTGATTCGATATTCCAGTTTTAAAATTTACAAAGCACTTTTGAAATTCAAATTGTGTATTCAATTCAGGTCGTTGAAGCGATGCCTGCACTGCGACTGCACTGACGCAGCTCTGCAGCCTATTTTATTTTATTTTTATAAGCCCTAAAAACATGAAATTAAGTTTTGTCGTCAGTTTATGACCCGCCTAAACCACAATCTAAATTTTTCAAATGAGGTTTTGCTACGTTATGGTCGGAAATTCTCTAGTAAAACGTTACTACTCGTTCGTTTTAATGTTTGCATAGTACAAGGTGGATTAACCTAGAGGACCTAGGTCAGGATCAGAGACAAGGTAATTATATTAGACTGTCACTCTCCCTACATTACGGCGTACATCGGAAATAGCTAGCGGGCGCTTAAAATTTTCATACTTCGCCTGTACAGCGCCATCTAGATGTTGCTCATGGAGTTCAAATTTGTATGCAGGCTACCTAGGCAACGACATCTATTATCGCAGTTAACACTTATTTCAGGCGTACGCTGATTTGTTTGAAGGTTGTCCTTCTAAGTCTCCCTTATTTTTCAGTGGTCAGGAAAGTTCAGCAAAGTTTTTAGACAAAGAGCTTGATTACGAAAAAACAATCTACTTAATAGGGATGACGACAGGGTGAAGAAATCGAAATTCTAATTAGTCCGTCAGTCAGGTAATAAAAAAATATTAGACACGTATTTTTTTAATCAAATTAACAAAGAATGACTTAAGTTAAAACGCATTAAAGTTGGAGAGTGGGGGCTACTACGTCACCGTTAGGTATAAATGGTACCTAACCGTGACGTCACGCGACATTTCAACTCAATATATCTCCGTATAAGTTTGATTACGAGAAAGAAGAAAAAATACGTGTCCAATACTTTTCAATAATCTTCCTGATAAACTAAGGAAAAAAAAGTTGTCGTCATCCCTAATCTTCTCTGAAATGGGTTTTTACAAAGCTGACGAATGACTGAATCTTGAATCTGAGCTCTGATCTGACGGCCATTCAAATGAGTCCCCAGTACGCTCCTTTCTCCATACAAACGTTGATACGTTTTAATTCGCAAACTACTTATCAGATTGGCACCAAATTTTACAAGTAATAGTGGACCAGAGATATAAAGTGTCCAAAATACACTTTGATTGTAATAAATTTAATAACAAAGAAACTAGGACCATTTTAGTTTCCTCCATACAAACTTCTTAATTCAGTTTTTTGGCTGTAATGTAATTGTGTTTTATTTTACCACGACAGTTACTAATTTCGGACACTCACAATAATGATTTTATTATGTGTACCAAGTTTCGAGTCAATCTGTTTAGTGATTTGGGAATAAAAGCGAAACTACGTTTGTATGAAAAGTTGAGTAACGCCGTGCGTACTGGGGACTCTTAAAAACTCCCAGTGGAACCAAATCGAACTCGAATCTGAAAGCTTCAATGAGAGTATGGTAAGCCTAGAATGACGAACTTCATACAAATCAGCGTACGCCCGGAATAAGTGTTAAAATGCGATTTGTGTCCCACTTCTGGGCACAGGCCTCCTCTCATCACGAGAGGGTTTGGGCTATAGTCCTCACGCGGGCTCAGTACTTTAAACACATTGGGGACTTCGAACACATCCGCCTATGTAGCCTGTATGAAAATTAGAAGCGTTCCCTGGATATTGCTCCCATACCTACAGACTTTATCCGATGTATCCCGCAATGTAGGAGACTGTCAGTCAGTCTATTTCTATGATGAGACTAAATCTCCAATTTTCCCACACATTTCACCCCAAAACTAGAGTTGCAAGCTCGTAGTTTGAAGACGCTTATTTATTTGCGCGCTTGGCCTCAGGAACTCATTATGTTGTGTTGTAGGGTGCGGAAAGTTCTTGGTCGTTGAACACTACTGAGCAGTAGGTGAACACGGTTTTCAGTTTATTAGGACTTATTTATGGGGCATTGATCTATTATAAGTCAGGATTCACAATCAGCCGGAGAAAAATGGAACGTCAAAACGGGTGCCCGAACAGCTCGGGAACCCGTTTGGCCTTCGTTATAAAGAGGCGTTATTAGCATATTGGAATTGGAACGTATTTTCTAATGTGATGTTCTGTTAGGCACTGTTCGTCCATATGATATTAACTTATTACTTATTATAGGTCAATGATTAGCCCCCCACCCAAAAAGAGTTGTTATAAGTTTGACATGTGTTTGTGTATCTCTGTCCGTTTTTGGCCTCTTAGCTCTGGATGTAACGTATTATGAGGTACCTAAGTAACTCATTATATCCTGATTTTGATGCGTATTTAGTTCATTTATTTACCTTTTTAGCAGAGTAGCGTTTCCGCGGAAACTACATATACTTGCGTTTTTCCGGGATAAGAAGTAGCCTATATGTTGACCAGTGTAACTACTGTTTTTTTGGAAATCCGACTACTTAGTGGTTTTCGAGTTAAAGCCGGAGATAAATACATACAGCCATTATTTCTAAAAATCGTTTCTAAAAATTTCACACACAAAACAGAGAAAAAAGATAGGAAAACACGAGCAACAGAGAAATGAGAAAAAGTTGCAAAACGGTCTTAACTCAGCATATGTTGGCTGTGAAGCCAACGCTGATCGCCATCGAGAAGAAATAGAATATAGAATAGTACGAACTAACACTACTGTTCCTTCCGCGCACTGCGCTGTTGATAAACAGACGAAGTTTGCGGGTTAGCACACTATGATCTTTGTCGGGGTGGGCGGGTTGCCATCCGTCCGTATTTAGCAGGACATGTTTGGCATTTTCGAGTTTTGTCCGGCCAAATATTTATGTGTCCGGCCTGTCCGGCTTTTGTTTGGCTTTTTGTTAGCGCCTCAAGGAAACTAATGATTTGCCGAAATCTATGGCTACAAGGACGAACGCCAACCAATTACCAAACCTAATTTTCAAATCATTTTCTAATGTACCTTTCAAAGCACAGCAGAAACTACTAATCGCAGGAAGCTGAAATTTGGCATGTTGGTTCCTTGGGGAGTTTAAAGAGAGCATTAAGAGAGGATTTCCCGATATTCCCACGGGAACGGGAAAAAATGTGGTTTATTATTTTAAAAAAGCTACGTCTGGCTTTATAAAGGTATGTTTGGCTTTTAGTCGTGGTTATGTCAAGCTTTTAGGGTAAAATGTCCGGCTCTCTTCTGGACAGAGTCCGGCTTTTTCTTTTTAGGAGATGGCAACCCTAGGGGGGTGGCGGGTTCGATCCTCGCTGGCACAATATTTGACAAGACTTCAAGACCGAAATGAATGTGGCGAGCTAATGGGGACAGAAATAGTAGTTTGTGTTCCTGGCTTTGCCTGTGCTTGGAACTTGAAGCGACGCATCGGTAACTTGTATAGTCAGTCCATTCAGAGACGAGAGAGTAAAAAGCCGTAACCTAATACCTATTTGTTAAACTACAAAATAAATATGTGATTTGTTAATCTAATAACTTAATGTACTTTATATTAATATAGATAATAAACGAAATTGAATTTGAATTTAAAAATTTGCTAATTGGGTAACCTTTTATAATTGGTTTATTTGGTCGAAGGCGCAACAGAAAATGGCAATACAAAAAAAAATACGACGGTTTCGCTCAGTTAGTAGTGATCGACGCTCCTACTGTTCCGACGGTCGCGGGTTCGAATCCCGCTGGGGGAAAACTTTGTGTGGTGAGCACGACCGTTTGTACCCGAGTCATGGATGGTTATTTATATAAATGTACCTACCTACCTACCTACTACAGCCTATTTCCGTCCCACTGCTGGGCACAAGCCTTCTTTCATCACGAGATGGTTTGGGCTATAGTCCCCACGCGGGCCCAGTGCGGATTGGGGACTTCACACGCATCTTTGAATTACCTCACACTACTACTACTACAGCCTATTTGCGTCCCACTGCTGGGCACAGGCCTCCCCTCATCATGAGAGGGTTTGGAACTTCACACACATCTTACACACTTACTTCGCAGATGCGTGCAGGTTTCCTCACGATGTTTTCCTGAAATGTACCTAAGTATCTCTATTCTAAGTATTTCTATCATATAATAATAATGAAGATGTCTGATCGGGTTTGTGACAGTGTGATAAGAAAAAATGTAGGCTGGAAGTTGATGTACTTAGTGACTAAAATAGAGAAGGGTATGTTGCAATGTTTTTTTTAGCAAAGACATGAAAAAAAAACGAAAAATTTTTTGTTGAGCTTCGGTCCAATGATTCACTCTCCATCTCCGGATGAAAGAAAAGAACGCGAGTTGCGCGCCGGCTAGAATTCAGGCGGGTGATTCCGTGGCCATTCTGTATGTAATAACCTGTGGTAGTAACTATTAAAATATTCTGTGCTTTAGTTTATGTATGTGTGCATGTTCGATAGCTAGAATTCACTTGATACTTCAAAGTTTAGGATAGGAGGTTGCCTTCATTAATGCAAAATGCTGATATTGCAGAAATTCCTTTTAGTTTCGGTCGAATTGTTATGAGAAAACTCTCTGAGGCTTTTAAAGCAGGTTTGCACGAGCTTTGAAGTTATTAGAGAATATTACTAAAATAATATGTTTTGCTATTTGCACGAAACAGCAAAATACGTAGGTAAATACAGGATTCCCCGTAAATATTTAAGTATTTACGTGTACTGAGTTTGTTTGGCTGTGTTGTTCTTGGCAGTGGGCAGCTAGCAGGCGCTGGCTGCATTATTTAATTTTCTGACGTCTAAAAGTGCGTACTATGTGGCCAATTATCTGATCGGAAGATGCTGACACAGAATTCCGAACCATTTGTACCAGGCTGGCGAGTCTACAGGGGTATAATTACGTAATGACGAAAAGGAAAATCATGGTCATAGCTCCAGAAGCGTGAGCAATAACGTGAGCGTTAATCGAACGTGTCGCATAAATTACGAAAGTCGAACGATTTGTACCACAAAAAATCTTGTATTTTCCGATAGTCGATGAAAAACGAAGTAGGCGATCGCGTAATGCCATACTTCACCGGAGCGGCCTACATCCCGCCATACCGACGAAAACATGTTAATTAAATACCAAAAATTGAACCATTTGTACCAGGCTAATTTTTTCACGGATAATCATCGTCGAGTAGACATTCCCGAAAATCACCATGCCATACTTTTCCGATGGGGCCAAATAGCCGCCATACCGCTCCAAAGATGTAATTTTTATTTTATTTTGCAGAACGATTTGTACCACCCTATATTTCTTTTTACTCGTTCTTTGTATGATCATAAATAGAAGTCTGATAATGCCATACCTGTAGGAAGTGGCCTGTGTGTAGATACAATAATTTTTAGAAATTGTAAGATTTTATGTTTAATTCGAACGATCTGTACCAGTATGGCACTATTATTTTCCGTAAGTGTGAAGTTCAAAGAACATAAATACAAAATTTCAAACACGTATGTGGCGGCCATGTTGTTTTATATCCAGATGTTATGTTGAATAATATACTAGCATCGCCTATATAGGCACATAAAACTTTTCCGTTACTGGCTGACTGATGAGCGCACAACCGAAGAATTTGGAGTGTATGTTAAAACAGGACACTTACACATTTTAATATTTAAGCATGAATAAATGATTGAATTTGAATTTACTGTACGAATGTAAAAATGCAATGTGCGGTTGATTTAAGTAAGTTCAAGTAAGAGTCGGATGGTTTTCGAGGTAATTTATCATTATACCCTGTTCGCGTTAAGAAAATAGTGACTCATCACCGACTGCCGGCCAAGCCACGCCCCCTAGCCAATTAGAACGCTAGAAATTAGTAAGGCGAGTTCACAGTGCTCAGTTGCAGTCAGACCTTCGAAGAGATCGGTTGTGTATTTTGCGTATTTTTGGAAAATGGATATCTCACCCATTAAAAAAAATAAAAGTGGATCAATTATACATAGCGGAGAGAGACGCGTAATTTACAATGTTTTTAAGTATTTCAAAAAGACTGATTTAAATGAGACTGTGGAGAGCATAGTAATTAAAACTGCAAGTGCATGCGGTGTGTCCGAAAATACTGTTTATAAAATTATCAAAGAGCAAAAAGAAACTAATATATTGAAATCACCAGTGAAAAAAAGAGCTCGACTATCCACGGTCGATAAATTAGATGAACTCGACAAATGTGCCATAAGGAGAAAAGTACACTCTTTATATTTCAATAACGAGTATCCAACATTGGACAAAATAATGACACTTTGCGAAGCTGATGAAGAAATTCCTGTTTTCAAACGTACAACACTTCACAAAATACTGCACGAGCTTGGTTTTGATTTCAATAAACAAGATAGTAGAACATTGTTAGTGGAAAGAGAAGATATTGTTTTATGGAGGCGAAAATACTTAAGACAAATAAAAGAATATAGAAACGCTAATAGAACCATTTACTATCTCGACGAAACGTGGGTAAACGCCGGACACGTAAAAACAAAAGTGTGGTTGGAAATGCTGCGACCACGTGATACGCGAAGAAAATACCATGTGGAATTTGGATGACGTCATGGAATACGCAGAACAAAATTCATTTGTAATAAATGTAAGGGACGAATCTAGCGATAGTGATTAGCGATTTAAGTACTTAGTTTTAAGACAATTTTGTATTTTTATTTATTTTAGTATTTATTTTTTTACCATTTGTTGAAATGTGTTACTCTACTAATATAGCGTTTAAGTTGACATTAAAAAATACTAATATTAGTTTAAATTGACATTTTTAATTATTAATTATAATGAATATTTTATAACATGTGTAAAATCACTGATATTTTATTATTTTTCTATTACACTTATTTAAGGATTTGAAAAAAATGTTTAATTTCTCTCCATTATGAATACGCCCTTACCCTGCAGTTGCACTGATGAGTCACTATTTTCTTAACGCGAACGGGGTATAGGTATATGTTCCTACGATACCAAATCAGCCTCATATCGAAAGATGCTTTAAAACAAGTCTATTTTGCTCATTTTCACTCACTGATGTCGTACGGTGTACTAATTTGGGGGAACTCCACAGAGTCCAGCAGTGTTCTGATCCTGCAGAAACGCGCCGTGCGCACGTTACTTGGGATGAAACCTAGATAGACATGTAGGGGTGCTTTCTCAGCGCAACGTATATTGACTCACTACTCACTGTACATTTTTGAAGTTTTATCATATGTAAGGAATAATTTGTCCATGTTTGCGCGTGTTGATGTTCCCGGCGTGCCACTCCGCCGCACAGGATGCCTGAGGACAATTCCACGTCGCATGGCTCTTGCAGGAAAGAACCCGCGAGTTATCGGTCCGTCTTACTACGAGCGTCTACCCGCACAGCTAAAAGTGAACCGTCTGACGCGGTGTTTCGACGTCAACTTAAGAACCTTTTGTTGGAACATCCGTTATATTCTGTTAAAGAATACATGGACTTAGATTTATAAATTTGTAATATATAATTTGACATACCAATTGTACCATATTAATCCTATTATTTGTTAACATTATTTATTATTTCTTATTTTGGTATAAAAAGACGATCCTAACGGTGAAATATTTTATTCCTGATTTTCATTATATTTTTATTTTGTATTCTTTCTGACGATCTCAATGTGAAATTCTCTTATTTTGACATGTAAAATATGCTGTAATTTGATATTGAGAAATAAATGTCTATGTCTATGTCTAATGGCTGACTTGCCAGTAGACTTACGAGGGTTTATTCCGAAAGTCCTGACAAATGTTTCGCTGTTTTTATTAATTTCCGCCATATTACTGAATTAAAAAAGAAGTAATAATTCTATGGTTGAATGACGGGTCTCCTTTTATATTTGTTGGTTAGGCATTCAAATGATAAGATTACATTAAAATGCATGGAAAATGCGATGGAAAGTTTTCAAAGGATATAACTTCTATAATACTAAAAAGTGGTGTTGCTATGATATGATAATTGTGATAATTCTGTCCATACTTAATGTTTTATTCAACCTTATTCGGATTCGGTTATCGCGTTCCCGCGGGAACTTTGCGTTTTCTCGGGATAAAAAGTAGCCTATGTCCTTTCCCGGGGCTCCAACTATCTCCATACCAAATTTCATTCAAATCTGTTTAGCGGTTGAACCGTGAAGAGGTAACAGACAGACAGACAGACAAAGTTACTTTCGCATTTATAATATTAGTATGGAAATGGATAGAACGATTATTCATGTTTTCATTCAGTAATATTCAGAAATGAATGAAATCAACGAAATATTTGACAGCTATTTGCGACGTTGCCAACTTTCGGAATAAACCCTCTTAAATCGGGTATAATTAGACCCGAATGTTGAATTCCGAATTATTTACTGTGGGATTAAATGGAACTGGCCAAAACATTCGTTCATTACAATTTTGCCCTCTCTTCATCTCCATGTAAGTAAATACATTTTAGTCCTTTGATTACATGTCTAACCAAAGCATATCATCTGCTAAGGCTGCCATAAAGGCAAATGTATCAAATGGATTCCACCTATTCGGCTTTG
The DNA here is from genome assembly GCA_963971205.1 of Aethes cnicana. Classification (NCBI taxonomy): domain Eukaryota; kingdom Metazoa; phylum Arthropoda; class Insecta; order Lepidoptera; family Tortricidae; genus Aethes; species Aethes cnicana. The sequence continues at coordinate 7,343,095 of OZ020295.1, read as the reverse complement.
GTTACCGCTGTATTTTCCACATCAAAGTTCTCAAAAGCTTTCATCGGGCTTTTGAAGAGTTGGCTTTTAGCCTTTTAGGACGCAGTTCACGCAGTCTTGGTTCTATGAGCTTCGATTGACAACATTTCATTTTTAACACGACTATTTTATTAGCTAGTTCGAAAGAAGGGCAAAATTAAAAGGACAAGTATTTTTTCTTTTTTTCGTAAATCGTCATTTACAATACATAAAATTAAAATGCACCTCATTCTAAAAGGGCGTAAGCCAAAAATGACGTCGTACCACTTTCTGCGCATAGATATAGTTCTGCGCGTAGCGCCCGCTCTTTAGCGAGAGTGAGTGAATTGAGTGAGATGACGGCACGCACCAGTTACCACTAAAACGAGATTTTCTCTAAAAAGTAATGAACGAAAAATCTGTTTTTTTTATTGATTTCTTTAAGCAGATATACCTACCGAAACGGATTTCGAATTACGGTCTATTAAAATTCTGAAGTGTTGTCAATTTCAAAATTTACGCAATTTTCAATTTATCACGGCTGAGTAGTGTGACTTTTTATCAATTAATCCAGTTTTGCGAACGTAAAACACTGTGTTCCTAACGCTACTGAATACTTATTGCTTTCTTGCACCAAGCACTTCGGGTTAACCGCTTAACTCAGAAATATTTATTTGTATGAATTTGACGTCGGTTAAGAGGCTAACCCGAGGTTAACGGCTTGGTCTATTTTCGGTTAAATAATTCACCTTATTTAGGTTGCCTCCGTAACCATCTGTATGTATGTATGTCCGTTTATAACTCGCGAACTACTTGACGGATTTTCACAAAATTTGGTATAAGGATAGATCGTAACACCGTCTTTAAACAAATAAGGAACTTTTATCGCCAAACTGTCATAGAATATAATTTAAATTTATTAGCAAGTGAATAAACATTTGAATGAGTACCTATAAGATATCGTCTATTATAAATTAACATTTCAACAAATAGAAAATTAATGAACGACATTTGTAGTCATCACATTTAAAATTAATTTTGTAAGAACTCGGTAAAAAAAAAACAACTTACATTTAAGAATCTCTTAATAGTTAGGCATAGTATGATAACTGATAACCTACAGGTCTCAAAAATGTGATTTATAAATAAAATTTCGCTCATATTGTTATACTTAGTACAATTTCGCTATCGAAACGGAGCGGAGAGCATAAGCATATTATTCACTGTAAGTTTATAAACTTTGTTTTGTTTTGTGGTTGGTTCAGAAGAGAAATAGCAAATGTTAAGTTAAAATTAGGAGCTAGGGAAGCGGTTGAAGGAGGCAACGGGAGACCCTCGCGCCGGCAGCTTTCTCGCGCAAAGACTGGCTATTGCCTCCTGCCTGTAGCGAGGGAATGCTGTCTGCGTAATGGGAACCCTTCCGAAAGGCCCTAATTTAGGTTTTTAGGTTATTTTTTAGCTTTAATTTTTCTTATTTCTGTAAATTTAAATGCTATTTGTAGTTTATTTTTAATAGTTTAACTTGTTCTTTTCTGAATAAACAAATTCCAGTTAAAATTATTAAACTAAGCCTTTAAAAAATATCTAAGCACAGCCGTGGTGGCCTAGTGGTTCGACCTACCGCCTCTCATGTAGAGGGTCGGGGGTTCGATTCCGGCTCACACCTCTTAAGTTTACTTATGTGCGAAATTCAATTTTAATTTACCACTTAGCTTTTCGGTGAAGGAAAACATCGTGAGGAAACCTACACGCATCTGCGAAGTAGGTAATTCAAAGATGCGTGTGAAGTCCCCAATCCGCACTGGGCCCGCGTGGGGACTATAGCCCAAACCCTCTCGTGATGAGAGGAGGCCTGTGCCCAGCAGTGGGACGCAAATAGGCTGTAGTAGTAGTAGTAGTAGTAGGTACTCAGTGTTCTTTATCGCAACATTTGGGTGACCTAACTGACATATGACCATTTTATCTAGTAATTTTATACATCAGCGTGTACGTGAAATCCGGTAGTTCTGATTTTTTGCAGACTTGTTTATGATATTGGCCTCAGATTTTTAAAGAAGACTAAATTTTATATAATATGAGACTAAAACTGTTTCTGTCCACCCAATATTTTCTGGGATAAAGCTTTTCAGAATTCAGCATTTTTCAGAACTTAGCAATATTTTAGAAGCCATCGAACATCTCTAGCAGGATGTTTTTTCAATTACCTCCGACGGAGTGTGATAGTGTTGCTCGTGTAGAGTCACGAATTGGAGCCACCTCTAGCATTTTAATATCCTACTAGCTTTTGAAGGCAACTTCGCATGCGCATAAACATCAATATTCAAAGTCCCGTTTTTTCAACGACAAGGATACTGGATTATATCCTTACTAAGTACTAACGTATGGCGAAAAACAGTGAAATTTGCCCATTTAGCTATTTTGTTATTTTGGCTATTTTTTACAGATGACGCTGACGCTCTTCTTAGCAGGTCTCTTCTTGGGACCTGCTTCAGCTAAATTCCTTTTGCCCGACTTCCCCGTGCCGCAAGAAGACTGTCACTCTTGCATAGACAATGTTTGTTATGCCACCACCACTTTCGCTAACGAAGGCGTCTACCAAAGAACCATGACCGGAATACCAGCCTTCGATTTAAAAGAAAACATCCTCTACTTCACGTCCGAACAAATTTCCTACTCCACAACCATACCCAAAGATATGACAGGCTATCTTGGCAGTCAAAGAGTCCCAAAAATACCGTATTTCGCAACAGGCAGCACGGTAGACCAGAAAACTAGAGAACTCTACGTATGGATGCAACATGGCGACACGTGGAATGGATACCCTGAATCCCTCAAAAATTGCAGCTTCAAATACAACCCTATCACGAAGGAGACTACAGAGGTCGACGCCACACGTAAAGCTATAAAAGAAATGCATTTTAAAGAGACTTTGTACTTTACGCTCAAATCGCGAACGGGCATTTTTACCTTTAACCAATTTTATACTGTATCCATACCAGCGTTTTCAGAATACAATATATCTCAATTCGTCATTGATAAACAAGGAAGTATCTACGCTACTACGGAGTCTGGTGTCTATAGATTTAAAAAAGGCGATAATAGCGCCACACTTTTAATAATAAAGAATTATTCTGTATCTGTAGACAGTTCAGAGAATGTCTACTTCATGGATCCTGTTGATAAAAAGGTGTTTAAGGTAGATTACACTCTGGATCAGATTATTGAAGCTGGTAAATTCGGACAGGAAGCGAAAGACAGATTTATTTTTGATAAGTATAATAAGATTTTAGTAAAAGCTGGGGACGTTGGGCCCAGCGGTGATATACCTTGGATTCTTCTCGTACCCAAAGGCCAGTGCAGGATTGGTGTTGATCAGGAAGGGAAAAAGACTTTCTTTAAAGTATCGAATAACATTAATCCCACCAAGAAAACAGAAACCTGTATTGATATAGGAAGCACTGTGTAATACTGTTATTTGTCTTGGCATATACGTAAACAAGTAGTAAATTTAGAAGAATAAACAATCTTTTATTTTCAAATATGTTAATCTTTCTTTTCCTTCGAAATAATATAAGCATATCATGTAATTACGAGAATAAACGATTGAAGCTGTTACTGTTTCATTTGTATGTTAATGTATCGAAAGTACATAAGAGAAAGAGAAAATATTATTGACAAGTTTATCAACACAACGTTACTATGTAACGGTTTCTAAGACAGAAAAACATAGACTAAAAGAGTAAACCTATTTTAATATTAATATTAATGATTATTATTAATTATTATTAATATTATAAATGCGAAAGTTACTCGGTCTGTCTGTCTGTTACCTCTTCCCGCTTCAACCGCTGGACCGATTGAGATGTAATTTGGCATGGAGATAGTTGGAGTCCCGGCTACTTGTTACCGCGAAAAAGTGCATAGTTCCCGCGGGAGCGCGATAACCGAATTCCACGCGGGCGAGGTCGCGGGAACGCGGTGGATGCGAGTGGCATAGGACCGGTGGACGTCTATCGGCTGAAATGATGATGATGATGATGAAGTCGCGGACAGAGGCTAGTAAAGTTGTATATCAAACAATATGAGTTTAATTAATTCAGAACAAGACGGAGTTCACATTGTCCTTGCAACTGGCAGCCTCAACGTTTCAATTTTAGAGTTTCAAACTTACAATGTCTTCAAAACGAAACTTGGCTAAGTAATATGGGCGGTTCGAACAAAGTGGTAACTTCTGTGATATAGTAACTTACTAATAAGTAATTACCTCTGCCCTTATGAAGCATGCAACGACAGGCTATTACACCCCACTGCTGGACAGAGGTCTCATCGTGGTGGGCTATTGTCCCCACGCGGGCTCAGTGCGGATTGGGGACTTCACACACATCTTTGAATTACTTCGCAGATGCGTGCAGGTTTCCTCACGATGTTTTCCTTCACCGAAAAGCTCATGGTAAATTCAAATTTAATTTCGCACGTAAGAAAACTTAGAGGTGCGAGCCGGAATCGAACCCCCGACCCTCGGCATGAGAGGCGGTAGGTGTCACACACTATGGATGTTTTATCTCACGATCTTAATTATTAACGGTTTTAAAGTCATATAATTGATTTAGCAATTTTCTTATCACTGTCCGTCACTTAAGTCTGCTTGGGAACGGGTACAGTTGCTGACAAAAGTGTTTATTAATTATTAAATTAAATGTAAGCTAAAATAAATGAGCAAAACTACGTTTTAAATAAGCAAATTGATAATACTTTCTTACAAAAATACAAAATGCTTATATAATCTGTAGTAGAGCTTTTGATCTCAAATGTGCAAAAGACTATACTTAGTTGTCTAAATAAACGTTGCCAAATAAACAAAAAGCCAAAAATACGTTCGTATTTCGTAGATATAATAAGATTTCCCGCCCGACGCGTTAGGCGCTAACCCAATAACGAATGTATGTCTGTCCGTACGCTCTAATTGTAAGAGCCTCTTGGCTTATTGTATCATATTCCGAATTTCTATCAAGGCTTCTCTCGCTATGAAATGTAATATAATAAAACCAATGCTTTGTGAAACGATATTTTTATTTTCGCTGCGCAATTTGATCCAAGTGGTGATTCAAGGAGATTGAATGTTTCTTGATTGAAAATGAATTTACTATTAATAGATAACTAGCTTCTGGCCGCCACTTAGCCCGCGTGGAATTCGGTTATCGAGTTCCCGCAGGAATTATGCGTATTTCAGGAATAAATAAATATAATAAATTACTTTCGCACTTATAGTATTAGTACCTATGGATTAGGTAGTATAGATATATGTATACATATGCCCTCGATTCAATCATGAAATTCAACGCAGCCAAAGCCGCGGGCAACAGCTCGTATACCTTACAGTACAGTTCTATCGACGTCGAAAATATGTTTACACTTTTGGTCCAATACAACGCAATAAGGAGCAAAAGCGTAAAAATCGTTGAAGTCCGCCGTACTTGTTTACTCTTACAAAACGAGTACCTATCTAAGAAACGGAAATAAACGTAGTCACGTCCTTCCACATCTATCCGCATCTATCACGGCGCACAAAGGGCGTACATTTTGTGACAAATGGAGCGAACGAGCGAAAGTGATATACGTCAATATGATATATGCATCGCGCCGATGGACCGTGGAAAAGGGCAGGGTTGAGTCTGTTGTCACTTTTGTGTACAACAACGCGTTCACTTACCAGATATCGCTAGATGGATTGCTAAAAGTGTTAGTATTAACACTTTGAATGCTAAGGATACCTTCAGTTGCCATGCACTGCCGAGCCTACCACGCCAACGACACAAAGTTAAATAAGCTAAGGTAAGGTGTAATTAAAGAGTTTATACGTAACGCGTAAGATCCATATTCGCTTTAGACGTCAGCCACCCTCGGCGTGTGAGTAACCGCTTTTGTACTTATTTGACAATGACGTTGAAAAGGTTAAGAACTTAAGACTTCCAACCATCTTGCCCGCTAACCTGCCGCTAATCAGCAGTGCTCGCACTGTTGTGTTCTGGTAAGGTAAGAGAGCCAGTAAAATTACCAGCCTAAAGGTATTCAATATCAGTCCTCAGGGTTTATTTTATTTATGTTATTTTGGCAACAAACAGTCATTACATAAGTGTGACAATATTTCTACTTATACTACATTTTTATGTACTTATTTTATTGTCTTTTGACAATACAGTGCCGAATCAGATATTAGGGTTGACAACGCATTCGCAAACTTGTGATTCCTTATTACAGCGACCATCTGGACTATACTTAGAAATCTTCTACTATCTAAAGTCCCGCACCTTCACATTGCAAAACGCTTCATTTTTTTATTATTATTTAAAAAGCGTTTTGACAAAGTGAAGGCGCGGGACTTTAGATAGTAGAAGATCTCTACCTGGAGGTCTGTATACTTGTTTGACAGCCATTTGCTATAAAAAGCGCAAATCTCGAGAACGGCAGGACGATTCAGGTAATTTTGTTATAATATAAACATACACATTCCTTCAAGTGCACCGTCAAACAGAACAAGCCTAAGTATTTACATCCCAGTGTATAGCTCTACTTATACATCAGATATTTTATTTTGTGTGCACAAAAAATTGTTTTGTTTTGTTCTTTAATTAAATACTGATTTTATTTCCTTGCGTGTTTTTTCGCGTGTATGTTTTATTGTGCAATAAATAATAATAATTATTATTATTACTGCTGGGCGTGTGCCTTGTACTACAAATAAAGAAATTTGTTATTTATTTATTTGTTAATTAAGTTACTCATTTCTAACACTTCTGAGCGCCACAGTACCGGCTTAAAAGCGCCAGCGTCCATCAACTTTGTTAAACGCATGGAGCAAATATGGTAGACATAAGCTGACCATTACTTTATTACCCGACTGCGCCAGAAGAGGTTATGATTTTCGAGTATATATGTATATGCATGTGGGAATATTTCTTTAGCACGCTCTGCAGCCTAAACGGCTTGTGAGGTGTCGTCAGATTCGTGTCTTGATTGTGAGAGTGACACTGGGTATATAAAAAGCTCGTATGCAGTCAATGTTCCGTTTATTTTTTTCAACAATCGTATTAGCTTTATTGGAGATTCACAAAACTTTTTTTAATCAAATTATCTATTTGAACATTAAGCTTGAAAGGGAGGTATGCATAGGTAGGTATAGGTAATTACAAGTACAGTCGAGTTCGCCACTATATACACACTTTTGCACCTTACCACGTTGTAATAAGGTCCAAAAGTGTACACATATTAATGAACTCGACTGTACTTACTTAGCGAAAGCAATAAGGTAAACCTACAATGGGAACCTTCAAACAAATCAGCGTACGCCCGAAATAAGTGTTAAATGCGATAATAGATGTCGCTGCCTAGGTACTATGTATGACAATTTGAACTCCGTGAGGACCGTATCCAGAGGGCGCTGTACAGGCAAAGTATGAAAATTTTAAGCGCCCTGGATATTGCCAACGCCGTAATGTAAGGAGATTGACAGTCCACATAATTTTCTTGAATCTGGTGGAAGAAAATCTTTTCTTGAAAGCAAATTCACCATAGGTAAATGCCGATGAATCATCATCATTTCAGCCGATAGACGTCCACTGCTGGACATAAGTCTCCCCCAAGGCGCGCCACTCAGACCGGTCCTGTGCCACTCGCATCCACCGCGTTCCCGCGACCTTTATAAGGTCGTCACTCCATCTTGTTGGAGGCCTACCGACAGCTCGTCTACCGGTTCGCGGACGCCACTCCAGGACTTTCTAAATGAATGCCGATGAATATCTTGAAGCCGTGGTGGCCTAGTGGTTCGACCTACCGCCTCTCATGCCGAGGGTCGGGGGTTCGATTCCGGCTCGCACCTCTAAGTTTACTTATGTGCGAAATTCAATTTGAATTTACCACTGAGCTTTTCGGTGAAGGAAAACATCGTGAGGAAACCTGCACGCATCTGCGAAGTAATTCAAAGATGTGTGTGAAGTCCCCAATCCGCACTGGGCCCGCGTGGGGGCTATAGCCCAAACCCTCTCGTGATGAGAGGAGGCCTGTGCCCAGCAGTGGGACGCAAATAGGCTGTAGTAGTAGTAGTAGTAGTAGAATATCTTGAAATAAATAAATAGCTTGAAATTGCCCGCTTACCGCCTCTAACTTCCGCTTAATCTACTTATACACTGCATAATATGTAGATTCTTATCTGTCCATCTTAATTCATCGATCTACCGCAATTTATGAGTCTGGACAGGCCCCCTGAATAGAAGGTGATTAATCTCAGGACTGGAAATCATTTGATTATGTGGTTATGATAATAAGGGTTGTTTAATTAAAAATATATCTTGGGATTTTCAAAGAAATCCTCAGCTGGGTGGCAGGGCACTCAGGGCTATTATTATCCCCGGTTTTGAGTAAATAGTTACGGGCGACCGAGTTTTGCTCGGGTAAAAATAGCTAAAAACAATTTTTCCCAGATATGAGACCGAGCTAAATTGATTTCATTTTGTGGTCCCCGGAAAACCCTATATTCCGTCCAAAATCTTCGTCTAAATCGTTAGAGCCGTTATTAGAAAAATATTTATTTCATAAAAGTACGTTTGGTTGGATCACGTGCTAAGGTTTAGGTTTAGGTTATCCCGTAAGTATTATTATATCTGCGACGGGAAATCCCGCTCCTCCATAAAAATCGTAAGTTACATCTAAAAATATACCTACAAGTAGGTACCTCAGGTAATTAAGTAACTATGGCTCTGAGAGCTGGTAGAACTCGCTAGTCTACTTTTACATAGCGTTTAAACCATTATGAACGCCACAGCTCCGCCATTTTGAAAAAAAAAACAAAAGCGGAATCGACAAAAGGAATATTTCATCTTCGAACCTGCTCCAAAATTTCACGAGAAACAGTCGAGAAAGGCGACCTGTAGAGGACTGTACAGGAACAACCAAAATCCTGTAATCCGGACGGACGAAAGCATTTTGCCCATGTTGAAACGGAAGCGCGCTCAATTAAACTTATGTCTTATTAACTACATGAGAGTGTGTTAATATATGTAAATGTATGATGCATGTTCTTGAGAGTGAGTGAATGGTCGGTGTGTGTTTCTACGAATGTCCTTCATGTCGGTATCGGCTACAGAGACTGTGACTGCTTGTCGTACATTAACATTACTCTACAGTGCGTTGTTGACATGCTCTGACATGGCTAATGTAGCCAATTTTGACTTTGAAGGTCCTCGAACTATGAACACATGCATTGAGGGGCAGTAACAGTAGGTGTAAATTATATTTGGGTAGCCTGTTCTTTCAATTGGTCTTGGTTTTCATCCAATATATATATACCTGCGTTCGTTTTCAAGCAAATACATCTTGCTTTTAATTGTTAACCGATTTCAAAAAAAGAAGGAGGTTCTCAATTCGTCGGAATCTTTTTTTTAATGTATGTTCACCAAAAATAAATAGTAAACGTGAACCGATTTCGATGATTCTTTTTATGCTCGAAAGGTGGTACTTCCAACTTGGTCCCATATTAATTTGGTTCAGTTCTGATGATGGGATCCATGAGAAAATGAGGGAACTCCTCGAAATTTGATAGCACATAGATGGTTTTGGTGTTAATTTCGAAGACTTCAGAGTTACTTATGTACTTCTCTAGCAATGTTTGGAAACTGTAGCCGAAAAAATTTTTTAAATAAATAAATAAAAATCGCCTTTAAACTCCGACAGACTGCGAAGTCGGTGTCAAGTGAACCGACCCAAAGAAATGATAATCATATAGTGAACTTGACATTGACATCGCAGTCTGTCGGAGTTTGAAGGCGGCTTTTATTTTTTTATTTAATTTTTTTTTCTACTCCACCATAAGCAAAGCAACGGTTTTTAACCACCACTCTTAACGTTTTTTTTTAGATTTATACGACTGTAAAGGATTATTATTACACGTGTAGAGTCGAAGTGCCGTGGTGGCATAGTGGTTCGACCAACTGCCTCTTAATCAGAGGGTCGGGGGTTCGATTGCGGCTCGCACCTCTAAATTAATTTATGTGCGAAATTCAATTTGTATTTACCAATGAGCTTTTCGGTGAAGGAAAACATCGTGAGTGCAGGTTTCCTCCTGCACGCACCTGCGAATTAATTCAAAGATGTGTGTGTGAAGTCCCCAATCCGCACTGGGCCCGCGTGGGGAAAACCAGCCCAAACCCTCTCGTGATGAGAGGAGGCCTTTGTCCAGCAGTGGGACGCAAATAGGCTGTAGTAGTAAGTGTAGAGTTGAGCTCATCTCTATAAGAGCATGGCGATCGTAAGTATGTGATATAGGTACCTATAATAGCTATCTATATCAGTGTGTCACTTCAGATATTGCGGGCTATCGCTGGCACAGCGCCCGTTCGGGTAGCGATAGAGAAAACGGCAAGTTGCTAGGAGCATTTTGACATTGGAAATTTCATTCGCTCCAGTATAGGATCCGCATTTCACAAAAAAGTGCGATCCCCTTTATATCTCGGAAAGTTGTGAAGATATGATATTCAAAAAAGGTTCAAAAGACGTGCATTCACGAGAGCTGTAAGGTGCAAAAAGAAAGTCAAAAACGAAATAGTTATGACCGAAATAGAGAAAAAAAAATTTTGTTTTTCAAAATTTTTGATTTTGGTGCTCGATATTTTGGAAGAATGATATCAAAAATTTGAGGAAAACTCCCTTGGACAATTTAGTCGGCTACAATTTGAGCCTAAAACAAAGACGATCGGGTTAAGGGTTTGCCCTGTAGCCTAAGTTTAAAAAAAATACGCAAGCCCATTGGTAGTAAAAAAAAACAGTTACAAAATCCTTAAAATGTGAGTGTGTTTGTTTGTTTGTCTTTCCTTCACGTCGAAACAACTGGACCGATTTGGCTGAAATTTGGTATGGAGATAGTTTGAGACCTATTGAGATACTTTTTATACCGATATTTCCACGGGAACGGGTTTTCCACGGGTCAAACCAGTTTCTCAATACTTCTATAACTAATCCTAATAGAATATGTAATAGTATCATCGGGTACGCCAATTTAAAGTCTACGCGGGACGAAGTCGCGGGCAAACGCCTAGTATTCGTATCAAAGTATTGGAGAAATTATTTTGCCAACCCTCATGCCGGCCGGACATGATATAGGGTGACAAGTGTCAAAAGAGGTTTCTGGGGTACATTTTTTGTAATAACCAATGCATTGCATATAAGTCGGGGGATCGTAATAAGCATAGTAAGCGTTTTCTATTTTTATGAAAGCGGGAAGATTTATAGCTTTCTTAGAATTGGGGTATTTTTGGAAGGAAGGAGTTTCGTTTTGTTGAAAGGTAATTTACTAATGTATCTGCCCATGGTATGGTTACAGCGTATTTCACCATTATACACGGTGGGTCAGAAAATATGGCAAATAATTAACCCACAGTATCGGCTATCGATTCTAAGTATATTGTATAGGTCTTTAATTTTTTTTGAGTTGGTAATTTTTTTTTATTGTATATGGGATTGGTTGTGTGAGCGACGCCTGAATCCTATACAAAATATATTTTTTTACCAACTCAAAAAAAATTAAAGACCTATACAATATACCTACTTAGATCGATAGCCGATACTGTGGGTTAATTATTTGCCATATTTTCTGACCCACCATGTATACCAGGTTAGTAGGTCGGTAGTTATAAGGTTCCATTGCTTGGCATTTTGCATTTTTGAATTGTATGGTATGGCAGACTCATGCATGGCCTATATTCGAAGTCTTTAAATAGGGATCTCGCTATTCCCTATAGGATCGCTAAAGAGAGGAACTTTTAGCAGCTAGATTTAAGTTCAAAATGAAGTGTAAAAGCCGTGGTGGCCTAGTAGTTCGACCTACCGCCTCTCATGCAGAGGGTCTGGGATTCGATTCCGGCTCGCACCTCTAAGTTTACTTACGAGCCATGAGCTTTTCGGTGAAGGAAAACATTGTGAAGAAACCTGCACGCATCTGCGAAGTAATTCAAAGATGTGTGTGAAGTCCCCAATCCGCACTGGGCCCGCGTGGGGACTATAGCCCAAACCCTCTCATGGTGAGTAGAGGCCTGTTCCCAGCAGTGGGACGCAAATAGGCTGTAGTAGTAGTAGATTTAAGTTCCACTTGACGCGTGAGCGATCCTTTAGGGAATAGCGAGATCTCTATTTAAGATTTCGCATATAGGCCCAATTTCCTTACAATGTTTTCTTCTCCCGAAAAGCTTAGTGTTCATTTGACATTGCCTGCTTACGTAACGTGATGCTTTATAATAACACCACTAGCTTCAGCCCGCGACTTCGCCCGCTTGGAATTCGGTTATCGCGTTCCCGCGGGAACTATACGTTTTTCTGGGATAAAAAGTAGCCTATGTCTTTTCCCGGGACTCCAACTATCTCCATACCAGATTTCATCCAAATCGGTCAAGAGGTTGAAGCGTGAAGAGGTAACAGACAGACAGACAGACAGAGTTACTTATAATATTAATATGGATGTACCTGGGTGACCGAGCTTTCCTCGGGTGAAAATAGCCAAAAACGAATTTTCCCACATATGAAACCTAGCTACATCGCTTTGTCGCCCCCGTAACAAACCCCTATGTTGCAAATGTCGTCCAAAACGTTAGAGCCATTTCCGAGATCGTTTGCACCTATAATGAAACAGAATGAAATATATGAAAATGTTACAAAATTAGCGCGTTTAAAGTATAAAATTCGAAGTTTGATGGATACTGATAGAAAAAAAAACAACGGGTTGCACTCCGGGAGTGCCGGCAGAAGTGAAAACTTGCACAGGCATACATATCCGCCGCGCGGTAGAAAGAGAGGGGGATACTTCCTCTCCTACGCCGCGCCGGCGGTCTACTGGCTTCAATGACATTGTAACAGTTTTTCGATCAGGTCACGTGTCCGCCTTACGGTCACGTTATCTGTCGCGAGTTTAACATTTTTTCCTCATCACAAAAGTGCACAGCGCCGCTAAAGAAGCACTTCAAAAATGCATTGATAGAAGTAGAAACCACGCATGACAGTTTACTGCGGCCGCCGCTGGCCACACACAACTCGAAGTTTTAACAGTACACCAAGTTTTCTTTATGTGAAATAAATTTTAATAGAAGGCAAAGATGACTTATGGTTCCGAGACGTGGGCGCTAACGATGGGCCTCATAAGAAGGTTCAAGGTCACCCAGAAGGCGATGGAGAGGGCTATGCTCGGGGTTTCTCTGCGTGATATAATCAGAAATGAGGATATCCGCAGTAGAACTGGGGTCACTGACATAGCCCGAAGAATTGCGAACCTTAAGTGGCAGTGGGCGGGGCACATTGCTCGCAGGACTATCAGTCCTGCCGATGGGGCCAGAAAGTCCTGGAGTGGCGTCCGCGAACCGGTAGACGAGCTGTCGGTAGGCCGCCAACAAGATGGAGTGACGACCTTGTAAAAGTCGCGGGAACGCGGTGGATGAGTCTTGAGTGGCGCGCCTTGGGGGAGGCCTATGTCCAGCAGTGGACGTCTATCGGCTGAAATGATGATGATGATGATGAAAAGGTAAAGAAATAAAAAGACCAGTCGAAATTTTTTATTGGAATCCGTGAGGGCCCACTGTGATTTTAGTTTTATATAAAAAAAAAATGGAGGCCTCTGGTAACCAAAATGCTGGCCTCTATCTCGCACAGAGACTGAGCATTGCCATTCAACGTGGCAATGCTGCCAGCATTTCGGGTACCATGCCACGTAGTATAGGACTTTTAGATTAGGAGCAGTGTTTTTGTAAATGCTGTATTTGCTAAATAAATTATTAGAAACCTAAATTAATTTTAAAAATAGGCTTGCAAATAAATGGACAGGAAATAAAGTGGAAGATAAATTAGGAGTATTTATTTATAGCAATTTTTTCTACCCTGGGTAGTAGAAAATAGAACACGCGAAGGCGCACCAATTAGTCTGATTATTTTTACATGATATTTAATTTTTACGGTTTTTTACGGTTTTCTGAAATACAGCCTTCATCCGTTCATCATTTAGAAGAATTTTGTTTTGGTTTGTAAACGAGCATTCAGTCCACCTGATGGTAAGTAGTCACTGTGGTCAATGAACATAATAAGGAATCATAAGATTAAAATTGCTATGCTTGAAATTTCACAGGCTCTCTTACCGCCATACTTACCGGAACACAACAATGCTGGCACTGTTGCTTAGCGACAGATCAGCTGGTTAGATTGTCATGGTAGCCATTCGGACGAACCCTGCATCAAGTCCGACCACCACCACCCCAACAGCCTATTTACGGCCCACTGCTGGGCACAGGCCTCTTCTCATCACGAGAGGGTTTGGATTATAATCCCCACGCGGGCGGGCGCGACATCACACACAACATCCTTGAATTACTTCGCAGATGCGTGCAGGTTTACTCACGATATGTTTTCCTTCGCCGAAAAGCTCAGTGGTAAATTCAAATTGAATTTCGCACATAAATACCTAATTTCAGAGGTGCGAGCCGGATTCGAACCCGTCCCTCTGCATGAGAGGCGATAGATCAAACCACTAGGCTACCACGGCTTCAAGTCCTAACACCACGAAGTAAACAATAGAGATCGCTACCGAAATACGTAGACTCGAAAAAAAAACAAAGCTGTTTGTGTATTTGTTTGTCTGTTTTAAACTTCAAGTTTTGAATAAAATAAAAAGTAAATGCAAAAGTTACATTGAAGTATTTTATTTTTCCATAAAGACAGTTTCATAAAAAAACTGCATTTCTACAATCGACAAGCCAGGGTGGGCGGCTAGTCTTAAATAAATGATAAAATCTAGGTTTAAATTAAATATTATCTCACAAAGTCGATAGTAGATTAATGAAAGTAAATAACATAGAGCTGCAAGACATCCCCGGGCCAAACGCAAATGAAAAATACAAGTTTATACCGAACCATTACTGGAATTACTACCGCATAAAGAAACTAATCATTCTTTTACAAAATAAAGAGAGAAAGAAGTAAACAGTTCTGATGGTTCCGTAGAATAATTTGATTACAATAGTTTTAGTAAGTTCTAGTAAATTCTTTTCTGATGTAAAAGTGCCCCTATGTGGCCAATTTGCTGAATAAATGATTGAATTTTGAATTTTGAATTTTTTAATGTTTTCATCCTAAGCCGTGGTGGCCTAGTGGTTCGACCTACCGCCTCTCATGCAGAGGTTGGGGGTTCAATTCCGCCTCGCATCGCACCTCTAAGTTTACTTATGTGCGAAATTCAATTTGAATTTACCACTGTGCTTTTCGGTGAAGGAAAACATCGCGAGGAAACCTGCACGCATCTGCGAAGTAATTCAAGGATGTGTGTGAAGTTACCAATCCGCACTGGGCCCGCGTGGGGACTATAGCCCAACCCTCTCGTGATGAGAGGAGGCCTGTGCCCAGCAGTGGGCCGTAAATAGGCTGTAGTAGTAGTAGTAGTAGTGTGTCAGTAATTATCAATTATTTATCTATTCTATAATTATAATTTTAATAATATTTATCTATTTTAATTACAAATATTGGGTATGTATTCTTGATTATTTATTGTTGGTGCTTACAGTTATTCTATATTTGTAATTTTGTAAGTGCTTTCTTTACTACATTTTTAATTCGTGTTGGCTTATTTAACATGTTATCTATGGCTTGTCTAGGAAAGCTATTTAGTACGAGTATATAACGTAGTTAGTAGCTGCATACACTTTTCCCATATTCATTGGTTTTCTATGGTATCTTGAAAAATGGTTTATCCGGTAACTACTTATTTGCTTACAAATAGTTTTAGGCCCGGTTCCTATATCCACGAAACGCCTCGTTTTGCCTACGGACGGTTAAAATTTGACAGATTCTCTATGGAGCAAATGTCAAAAATCAACCGTCCGTAGGCAAAACGAGGCGTTTCGTGGATATAGGAACCGGGCCAGATATTTATTTCTCAATATCAAATTACAGCATATTTTACATGTCAAAATAAGAGAATTTCACATTGAGATCGTCAGAAAGAATACAAAATAAAAATAAAATGAAAATCAGGAATAAAATGTTTCACCGTTAGGATCGTCTTTTCATACCAAAATAAGAAATAATGTTAACAAGTAATAGGATTAATGGTACAATTGATATGTCAAATTATATATTACAAATTTATAAATCTAAGTCCATGTATTCTTTAACAGAATATAACGGATGGACGGATCTTTTATATGCTCAGCGCCTAAATACGATTTGTCCGAAAGTAAGTTGGTATACTGTGTCTGTCACCTTCTGTAGGCTTGTTAAGTCAAGTAAGGCTAGGCTGCAAAATTGTTATTCGGATCCGGAACTTTTATGAAAATTTTACTGCCGAAGGAAACACTTCTTTTCACCTTACTACTAGCTAACTGACTAAAAGGTCGGACCGCGTTTCTAAATGAAACCATTAAGGCCCGGTTCCTATATCCACGAAACGCCTCGTTTTGCCTACGGACGGTTGATTTTTGACATTTGTTCCATAGAGAATCTGTCAAATTTTAACCGTCCGTAGGCAAAACGAGGCGTTTCGTGGATATAGGAACCGGGCCTTGTCTATGTCTATGTCACGAACAACAAAAATATGAAATAAAAATAATATTAGTACTTGCTATACGAGTATGTATGTAAGCTTAAAAACAAATTGTCATCAAACCTAATCTATTGTAATGAATTTCCATTGAGATTCTTTTTGTAATGTGCATTTTGTTCATAGCAATATGCAGGTAAAAAACAATTGCTTTGATAATTTCGAATTATATGGTACCCTAAGTCAATGATTGCACTCCTGTACACAGCCTGCAGGTATGAGAGTGTAAGATTTGTATTATCTGATCATTTTGCTATTTATTACTCTGGATTAATGTAGTCTGCCGACTCGGATCTTATCACTTGTATTAGTTCGTGTCATTCCTTTTTATTAATAAGAGTTTATCGTCGCTGTTCCAGTGTTATTGATTCTGTTATTAAATCATAACTTAGGTTAGGTGGCCTACCACAGAATATTTAATAGTACCTTCTACTTACATACAGAATGGCCACGGAATCACCTGCCTGAATCTAGCCGGCGCGCAACTCGCGCCCAACTCGCCCTTACCGTAATCTGTTTCATCCGGAGATGGAGAGTGAATCATTGGTCCGCGTAGTGCTACACACACATTTACAAGTGTACAGACGTCCTCGCACGCACACATTGACACTTCATTCGAATTGTGTTCGAAATCGTGCTTTTATAGGCCGAGTTCGCCGTGTGACCCTACTAAGTCATATGTACATATATTATTCCTTAGTAAATTCATCATCATCATTTCAGCCGAAAGACGTCCACTGCTGGACATAGGCCTCCCCCAAGGCTCGCCACTCAGACCGGTTCTGTGCTACTCCCTTCCACCGGCTTCCCGCGACCTTTACGATCTTAGTAAATTAATGTAGGCATAATTTGCGATAAGTTTTTGTTATACGCCTCACATTAAATAAATGATTGATTGATTGAAGTCAAAATATGACAGAAGATATTTATGCTACCTATTTAAAACATCGGCTATTTCCTGAAAAAAAATGTTGACGTACACGCAAACAGACATTGAAATTACAGTCAAGCATTGACCTATTACAAGTAAGGATTCAATAAGCCGGAGAAAAATGGCCCGTCAAAACGGGTGCCCGAACAAAGCAGCAGTTATAAAGAGGCGTTATTGCATATTAGAACGTATTTTCTAATGTCAGTTTGCTTCATATATTTTGACATATTCTGTTAGGCACTGTTTGTCCATATGCTATTACTTATTATAGGTCAATGCAGTCAAGTATGTATAAGCCAAGCCAAAGCTTCAAAATTATGTCCTTAAAGAGCTCAATTAACTTCTCAATTAATCATAGCATTAGAGTTGCTATCAGATATATATGTCGACGCTTGGGCTAGACATAGTTATTTTCGCCCTTGACGTGTCTAGACGTACTACTACTAATACTACAGCCTATTTGCGTCCCACTGCTGGGCACAGGCCTCCTCTCATCACGAGAGGGTTTGGGCTATAGTCCCCACGCGGGCCCAGTGCGGATTGGGGACTTCACACACATCTTTGAATTACTTCGCAGATGCGTGTGGTTAATTCAAATTGAATTTCGCACATAAGTAAACTTAGAGGTGTGAGCCGGGATCGAACCCCCGACCCTCTTGAGGTGACCCGCATGAGAGGCGGTAGGTCGAACCACTAGGCCACCACGGCTTTTTTTTTCTAGACGTACAGTATTCCGTTTTCATATTACGGTGGGGTACCCTAAAAACACCGTTTTTATTTTTTTATTTTACTACCAACACTGGCCAGGAGCACACAGACATTGCATTCGTGTAAACCATAACTAATGGTGACAGGCCGCCATATTGCATTGTGTTGCCCGAACGCGTTTCAGGTTAGTTTTATTTATTTACAACTGGCTACACTAATATTGGTACCTATCCATTTTTGCGAGTTGGTGATAGATGTATTTATAAAAATGGGGGACTGAATTAGAGAATTAAAGTTATGCTATGAAAAATTAATGACAAATCCATATCCATATTATTAATATTATAAATGCGAAAGTAACTCTGTCTTCCGTCCTTTTCACGCTTCAACCGCTGGACCGATTTGGATGAAATTTGGTATGGAGATAGTTGGGTTCCTGGGAAAGGACATAGGCTACTTTTTATCCCGGAACAGCGAATTCCACTCGGGTGATGTCGCGGGCAGAAGCTAGTAGTAAAACTATACACGTAAATAAATGCCCACAATCAAATAAACACTCACACAGAACGTAAGACTGAACGAACGTAAGCTTAATTAGTTTATTATAATTTTAACTAAAATCGCAGTGGTATTAAGATAAATCCTGAAGATTTTTATTACCACGACCTTCTATTGAAGGTTAAGTGTCACAAACCAAATCACAATGCAGGTGAGTATAGTAAAGAAACTAAAATAATAATTAATTTCAGTTTCAAGTTCTTGTTTGTGAGTCCATGCCTATCAATCATTGATCTATTATAAGAAAGGATTCACGATCAGCCGGCGAAAAATGGCCCCGTCAAAACGGGTGCCCGAACAGCTCGGCCACCCGTTTGGCCTTCGTTATAAAGAGGCGTTATTAGCATATTGTAACGTATTTTCTAATGTCAGTTTGCTCCATATATTTTGACATATGCTGTTAGGCACTGTTTGTCCATATGTTGTTACTTATAATAGGTCAATGATTATAAGTAAGGATTCACAATCAGCCGGAGAAAAATGGCCCCGTCAAAACGGGTGCCCGAACAGCTCGGGCACCCGTTTGGCCTTCGTTATAAAGAGGCGTTATTAGCATATTGGAACGTATTTTCTAATGTCAGTTTGCTCAATATATTTTGACATATTCTGTTAGGCACTGTTCGTCCATATGTTATTATAGGTTAATTGCTATCAATTATCATTTTAAAAATAAGTCCAAAGCCTCGTGACTCGTGTACCTGCCAAGTGCGAGTCTGCCGAAAGCTCCTAGTTAAAATCCTGTAACGTGGAAAGCTCTAAAGCTCTTTAAATTGTCTTCTAAGCTGATTCTCGTCACGCAAGCGCGAATGTTCTACTGAACTTTCGAACTGTACGAGCAATGGAGCATAGAAAAACGAAGAAGGAACTTTCAATATCCTAAGTCCTAAGGCTTTCAGGTCAAGCGACAAAATTAAACATGCGTAAATATATGATGGTGTTTACAGTTTCCAAACATTACTATAGAAATACATAAGTAACTCTGAAGTCTTCGAAATTGACACCAAAATTTGTGCTAGCAAATTTTGAGCTCCCTCATTTTCTCATGGAACCCATTATCAGAACTGAACCAATTTAATATGGGACCAATTCGGAGATACCACCTTTCGATTAAAAAATGAAACCATCGAAATCGGTGCACAATTGACGGATTAATCGCAGAATATACATACAAAAAAACATACAAACGAATTGAGAACCTCCTCCTTTTTTTTAGTCGGTTAAAAATTAATTATGAAATGTTTGAGAAAAGGCCGTCCTAGCTGTAATCTTCGATTAAGTAAGTACAGCTAAATTTTGGGCTGATCGTCCGGGGAAGTATGAAATAATATAGGTACAGTCAGCAGCAGAAGTAGATAAGCTGTCCAGGTGTTCAAAATGACCTACACACGACCTTATTCTTAAGACGTTAAGGGCGTGTGTAGGCCATTTTGAACACCTGGACAGCTTATCTACTTCTGCTGCTGACTGTAGCATGCCATGCCATTGCATTTCTTAAGATTACTTAGTGCCTTCCGATGATGTCAATTTACAATTTACAGGCGAACATAGCTAAAGTTTTTTTTTTTAACCGAGTTCAAAAAAGGGAGGAGGTTCTCAATTCGTCTGTAGGTTTTTTTCGTGTGTATGTTCTTCGATTACTCCGTCAATTGTGAACCGATTTCGATGATTCTTTTTTTAATCGAAATCTGATACTTTCGGATTGGTCCCATTTTAATTTGGTTCAGTTCTGATGATAGGATCCATGAGAAAATGAGGGGACTCCTCAAAATGTATTAGCACATGTATGATTTTGGCATCAATTTCAAAGACTACATTGAGACTTACGTCCCGTTGTACACACATGTTTGGAAAATGCAGCCGAAAAAATAATCCATATCCATACTAATATTATAAATGCGAAAATAACTCTGTCTGTTACCTCTTCATGCTTCAACCGCTGGACCGATTGAGATGAAATTTGGCATGGAGATAGTTGGGGTCCCGGGAAAGGACTTAGGCTACTTTTCATCCCGGAAAACCGATTCGATGACCGAATTCCACGCGGGCGAAGTCGCGGGCAGAAGCTAGTTAAGCTAGTTTTTAACTTATTATTTAATTATTTTTCATTGAAAAGATAAAAAAGTTATGCTCCTTCGTCTTCTATGGACCCTGGCAACATTGTGCCAGAGATACCTACTTAGAGGGTGTTACGAACTTTCTGTTACATTGGGCTGTTAGGAACTTGGTCGGCGAAGAATTCCCTAAATCTCCTTGTTAGATCACCATGTATGTTAGAGATAGGTACAATACATAAAGGCATGCAGGTTTTCTCACGATGTTTTCCTTCACCTAAAAGCTCAGTGGCTAATTCAAATTGAATTTCGCACATAAGTAAACTTAGAGGTGCGAGCCGGAATCGAACCCCTGACCCTCTGCATGAGAGGCGGTAGGTCGAACCACTAGGCCACCACGGCTTTAAGAGAGAGGTCTACCTATTGCGATTTCCAAAGCAGGAATAACGTAAAAATGGACCCAAATCAATCTTCGTTTTATCTAAATAGACAAATTGACACTGGAATATAAATCACAAAAATTCAATTCAATCTGCCAAAAGTCGGTATATTATCATTCTGGGGCAAAATGAATATTCATGAATGTTCAACGTATTAAAACGTATTTTGTTCGGTTCGGGATATGCAAAATATGTACTTTCGGGAGAAATTCAATATATCATCAATCAATAGACTTTTTGCTGACAGTCTTCTCGTGACCACGGCCGTTGCATCGCGGCCGAAACGTCGAGGTAAAATATAAATAGTTTTTACGCGATTAAGTCCCGGTGATAGTGTGTTTAATATGAGTGTGTATCGCGAAAGTTTGAGACAACATACTAATACCTGAATGAAAGCGTGTTTGTTTATTTGTTTGTCCTTCCGACTAAACGACTGGACCGACTTGAATGAAATTTGGCATGGAGGTAGTTTGAGACCCGGGCTATAACATAGGATACTTTTTATCCCGATATTTCCACGGGAAAGGGTTTTCCACGGGTCAAACCAATTTTTCCATACTTCTATAATTATAACTGTCTATATGTATAGTATCATCGGGTATGCAAATTCTATCTCTACGCGGGACGAAGTCGCGGGCCGGTAAAAAAATATATATTTTGACTAGCTTTCTAAATATCAATCGAAAATATAAATGAAGATAGCTTTTCGTAACTATTGACTGTGCGAGTCCTAAGTCCCAGGCTTTTATAATTATCTTATCCTGCCTTACTATCTCTAAAGATTCCATATATTTATGCCAAAAACCTAATAAAAGTTAATCTCAAATTATCACACATTTTATTAAAGAGATAATTCAGCACTTAGGATAAGGCTGTCTTTATATTATGAGATCCAGTATTAAAATAAAGAAGATCACCTTAATTAAAGTGAAGAACATTGTAAATTATAGGCGACGATTTAAGGAACTTTATTTTAGCCTGTTGCCTGTTGTATTTGTAATAGTACATTACCGACCTATGGCAGAAGCCCCAGATCGCAGGTGTTTGTGACCCGAACCGAAGGTGAGGGCCATTAACGAATTACCGCCTGTGGTTTTTCAAAAGTTTTAAGTCTTTCCTTGGCCAGAAAGTGACATTTTCTCTCCGCGTAGAGGGCAGGAAATCACACTTTACGGCCATGAGTGACTCAAATACCATTACGTATATTAGGATTCTTATGACGGTAAGTCTCTGTTACGATCTTGGTTTTCCTTCATACAATATTTACAGACCTGGTGGTGAATTCGTTAATGTCGAAGATCACAGGTCTGGATAAATATGCGATCTAGGGCTTTACGAATTACCACCCGTGGTTTGTCTAAAGTTTTGCGTCTTGCCTTGGTCCAGTGAGATTTTCTCCCACAAAGCAAAGGCAGAAAATCCCACTTTACGGCCAAGGGTGACGTAAATACATGTATTGTCCGTCCAATCATTCTGCAATAACAACAACAAAAACAATACTCTTTATTAAAAACCATAAACAAACACACAAAAAGAAAACAGAATGGATACATAGTTTACAGGTGAACAACAGGCGGATTTATCGCTAAACCACGATCTCTTCCAGTAGATTTGATGATGATTTCTCAACTTGTAGATGGTGGTCTCAGCCTCATAGACCTCCTCCGTGATTCACAGAGACCGATCGTAATAATCCACCACCACCGTTACTGATTGACTGTCAGACAACGCACTGCCGAAATTACTGTTCGTAGAAAGCTGAAATTTGTCATGTTGCTTCCTTGGGCAATGTCAGGGTCTAAGAGAGCATTTTCCGAAATTCCTACGGGAACGGGAAAAAATAGGTTCTATCCTAGTTATACCTACTGTACCGCGAGATACAGCTAGTAACTGAATTAAGATATGAGAGATATATTTCCAGCACGGGATCCTATACTACGATAAGATGATCTTTATACCTGAGGAAGTAGGGGAAAGTGGTTACCCTTCGTACACTTTTTAGATTTTATTTTTTTATTTTATGATTTATTGTCGAATTTATCTAGTTTATGTACCTAAGTGTAACAAATATATTGTAGTTTGTTACAAAAAAGTCCGAAACCATTATGTCAAAAGGTTAAAGGGTTATAGCCATTTTTCTACGATAAGATATTTGTACGAACGCACCCCACGTATGGGGTACATTCGTACAGCAGGTGGGGTACTTTCGTACGCCATGGGGTAGATTCATACAGGGTAATTAAAAAACCAATTAAATTCGTTAAATTTTTATTAATTTTTATAAAAATATTTATTTATTAAAGAACTAACTTAATATTATGTGACTTGGCTCAAAAAGGTTGCAATCGATGACTTGTGTGCGGCGGAAAAGACACAAAAATGATGCCATTATCTCGAGCATATGTTCTAGCCTGTAAGCTGATGTGGCTTTCGTGATTATCACATAGCAGTACAATCGGATGCTCTTTAGAGCTCAGCGTGTGTTTCTGAATGTGCTTTAATACTGAAACAAATATGTCAGCATTTATCCTATCCACCCACTTCTATTAGCAGCTCCGAGGCTTCCTTCAGGCGCACCATCAAGAAAATGGTCTTTGTAGTGCACACGTGGAAATACAAATAGCGGAGGGATAGTATTTCAACTATCGAGGTTGGCGTTTCGTTCTCTATATTTACGCATCCACTCTCAGCCAGCCATTTGATTTTCGTCCCATTTCGCTGGATATTTTAAATTCAACGCTTTCGCGTATTCGTAGGCTAGTTTCCAAATTTGTACTATCGTTAGTCCATAATGCATTTTGCAGCAATTAGTAATATGGTCATTTAAGCGTGTCTCTTCTTCCAAGGAGAATACTTGTAGGCTCGTGAATTTTGAATGAAAAGTTCGTGAGGGTCCATCGGCATTAGAGCCATCTTTAAATTTCTTGACTCTGCTTTCCAACGTTGATGTTTTGATGTTGTATTTTACCGCGGCTTTTCTATACGACATCCGTCCTTGTCATCATCAAATGCTAAATTCATGGACTCTCCATCTACTTCTTGAGTACGCGTACCCTTTTTTTATATGTTCGCACCATGATTCTGCAATAAAATATAAATTTTAAGGTTGATTTATTAAAATTATTTAAGGAAAAATATGTGTTTGTGCTGTCTGCACGATAATTTTAAATAATACTGTATTTTATTTCATAAAAAAATAATTTTGAAATACTGGTGGTTAACGAAATCTAAAGGGGAGCATTCGTACGCGTACGAATGTGCCCCCTGTCTGGCTGTCCGAATGCACCCCATGCCACAAAATTAAAATATAACTTTATACCTACAAATTCTAATTTAGTTTGAGAAATATAACAATTAAAGCTCAAAATAAACAATATTAACATTAATCAATCATCACCATTTTGTCAAAAACATAACAGTTCTACTTACAATTACGAACTAAACTTAGGTAAAAAATTTACTCACCGCGCGCGAAAACACGTTACGTCTTGTCAGTTGATACACCGTAGTGCGACTGGCGTGAGACTCGGCTAGCAACATGGTGGCCTGTATGTCTATGCACACAAGCAAAGGCGTGTTTGTGTGCCCTTTACTTTTTCTGTTATACTGAACGTACGAATGTGCCCCGCGTACGAATGGTAACCACTTTCCCCTAATGGTGGATAAAGATGCTAACTTTATGGCATCATCAAAATGCGATTGTGAATTGAGAATCCATACTATTTAGCATTTATAATATAGTATTCGCATTTATAATATTAATATTATAAATGCGAAAGTAACTCTGTCTGTTACCTCTTCACGCTTCAACCGCTGGACGGATTGAGATGAAATTTGGCATAGAGATAGTCGGAGTCCCGGAAAAACGTATAGTTCCCGCGGGAACGCAATAACCGAATTCCTACCTAATAAAGCGTAAATTGAACTTGGATGCAATGACATTTAAAACTTTATTGGAGGCTGATTTTGCAGGTCATACGAAATTTTTTTCAGGGAATAAAAATAAACATAACAAACACGTGAAATAAAATTTTCAATTATCATTGAGCTTTTTAGCCGCACTTGCAGCAAGCCGCTAACCTCGGTTTAATAATAATAATAGGTAATATTTATTGAATTTCAGATAGTGTTAGTATGTTATTACTGTTATTAGCCTATGTTAGTATCTTATAATTAACAATGATTTTGTCCTTTGATTGAGCGCCCACATCAGAGGACAGTCCCACCTATCGGCTATGGTCTTCAGGATGCTGTTACTGCTGCCGCGCCCTCTGTCCACCAGCGAGGCAGTTTTCTTGCGCCACGTGGCGTCGAAGGTGTCGGCGCGCGCCTGCACGAACATCCCTGAGGCGCTGCAGAACCGCGGCAGCCGCAGCAGCACCCTGAAGGCGTTATTATACTGGACAAGAGGACACGCAGAGCATTATAAGCCTTTAGTTTAGCCTCTTAACCCACGTCAAATTAATACAAATAAAGAGATAAGCGGTTAACCCGAGGTTAACGGCTGAGTGCAAGTGGGGTTCAGTGAAGGAAATCGTGATAATCTGCACGCGTCCATTTTAGTCAAGTTAAAAAAGAACGGAGTTTTGTTGACACCAACCTGTATCTTCGGGCTCCAGCTGAACATCAGCGCTGAGGCCCTGCCCAGCATAGAGCTGAGCTGGAGCGCTTTCGGCTAGTTGTAATTTTATTTTACCTAGTTATTAAGTAATGTAAGGTTAATTAGCCGAATAAATGTTTTTTTAATTTTACTTTACTTTAAGTAATTCAACTGTGTGTGAAGTCCCCAATCCGATATATTAAGAGTCCCCTCCCCAGTACGCACGGCGTTACTGAACTTTTCATACAAACGTAGTTTCGCTTTTATTCCCAAATTACTGAACATGGAGTCGCGGGAAGAAGCTAGTAGTTATATATAGCTTCTGCCCGCGACTTCGCCCGCGTGGAATTCTGTTATCGCGCTCCCGCGGGAACTATGTCCTTTCCCGGGACCCCAACTATCACCATGCTAAATTTCATTTCGATCGGTCTAGCGGTTGAAGCGTGAAGAGGTAACAGACAGACAGACAGACAAGAGTTACTTTCGCATTTATATTATTAAATATGGATATGGATTATTATATTGTTCCAACTGCAGTGACTGCTAAACGCGTGTAATGTCAGAATGGTACATTTCAATTTCACCGTTCTTTGATCCATCAAGTTACTGTATCAAAGGATTCCAAGTCATAACTAACAGCAGCTTGTCAGTTAAGACATATCCAACAGTTTGTTATTAACTCCCTAGCTTCTGCACTCTGTTTCACCCAGAATAATTTGCATGTGTAAATGAGGGGAGGCCTGTGCCCAGCAGTGGGACGAAAATAGGCTGTAGTGGTAGTAGATGTGTATCTTATACCCTCATCCTGTTTTCACATAATGGTAAAGTTTCATTTAAATCTAAAAATTAAGTTTTCATGTTCATATTACAACTAGTGGCCATTGCTCGCAGGTCTGATGGCCGATGGGGCCGGAAAGTTCTCGAGTGGCGTCCGCGAACCGGGAGACGAGCTGTCGGTAGGCCTCCAACAAGATGGAGCGACGACCTCGTGAAGGTCGCGGGAACCGGTGGAAGCGAGTGTCACAGGACCGATCTGAGTGGCGTGCCTTGGGGGAGGCCTATGTCCAGCAGTGGATGTCTTTCGGCTGAAATGATGATGATGATAATTACAACTAGCGACCTGCCCAAATTCGCATGGGTAGTAGAGCTATAAATAATTATTAGAGCAATAAATTATAGATCGAAAACCCTTCCTCACTAACCCCTCTATCTATTAGTGAAAACCACACGAAATTCTGTTCAGTAGTTTTTAAGTTTATCTTGAACAGACAGACCAGATGTGGGGGGTAAGAAATATTGTCAAAGAGGACCTTATATTTGAAATAAAACTCTGCAAGCTCTAGTTTAGGTTAACTAAAAGCACACGACGGCCTATAAAAGCACGATTTCGAACACAATTCGAATGAAGTGTCAATGTTTGCGTGCGAGGACGTCTGTACACTTATAAATGTGTGTGTACCAACTACGCGGGCCAATGATTCACTCTCCATCTCCGGATTAAACAAATGAAGGTAAGGGCGAGTTGGGCGCGAGTTGCGCAACGGCTAGATTCAGGCGTGTGATTCCGTGGCCATTCTGTATGTAGTAATATTATAGTACATTACAGACCTAGGGTGGTGAATTCGTACATGTCCCAGATCGCAGGTTTCTGATAAATATGCGATCTGGGGCTTTACGAATTACCGCCCGTGGTTTGTCATAAGTTTTACGTCTTGCCTTGGCCAAAAAGTGAGATTTTCTCTCCGCGTAGCGGGCAGAAATCCCACTTTCTGGCCAAGGCTGATGTAAAATATTTTTTATGTCTTAGTTGTAATGCCTGAATTGGAGTAATAAATATGTGTGCGCTTAAGGACTTAGTTAAAATTCGATATAGTGCGTGTGATTAAAAAAAAAGTGTGATACAAAGTAAAAGATGTAGGTACCTAAATCAATGACGAAGCTTGCAGCGGATAACGGTATGTTTTTAATGATAACTACATCAAACTGTACATAATGACGATGCAAAAGTGATTGTAAAATCCTACTTGAATAAATGGTTTTTATCTTATCTTATCTTTATCTTTAATGTTTATTTTTTGTGAATGTTTCTGTTTGACTGTCGTTCGTGTGGTCACCTAGGGGGCCACTGAAAATCAGCGCCGACGCTTTCGAGCGCCACGGCATAATGCTGAGTGGCTCCCTATTTGGCACTCCGACACAGAGGTATTTTTCTTTTTTTTTTCTTTCATATTTCCATGTTTCTTTCTTTTTAGTTTTTAATTGTGTATTCTATTCTAAATATTCTGAGCTAAAAGCTAAATTAGTTGGTACCTCTTCACGCTTCAACCGCTGCAACGATTGCGATGAAATTTGATATGCAGATAGTAGGGTCCCGGGAAAGGACATATGCTAATTCTTATCCCGGAAAAACGCATAGTTCCCACGGGAACGTGATAACCGAATTCCACGCGGGCGAAGTCGTGGGCAAAAGCTAGTTAATATTATAAATGCGAAAGTAACTCTGTCTGTCTGTTACCTCTTCACGCTTCAACCGCTGGATCGATTGAGATGAAATTTGGCATAAAGATAGTTGGGGTCCCGGGAATGCCTATGTCCTAGGCTACTTTTCGTCCCGGAAAAACGCGTAGTTCCCGCGGGAAAGCGATAACCGAATTCCACGCGGGCGAAGTCACGGGCAGATGCTAGTACATTATAATATTTGAACCGAAATCCCTACATGACGCGACCTTACAAGTCACAGAGAAGTCTAGATAATGTTTTGATCCAATTTTCGCCAAAGTACAAACTTTGATCCATTCCAGCCTTGAGAATGAATATTGATCAGAAGTCTTCTTGTCATAATCATGTTGAGTCACTGCCGAGCTATTCGTTAAGTCAAATGGCCAATGTTGGGGCCAAAGTTTGGGATGGTTTGCAAAAGTGACGTCAAATCGAATATGGACATTTTTATGTGCTTATAATGTGATAACTTGAGATAGAAAATGTCCAGTTTTATGAGGATACTTGTATTGTAAAACTTACAAGTCTTACAACCATTGAAAATGCATGTAACGTAAGCTTTCCAAAATCCGTTTTAGAGCCAAAGATAAACTTAAATCTTTATGAATTAAAGATCAGTAGCTACTATAGCCCAAACCCTCTGGTTATAAGAGGAGGCCTGTGCCCAGCAGTGGGACGCAAATAGGCTGTAGTAGTAGTAGTGTAGTAGGTACTACCTATAGGTACTGATTTAAAAAGTCAATTATTTTGGCAGATTAGAAAAAACATATCAGAAACTTATATCTTTAAAAAAAACCGGCCAAGAAGCGAGTTAAACTCGAGAGGGTTCCGATCCTTGATTATTTTCAATGACGTCATTTTCAAACCGTTTCACAGAATAAGCTCTTTTATATGATAGATTTCAAATACCATGGACTTATATAATTTTTCTGTAATCTATAGGTCAATAACTATCCTCCAAAATTTTAGGTCCAGTATTTTCGGAGAAATTACCTCCCCCCCGGTGGTAATTTTCCGCCTATTTTCTTAAATAACTCGAAAAGTATTGAATACTAAAAACGATTCAAAGTGTTCAAAGTAGGTACCTACTTAATTAATATTGCAAGAATAACATAAAAGTGTAATGTAATTTCGAGACGGAAATCACCTTAAATAACAAAGACGCGGTTTGACAGTTATTTTTGGACCGGTTTTCCCAATAGGCCAACTTGCGAATTTTTTTTTCAGGACATCCTCATTAATTAAAGAAACGCCAACATTTGTCCCAACACACCGCCAACAAATCGCATACGACTCGAGCACGCCCAACGTTGGCTCAAACACAACAGACGCACAAAGAAGAACTCATTATTTCACTGAAGATGTATGGCATTAATACGTGTCAAAGCTGAGATAAATCTATTGATAGCGACAAAGACGTTATATGAGGATGGGGATGTTTGGTGAGGGCTCCGTATGTTTTTAACCGACATCAAAAATAGGAGGGTGTCAATTAAACACGTATATTGTCGTAATATTATTGGAACTGCATGATTTTTACACAAGATAAGTCACCGATTTCAAAAAAGGAGGATACTTAGAAGAGGAATTCTTAGAACGGCATGATTTTCACATACTTAAGTTAATTTATTTGGGCTTCCAAGCAAGTATAGAAAATATTTTAGGTGTATGTTTATACGTATAAACTTTTTCGGAGAAATACGTAATTAGGATTTTTACCATTATTTAGAGAGAGAGAGAGAGAGATATTTATTTCAAATATTTTCACATGCTACTTAAGACTAGTTAGATTTTTTTAATTTGCTTGAGTACATTTTTTAATTTACAGGACCGGTCTGTTTGGCGCGCCTTGGGGGAGGCCTATGTCCAGCAGTGGACGTCTATCGGCTGAAATGATGATGATGATGATGATGACATTTTTTAATTCACTTTAAGAAACGGTACACATTTCATCAAAATCGGTTCTTGAGAACTCGAGATACGGACTGATACAACGTGAAACGGCTTGAACTATCATAATACGAGTCATGGATAGTGTCAAACGGAAAACATTGTAAAGCGTAAATTTCATTGAATTTTGGACAATGTACCCTCTCTCTTTTTTCAAGGAAATTTGTCTTTTTAGCAACCTTCTCCCAAAGGCCCCCAAAACGCGTGTAATGTCTGTATGGTTTGATTGAAAGAGAGGAGGAAATAGGATTCAGACGAAAACCGTAATATTATCACACTTCCACAGAACACATTCGGTTATCCTATCATAATATTAACACATATTCATTCATCCGAATACATATAAATGCTATATAATAAAGGTCCTTAAGCACGAATGGGGTTTTTTGAAACGATCCGTGAGGCGAGTTTCATAATAATACCGCACGAGTGTTTTAAGGCCTAATTATGTACAGTTGCATACACAACTTTATCTACACTCATTTTATAAATCCTCTAAGATGCTTCAAAATCTGTCCACAATGGCGGCAATTCGAATAGGTACGTCAATGTCTCAGATTCGATTTTCAAAAAGCATAGACTAAATAGAGCCGATATCAATGAATTTGAAACAAACTTTCGTTCTGTCTTACTGAAAAATATAGGCGGCCATTGCTGTTCGAAGATGTTCGAAATTTGAACGTCATTACAGCATCGATATCGATATTGTAATAGTAAATTACAGACCTAGGGTGGTGAATTCGTAAATGTCCCAGATCGCAGGTTTCTGTGGCCCGAACCGAAGGTGAGGGCCATAAATATGCGATCTGGGGCTTTACGAATTACCGCCCGTGGTTTGTCAAAAGTTTTACGTCTTGCTTGTCCAAGAAGTGAAATTTTCTCTCCGCGTAGCGGGCAGAAAATCCCACTTTATGGCCAAGGGCGATGTAAAATGAATTTTACTGTATGACCACAGATAGGACATTGGCTTTAACAGAACTCTTGCTGTCATAACGGATGTTAAATACTACCGATTTTTGAACGCATCATAGAGGATTTATGACATGGGTGTAGATAAAAGCACGTTCAAAATGGGTCAGTATAAGGATACTATTATATTAATTGAAAATGTGCTGCCAATAAGCCTGAGTAAGATTGAGTGCTAAAAAACTTAAGCTAAAAAACTTAGGCTTAAACTTGGTCGTCGTTCTTCTTCTGAGTCGTAATCTTATTAAGTAAGTACTAGCTTCTGCCCGGGACTTCGTCCGCGTGGAATTAATTACTAATATTCCCGCGGGAACTATGCATTCTTCCGGGATATAAAGTAGCCTATATGTTGACCAGTGTTATAAAACTACCCCCATACCAAATTTTGTTGCAATCCGTCCAGTAATTTTTCAGTTAAATCCGGACATAGATAAGTTTTTTTTGAAAAAATCTGTATGTATGTGTGTATGTATGTATGTATGTGTGTATGTATGTATATATTTGTGTATGTCCGGATTTAACTCGAAAACTACTGGACGGATTGCAACAAAATTGAACGCATACCTAGTTCCCGCGGAAACGCTATTATCGTATTCCACGGTTGTTGAGTAAAATAATTATTTCTCCTGTAAGATTTTCCAAAACAGGTCAATGGTCGGCACCCGTGCATGTCCTGAAATCATTTGCCTTCGGGTCATTGCTTCCAATATCTCACTCCAGTGCGTTTCAGATGATGATTAATGATCCAAGGTGCGAATGACTGCGTCAGTATACGAGATTCACGAATTTGCTTGTTTACTTCGATTTGAAAAATCGTTTTTTTTTATTTGAAAAGTTAAAAGGCTTTCCGGAACTTATCTATAAAAATATCAAACCATTTTAGCCTCGTGTTTGGTTCGGTTGGTAGTGACCCTGCCCAACTGTTCAACGGTCGCGAGTTCGACTCCCGCTACGGGCAAACTTCGTGTGATGAATATCTACGAATGTTTGTAAGTACTCGAGTCATGGATGTTTAGTATTTATACGTAATTATGTATTTAGTATTTCTCTACGAAATGTAAGTTTACAAACGTGTCACTCATAGTAAGTAAAAACTTTGCTTAGACAAACAGACAGACAAGAGTTATTTTCGCATTTATAATATTAGTATGGATTACTAGCTTTTCCCCGCACCTTCGTATGCGCAGAAATATTAAAATGTAAAATCGTGTTTTTTTCCGTTCCCGTGTGAATTTCGAGAAATCCTCCCTTAATGCTCCCCTAGGTTCCTTAAGGAACCTGCATTCCAAATTTCAGCTCTCTAAGACCAGTACTTTCAGCTCTGCGTTGATCGATCAGTCACTCAGTCAGTCAGTCAGTCAGTCAGTTTCTTGTTTTTTATTTATATAGATACAAGATATGGATTCGCTGTGTGTGCGAATTGTCAAATGTAAACGGCACAATTACACAATCACAGACATAGCAATTTGGTCGTGCTATATGAAGCCCCCTCATCGACAGGCCGAAGCCCTGGTCGAGCTTTTATTTGGATAGCAAATAATCCAGGATTTAGTGTCAGCTCTCTGAGCTATATCCAGTTTTTGACAGACGTCACACGCCTATTCAAAATGCCTTTGTTCCAACTTTGTTTCAAGGCTCAAACTACAAAATATCAATTTACTACTGCCAAGAGCACGCGGGCACAGCTCGCTTTGGCAAGGGCGATTTGACGATTGACTTCAATTATTATTTGTTGCTTTAGGTACAATATATTAAAGTTCAGTTAAATAATTACCTATATTATGTGGTTCATCTAACGAACAATCAAGACAAATCGGTTTTCTTTCGGAATGAAAAGTAGCAAGTAGAAGATGCTGACAAGAGCTAATGACCTTGAGCAATCGAGGCAGGCAACTGTCTCAGCGGAGAATGTCTGTTTGCATTGGAGGGAGCGAGAAGCACGGCCGTGGCATGTGGGCGATTATACATAGAAAATCAGAAATATGAAGATTAAAAGAAAAACCCACATTGCATGAACAATGTAAATTAGCAATTTTTTTGGTTAGAAGTATGACGGAATAGCGTAAGTAAATAGTGAATGACGAAATAGTGGACCGTTTAAATAGGATTAGAAGACGTAACTTCACGGTTTTTTTTCATTGAACCGATTTCATGAAATCCTTATACGAAATAGCAAGTTTTTTAAGTATATAGTGAATATTAATATATATTTTACTAGCCTTAGAAAATCAAATAGTTTTCGTTTAAATACTGTTTAAATAAAGTCAATTTAAGTCTTGTCAGCGCCTTAATCCCGTTTTAATAAAATCTGTTACGTTGGTATACCAACGTAACAGATTGTCGGGGTGCTATAGCACGACACAATTTAGAAGGCGTGCGAACAGACTCTGCGTCAACGGCTTAAGTGTGTGGCGCCACTGTCGCCTCACGCTTCCATGGTCATGCGTTCTATCATGTTCTATTTTATACTAACTCCATGTAATCTATGACCAAAACGTCAAAATTCAAATAAGAAAATTGTAACAACTCTCTCTCTCTTGGCGACCGCGCACGGGTAAGGACCTAATTGTGAATCCGCGTAAATTCGTGTACCTGCAGTCAATAAAACTCAGTGGAACGAAGGTGCCTGTTTCAATAATCTACATCAACAAACACATCTCCCAAAAGTGCTTCGTCGCGCACCTTCTAAGTTGTGTTCTGCTATACCCACTTAGCTAAGCAGTGAATGCATACCTACCAAACACAATTGGTAAGTCTTAAAACGATATTTCATACAAAACCGTTCCAGTGGTTATCCATGAAAGCGTATCGTGACTCCAACTAATCTCCATACCTTATTTCATCTTCAAATCTGTCCAGCGGTTGAAGCGTGAAGAGGTAACAGACAGACAGAATAACTTTTACATTTATAATATTTGGATTCATGCAGCTAACTGCATGTTCAATATACTCGTAATAATACTCTTGCTTCGTATAAAATACGAAGTAAGTACCATTAAAGCAAACCCCAGCCTGCTCCCAAAACACTTGGCCAGCCATTTTGGCACATAAATTTCACGGCTGTCGAATAGAATTGAGCAGAACGGGAATCGAACCGAAGTCGAACATTTCACTTGTACGAATTTATTTCTCTACCTCACCTTTGCACGTTACATTTTAAAAGAATCGTGTGTCGGTGGAAGCAAGTAGCACAGGACCGGTCTGAGTGGCGAGCCTTGGGGGAGGCCTATGTCCAGCAGTGGACGTCTTTCGGCTGAAATGATGATGATGATGATGTGTGCCGTAGTTTATTTTGTAAGATTACTCATACATATTATATAACACTAGCTGACCCCGCGGACTTCATACCGCTTTAGAATTTTTCTTTTGCGTATGAAAAATAGCTTACGTCCTATTCATAGACCTACTGAACATACACTCCAATTTTCACAAGAATCGGTAAAGCCGTTTTGGAGGAGTTTGGTTACAAACACTGTGACACGAGAATTTTACATGTTCGATTATAAATGCGAAAGTAACTCTATCTGTCTGTTTGTCTGTTACCTCTTCATGCTTCAATCGCTAAACAAATTTTGATGAAATTTGGCATGGAGATAGTTAAAGGCCCGGATAAGGACATAGGCTACTATTTATCCCGGAAAAACGCATAGTTCCCGCGGGAACGCGATAACCGAACTCCACGCGGGCGAAGTCGCGGGCAGAAGCTATACCTCGTACCTAGTTATTGCTTTACAAATGTCATAGTTACAGGATGGTAAGCACTAACATACATCACCGGCATGTAGGTAATTTAATTTACAAAAGTGACGATTTTTTTAAATAATAAGAAACTACTTAAATTATTAAATATCTTATCTTTATAGTGTTATATAGAGAGGTATATATTAAAATGTATCGTTTAAATATTCCCTACTTACTACTACAGCCTATTTGCGTCCCACTGCTGGGCACAGGCCTCCTCTCATCACGAGAGGGTTTGGGCTATAGTTCCCACGCGGGCCCATTGCGGATTGGGGACTTCACACACATTGTGCGGCCTATTACGACCGTACAAGTGTCAGAAGCTGGAATGTTAGTTAACCTGATTGGAGTGGAATCAGGATATATGTCAAAATTGTCAATAAAATAGAGGAACACGTCTGCTTGTCACAAATGTATTTTAAAACTCCATTAAACTAGGTTACATTGTCAGCAATATTGTAAAGTAACGCCGCCAGCGTACTGCCGGTTATGCAGGGCGATGCTAAGCTAAAGATGAATTACTTCGCAGATGCGTGCAACCTCCTCACGATGTTTTCCTTCGCCGAAAAGCTCAGTGGTAAATTCAAATTGAATGTCATACTTTATGTTTGTTTATCCGTCTGTAGCAGAAAAACTGTCAAACGGACTCCGTCGGTAATCCGATTCGCGGCTTCTCAAACTTTTTGCTTGTTAAAATATCTCCGGGCGGTGAATGGACGTGGACTGAATTGAATGAACGAATGGAGTGAACGGAAGACCGGGACATCGGCGCAATTACGTTTTTGCCGGGTGAACGACGGCGGTCGTTGATTGTCCGATGTGTTTAGGGTTTAATTAATGTTTTTGTATCGTGCTAATGGGCTAGGCTTAGGATTTGGAACCGAATGCATTCAATTGAATTGATGTTAATCGCTATTATAATTTATAATATATACCAGGTTTGTATTGTCCTAAAACAGTTTAAATTGAAAAGAACCATAATTATAGAGGTAAACATGGATAACCACTAAATTTTATTCATTTAATTTATTAAAAATATGGCTTTTTAATTTGTAAATGTTGCAATAAGCTAGAACCTGTAGCTATATTTACTAATTTTAACAATTTTTTGCAAATACTAATCTTCTATATAATAAAAATGAATCGCCGTGTGTTACCCTGGCAAAGGCTCGAGAACTGTTGAACCGATTCTGCTTATTCTTTTTTTGTTTTATTCCCTGCGATCCAGGGAACGTTTCGAAAAAAAAGTAAGAAAAAAATATAAAGGAATAGCTAAAAAAGGACAAATAACTTTTTATAGGAATCACCTTCGGGTGTTCTACATAATTAAAGACTTGAAATTTATTTCTTACTAGTTAGCCCGGTGAACGTCGTATCATTTGGAGGTGAACTCTCGTCCGAAGATCATAACTCCACTGAATCTGTTGACTAAAGTTTTATCAATCAATATAACTTTTCCGTTACCGTTACTGACTGAGTACTTACCTCAATGACATCTTACAACCGAAGTTCCTGTTGTAGAAAACTGTAATTTTGCATATTCCTTCCTTGGGTAGTGTAGGGACGGTAAACATTGAGACATACACATACCGCGGAAGATGGCTATTCTAGTCATAAAACTGTGGGAGTACATGCAAATCTAATCAATAACCTGACAGCATCAGCGTTCAAGGTAAGTTGATTCATGCATACTTGACGGACTCCAGGTCGTTAAACATGGCCGCCGAGCTGTCATTCCTTCCATACAGAAACGTCATTTTCTCCCATAGCGAAATATTTAATGATAACGTTAACTTTAACGGACAGTTTGAATAAACTCACCCTTTAACCAATAAAATAATTTCTTTACCACTGATTCGATTCCGATCTCGGGTGAGATAGGTTGATCAATTTAGTTCCTTAAAAAGGAACACCTGCCGTTCGTGTTACGGGTCACTCTACTCCCAGTTTCAAGTATTTCGAGTCGTCTTTATTTAACCTGTTTTGAGTCTTGTAACTTTACCATTTAATGCAGTTCGTGTGTATTTTTTTTATACCTACACCGGTTAATACATTGAGATTTTTTTGTGTATGCAAAGGTTTTATTAGGTCTTAGGAAATTACAACTGTACCTACCTAAGTTTACTTTCATGTTTTACATTTTAAATTAATGGAGGCTTTTACAAAGAGCTTGATTTTTGTAACCTCCATGTACCTACAACCTCCAAAGAGTCTAGGAGAATAACCTTCAGAAAAAGACCCCCATAGCTTTGAGTTTGATACTATGACCAAACGATAACCTTATGTAGAATTTACACACTGTACCAATTTTTAGGCTCTTAGTAGTGCCTGGGGTGCCAGGCAGGGGGCTAAAATAGTGATCTAAGTAGGTACATTCACTATGATAATAGTTCATTTCATGTACTTAACTTCCATCAAAATGTGATCTGCAAATCACTACATAGTATAAAACAAAGTAGCTTTCTCTGTTCCTATATCCCTATATGCTTAAATCTTTAAAACTACGCAACGGATTTTGATGCGGTTTTTTAATAGATAAAGTGTTTCAAGATGAAGATTTTCGTATATAATTTGTTATAGTTTAACGCTCAATTCCCGCGGGAACGCTATAACCGAATTCCACGCGGACGAAGTCGCGGGCAGAAGCTAGTAGTAGATAAAAAGTTAATCACAAAATAACTTTATGAATGAATAAAATAATCAGTTAATGTGAACTTAAGACTTGTTTTAAAAATCAAAACGAAGTTGGGTCAAAATAAAATAACAATAAAAACAAATCAGGTTCGGGTAAAACCTTTCATCTGTAGATATAAAAACAATGGACATCGCCACATTTGTTCGATAATGATGTGAAATCCAGATGCTTATCAAATTCTATACAATGGTAATGCAGTTCGTGTGTGTATGTTTTTTTTATTCCATTCAGGTTTGGCTTCTTGTTTTTAAAGTTGACAATTGTTCTTTTTTTGTAGTGTGAATGTGGTGTGATTGATTTACTTAATGCCGCTCTTAGAATGAAAACATGTCATTCATTCTGTTGGTAAACAATCAAAATAATAGTTGTGTGTACCTAGTACGATATCACGATTTTATTTAAACAAAAATCTGAATAAAACTGGCCAACGTCTTCATAGTTTGCATTTAAAAAAAGTATTAATTTAATGAATAAACCATAATAAAGAGTATTTGAAAATAAATAATCAACCGCATTAAACCTATAGTAAAATTTACAAATACAGAAGACTTAAAAAATTCATTAAAAATAAATCAAGAATAAACACTAAATCTCCGTCAATACGCCAGCTTGAGTCGATTAAAATGTTGTCAAAGTAACAATCTTATCTACCCACTCGGACAACTTCTAAATTAAAACGGCTCGTTAGTACAATATTAATATACCAACATTATTAAACCTGCACGATTAAGTAGCGGAGTATCGTTAAAGTTAGCCGAACGGAACGTATAAAAAGAAAAAAAATACTCAGCATTAAGAACTGGTCTCTGGCGCCTGTTCATTGACGAGAAATGGGTGGTATTGTGTTAAAAAAAATCATCAATGAGCACACCAGGTCGGTCAAAAAAAACTCTAGTCCATTAAAATACGGTTTCGTTTAGCTCGTTTTATATCTGGCGTTTGAGACTTCTAGAAACTTTGAGCATCGCTGCAACGCCGGCATCGAAGGAGCATGTCAAGAATTTTCGAGCACGTTTAACATAATCATTCAATTTTCGCCATGTTTTTTACATCGACTCGTGTCTTGAAGGTGGAGTTTCGCGTGGGTTTTTAGAGTTCATTATGGCGTTTTTCGCTAAGTTATGGGTGGCATAACAAGGTTGAAAGATTAATGCGATTGGACTACTGTTTATATATTTTTTCTTTTTTATAATTCGCAACTTGTAAGTATCTCTATCGTGGTTACTATTTGATTATAGCACCAATTAGGTAGGTACCTACGTAGCCAGAGAATAAAACAATGTAGCTGATTTTATGCACATTGTATTAAAAATATCGCCTGTTTTAGAGACAATCTACTAGAAACGCACGTCCGTTTTTGGAAGAGAGACTCATGCAAGCGATTCTAGCCCTGATTTGAACTGTTTCAGTTTTGTGTTTTGTGCATGGAACATTTACAAAAAAAAACATGGAACATTTTAAAGGAGACTGCCCTAAAATATTCTATGAACCAATAGCGATACTTGTGGTATTCCTGTGGGGATATCGCAACTATACGATTGTGCAAAGTGGCATCAAAATCTGACCTGCCAGTTTGGAGAAATAGAGAATAAACGAATAGGGATGAAACGTTTATCGATAAAAAAAAACAATAAACAAGAATAATAAACGTAGCTTTTTTGGTGACTTTTGTTAGCAGCCAGTGTGAAAAGTGCAACGCGCGTGGTTAGTCTTCCCGCAGCCCACGCCGTCCCCGCTGTCGTCCAGCCCCCCAGCGTCTACAACTGTCGCACCACGAAGTTGACGACCTGCTGAGTTTGAGCTGCTGGTGTACATATGCTGCGGTGACTACTTAACAACAGGTGGCCCGCGTGCTCGTTTGTCAACTTCATCACTACATAGTATAAAACAAAGTCGCTTTCTCTGTCCCTATATCTTTAAAATTACGCAACGGATTTTGATGCGGTTTTTTAATAGATAGAATGTTTCAATAGGAAGGTTTTCGTATATAATTTGTTATAGTTTAACGCTCAATTCCCGCGGGAAAGCTATAACCGAATTCCACGCGGACGAAGTCGCGGGCAGAAGCTCTCTTTCTGGGATAACGACTCTATTTATTTTATCATACTTATCAATTTGAACCCACCTAGAGTAATGAAAAGAATTCAAAATTCTTTGACTTTCTCTCGGGTAACGTAACGGTTAGAAATATTTTTTTAAGCGGTTGTTTACTTGAATTTATGAAGGATCTAAGTTATAGATACCTACTTTGATGTTTGACAACTTAACTATACCTAAAGCAATTTTGAAATAACAATTTAAACTTTTACGGGTTTCTTAGAAACAATTAAAACTGATGAAAATTAAAGGCACAGGTATTTTAAGACAAAAATATTTAGCAAGTCTTGTAAAATATGATTAAAATTATGTCATTTAATTTGGTTTTCGCTCGTAGCGAAGAACATAATTTATTTAATTAATTTCATTTGGAATGATTACGTTTTGCTTCGCCCGTGGCGTTTTATGAACAAAACGAGTATTCGCTCAATAAAATCGTGCTGCCTAATTACTTTGCAGTTTTGTAGTTTAATTGTACGCGATGACTTAACATAACATCTATGTCATACTAATTTAACGCAAATTCAATTAAAACTCGCAAAAAATCTATTAAATTAAGGTTTAGAGTTTTAAGTGCAAAATTTTGTATTTGAAAAAAAGATAGTTTGAGGATCACTGGCTTTGTTTTGTTAGTTTACAATTAGTACTGTTTCTTAGGCAAACGAGCGCATAGCCCACCTGATGGTAAGTGATCACTGCAGCCCATGGACAATTGGGCACCGAAATCCTATGATCCCCTATTAGGAAACCATAAGATCTCGAATGCGTTGCCTACCCTGAGGCCTAAGATGGAATGCCCCTGCGCTAGTAATTTCACCGGCTTATAAAATTAGTTACTTTTACTTCTCTTTTTCTCAAAACGGAACAATCAAATCTGCAGTAGGTATCTTAATATCAAAAAAGTATTTATAAGCGCAAAGGAAATTAAATCCCCTAGGGACATAATATAACTGTAAGACACTTCTCAACCACAGCAAACTAATTTATGACCGGGTATTGCAATAAAAAATGTTTATGTTGCCTGTGGGTCGCAATCATACTGTGCTAATTATTTTTACACCGGTTCGTTTACGAATAAATGGAATAAGCCATTTGACATTTATACTTTTATAAATTCGCTTGAATAAATCGCTTTTTTACGGCACTAGTTGGTAGACGAGCACACTACTACCTGATGGTAAGTGATCAATTGACATTAGTTATCCATGCTAATATTAAAAATGTGAATGTTACTGTGTCTGTTTGTCTGTTACGTCTTCAGTTTTATGAAACAAGCCGCCAGGCGAGTTTCATACTAATATCGCACGAGAGTGTGTTAAGGCCTAATTATGTACAGTTGCACACACAACTTTATCTACACTCATTTTATAAATCCTCTAAGATGGTTCAAAATCTGTCCATAATCGCGGCAATTCGAATACGTCTGTCAGTGGCTCACATTCGATTATCAAAAAGCATAGATTAGTCTATGTTAAATAGAGCCGACATTTGAATTTCGAACAAACTTTCGTTCTGTCTTACTGAAGAATGTAGGCGGCCATTGCTGTTCGAAATTTGAAAGTCATTACAACATCGAATTCGATAATGAAATAGTAAATTACAGACCTAGGGCGATCTGGGGCTTAACGAATTACCGCCCGTGGTTTGTCAAAAGTTTTACATCACCCTTGGCCATAAAGTGAGATTTTCTCTCCGCGTAGCCACGTTGACAAACCACGGGCGGTAATTCGTAAAGCCCCAGATCGCATATTTATGGCCCTCACCTTCGGTTCGGGCTACAGAAACCTGCGATCTGGGACATTTACGAATTCACCACCCTAGGTCTGTAATGTACTATTACGTTTTGCCTTGGCCAGAAAGCGAGATTTTCTCTCCGCGTAGCGGGCAGAAAATCAAACTTTACAACCATGGGTGACGTAAAATGAATTTTACTGTATGACCACAGATAGGAAATTCGCTTTGACGGAACTTGCTGTTACAACGGATGTCATTACCACCGACTTTTCAACGCATCATAGAGGATTTATGTTAGGGGTGTAGATAAAGATTAATAATCATCAGCTGGGCTGTGAGGTTGTTTGCCGCTATAACCCTATAACCCTTACCCACAACCTTATCATACTAGATCTTAAGTATGTTTGTAACAAAGTGTTAAGTTAAGTATGTTTATCTACACTCATATCATAAACCCTCTATGATGCGTTCAAAAACCGCAAATATGACCAGCATTAAGATAAACTGTTTAGTTAGAACAGATTTCTTATCTGTGAAAATGTTCTAATAGCTGTATTAAACCATCAAATTCGATGGTCTAATAGCATTCAAATTTCGAACATCTTGGAACAGCAATGCCCGCATATATTCTTCAGTCAGACAGAGCGAAAGTTTGTTCCAAATTCAAATGTTGGCTCTATTTAGTCTATGCCTTTTGAAAATCGAATGTGAGACACTGACGTATTCGAATTGCCGCCATTGTTGGCCGATTTTGAAGCATCTTAGAAGATTTATAAAATGAGTGTAGATAAAGTTGTGTATGCAACTGTACATAATTAGGCCTTAAAACACGAGGATCTTTATTATGTAGTAGTTACATAAGCTACAACCCACGCCATAAAAACACGTGCTACTCAGCCAGGCAGCGCGAAAAACTATTCTTGCTCCGTTCCCATCCTCTTGCAAGGATAGAAAATATTTTCTAAACTTAAAACCGACTGCCGGTTTCTGTGGATAACGTCCGAACGTCCATAATTCCAAAGACGTCGTCCACAAACAGCACATATTTTCAAGCTACATGGGCGTCAGATGCGAGTCGAGAATTTTCCGTACAACGTCGAATTTAACATTTTATGGCACCTTTGTAAGGTTCTGAGATATTTAGGCAATGGTACCTAACCTACCTATTTTTGGTTATTTTAATGCCCGCAAAAAAAAATAAGGGTGTGACGTTTTTTTTTGTCTGTGTATCTATGTGTCTTTCTCTGTAGCTCCGCACCGGAATAACAGATTTTGATAAAGTATTTTGTTTGATACGTAACTTCATTTGAAGAAAATCTGTTTGAACTTTCATATACAACGTTAATACGTGTGTTTCATATTAAGAATGGAGACTATGGACACAGAGAGAACTCATTTTAATTACCTATTACTTATTTTATTTAAAAGATATGATAAATTGGGAAGTGAAATAAAAAAATCGAACATAACATCATAAGGTCTTCCTTAAAGCTCTATGGGTACTGCATTACAAAATATTCTAGTATAAAATAACCACCAGCTCAAAGTGAGCTGAAGTACCTATCTACATAAAATATTACAATTTATATTTATCGGCGCGCAAACTGGCGCCTTTAATCTGAACTTGGCATTTTAATAACTGCTTTTTTAGCAAGTGATTGTTTACAATATCGCTGGTTATTTATGGCCTGAATGATTAGAAAATAGGCGACCATTGTTTTTACGAACGGAGGTAATATCAATATCACCCTTATGGAGTGCTGAACGTAGCCGTTTCACGGTGTGGGCACAGAATAATTTAGAGGGTTTATCCCGACAAGTGGCAACGTCGCATTTAGCTGTCAAATGTTTCGCTGTTTTTATTAATTTCTCAATATTACCAAATTAAAAATGAAGTTATCATTCTATGGTTGAATGACGCGTCTCGTTCCGACCAGAATAACCCACCTCCTTTGATTACTCATAGCTTTGAATGTTTTCACAATAACCGTCAACTGCCGATGTAAACCAATAGAACGAGTAGATTCTATAACTTATCTAGGAGTACAAATAGACGCCAGTTTTTCTTGGGCCTATCACATAGATTACGTGTGCGGTAAATTAAGAACACTATTAGGAAAATTTTACCATTTAAACTTTAGAGTTCCTACTAGTACACTAAAATGTTTATACTTTGCTTTAGTCGATTCTATATTGGGATATGCTCTTGATTGCTATGGTCTTACATTCAAAACATACATAG
This sequence comes from Aethes cnicana, assembly GCA_963971205.1. Classification (NCBI taxonomy): domain Eukaryota; kingdom Metazoa; phylum Arthropoda; class Insecta; order Lepidoptera; family Tortricidae; genus Aethes; species Aethes cnicana. Next base: position 7,299,271 of record OZ020295.1, on the reverse strand, counting down.
ACAAATTGGAATCTTTGCAAATCAGATTTTTAAAATTAGGTACTAGTTAACCAAAAAACTAAAAACAACTGCAAACACGACTCATCATCATCATTTCAGCCAAAAGACGTCCACTGCTGGACATAGGCCTCCCCCAAGGCTCGCCACTCAGACCGGTCCTGTGCTACTTGCTTCCACCGGTTTCCCGCGACCTTCACGAGGTCGTCGCTCCATCTTGTTGGAGGCCTACCGACAGCTCGTCTCCCGGTTCGCGGGCGCCACTCGAGAACTTTCCGGCCCCATCGGCCATCAGTCCTGCGAGCAATGTGCCCCGCCCACTGCCACTTAAGGCTCGCAATTCTTCGGGCTATGTCGGTGACCCTAGTTCTACTGCGGATATCCTCATTTCTGATTCTATCACGCAGAGAAACCCCGAGCATAGCCCTCTCCATTGCCCTCTGAGTGATTTTGAGCCTTCTTATGAGGCCCATCGTAAGCGCCCACGTCTCGGAACCATAAGTCATCACTGGCAACACACACTGGTCGAAAACTTTCGACTTGAGACACTGCGGCAATTTGGACGAAAAGACGCTGCCACCATGTCCGTCCGACTACAGGACCAGCCCACGAAGCCTATTCCACTGCAGCGGGGAGTCAGACAAGGAGACGTGATCTCTCCGAAGCTGTTCACCGCTGCATTGGAAGATGCTTTTAAGGTGCTGGACTGGAAAGGTCGAGGCATCAATGTTAATGGCGAGTACATCTCTCACCTTCGGTTTGCCGACGATATTGTAGTCATGGCTGAGACCATGGAAGACCTCAGTACTATGCTCGCTGACCTCAGCAGAGTTTCCGATCGAGTTGGTCTTAAAATGAACATGGACAAGACGAAAATCATGTCTAATGTCCATGTTGTACCAACTCCCGTAATAATCGGAGGCTCTGCGCTCGAAGTTGTTGACCATTATGTATACCTGGGACAAACAGTCCAGTTAGGTAGGTCCAACTTCGAGAAAGAGGTCAATCGTCGAATCCGACTCGGCTGGGCAGCGTTCGGGAAGCTTCGCAAACACGACTACCGAAAACTATTTAAAATTTGTAAAATTCTTCCAGTAAGCTTAAAACATAAATACCTCATAGCAATAAATAACCACAGCCATCAAGAGCATAACCTATCTCAAATTAGTCACAAATATGGCACGAGGGCGGTGTCCGCGGGTAAATTCGATGTACCCAGAATAAATAATTACTATGGTGATAGAACATTGAAAAAGCGTGTTCCGTATATATACAACAATTTGCCCGTGAACATCAGAACAGAGCCCAATCTAAATAAATTTAAAAAAACTAGTTAAAAAAAAATTTTAGAGACATTAATATAGATAATGTAAAATAAGAATTTAGATAAGTACTTATTCATATCACTGATCTCAAGTATGGTAAATAATATATGTATGTAATAATATGTGTAGGGCAATAATATGTGTGTCAAGTATGGTAATATGCGTATGGTATGTTAATAATATATGTATTACATTTAATGCTTTACCTGTTGTACTGCAACATAGTGTCCGCCTGCAGTCAAACTGTATAGACAGTTTTGCAGGGTCATGTCTATATGTATGATCGCATTGTTGTATGCTTATTAAGAATAAATAAATAATAATAATATGTTTTTATTGCTATGAAATCTATCTATTTACGCAACATTAATAGGCAGTCAAAAATGAAAATAATTTCTTCAATTAATGTATCATCTGATGATTTAAAATTTTACTTAGGTAAGTACTTTTAAATCTCCAAAAACTCCATTCTTGCCATGCCCTCATACTAACAGTATAATGCATGAACATTTTCTGTGTATGTTTGTTTTATTTCTAGTTTTCTAGTCTTTTATTTTTCAGTCGCGCGAGGTGACATGTTCTATTGTCTATTCTCTGTTCCAATTTAATTTTAGCTTTGGCTATGGTTGGACTAACGAAGCAATCTATTCCACTACAGTAGAACAACGCGCTTTTGATATGCAAAAACGTTTGAAAACCATCACGATACTCCGTCAAAAACGAATTTCACTAGTAGCCGTAGCGTACAATACAATACAATATTCTTTACATCACCCTTGGCCATAAAGTGGGATTTTCTGCCCGCTACGCGGAGAGAAAATCTCACTTCTTGGCCAAGGCAAGACGTAAAACTTTTGACAAACCACGGGCGGTAATTCGTAAAGCCCCAGTTCGCATATTTGTTGCCCTCACCTTCGATTCGGGCCACAGAAACCTGCGATCTGGGACATTTACGAATTCACCACACTAGGTCTGTAATGTACTATTACGTCAGCCTTGTTCGTAAAGTGGGATTTTCTGTCCACTACGGGGAGGAAATCTCACTTCCTGGCCAAGGCAATATGTAAAACTTTAGACAAACCACGAGCAGTAATTTGTAAAGCTTCAGATCGCATATTTATGCCCCTCACCTTCTGTTCGGGCCCTACGAGTTCACCGCCCTAGGTCTGTAATGTACTATTACCTACTAGCTTCTACTTCGCCCGTGTGGATTTCGGTTATCGCGTTCCCGGAGGAACTTGGCGTTTTTCCGGGATAAAATAGCCTTTATGCTTTCTCGGGATTCCCAACTATCTCCATACCAAATTTCATCCAAATCGGTCTAGCGGTTGAAGCGTGAAGAACAGACAGACAGACAGAGTTAATTTTGCATTTATAATATTAGTACTTATAGATTAGCGCATTTAAAGTACAAGAGGACCTACGCTTCGAGCTTTGCCCTGGTGAAAATAGTTAGAGACTGTCGACATCTATGGAATTTAGTTTACTACATTAAATTTTACATTAGATAAACTCCAAAGCATTATTAAAACTTTCACAGTGGGTATCTTATTTACCATTTTAGTAAAATCGGCACTTTGAACCCCGCCCTCCCCTATATTTATTTGACAATGGAGGCCATCTCCATAATAATTTTTTTTCTGGACCCTTGGAGACTATACATCTCTAAGATCTTAGATTTAAGTTTAAGTTAGGGACTATACATCCCTTCAATGTAATTGTAGTACGTACCGATATGTATATTTTATACATGTAATGTAAATTTTGTAAATTTAGAAAAAAGGCCTTCTGCTTGAGTTTGTTGCGGCGCTTCTTCTCAAGCAATGGGTCTAGGAAGCGCTGGTAAATTCTTTTTCTGACGTGTAAATGTGCCGCTATGTGACCAATTTGCTGAATAAATGATTGAATTGAATTGAATTGTTAAAACCGAGTTGTCTCAGTTTTGAGACCTAGCTAGATTGATTTATCGCCCTCGTAAACACCCATATTCCAAATTTCGTCCAAATCGTTACAGCCTTTTCTGAAATTGCTTGGATAAATAAACAAATAAATCCCCACCACCACAACAGCCTATTTACGGCCCACTGCTGGGCGCATGCCTTCCCTCATCACGAGAGGGTTTGGGCTACAGTCCCCACGCGGGCCTAGTGCGGATTGGGGACTTCACACACATCTTTGAATTACTTCGCAGATTTGTGCAGGTTTCCTCACGATGTTTTCTTTCACTGAAGAGCTCAGTGGTAAATTCAAATTGAATTTCGCACTTGAATAATTTCAGGGGAGCCGAAATCGAACCCCCGACCCTCTGCATGAGAGGCGGTGTAGGTCTTCGTCGTAGGACTTCGTCCGCGAGGAATTCGTTAATTGCATTCCTGTGGGAACTATGCATTTTTCCGGGATAAAAAATAGCCTATATGTTGACCAGTGGTTATAAACTAAAGGTCCAGTAGTTTTCGAGTTAAATCTTGACCTATAGATATACACACAGACAATTTTTCTAAAAATCGTTATTTTGTGTTCAGTATCAATCGTTTATATAGTCCCCTTGACTTGATAGTTTCTTTTAATTTTCAAGTTTCAGAATTATTATTAGTATAGTAATAGATTAGCGCGTTTAAAGTACCAGATTTTGACTCTAAATTAAACACCCCTAAGTCCAAGCAACTAGAAACTACCAAACTTATATCAAAACAGACCTCGATATCAACGATATTGAAGTTAACGACACGAAATCCTATTTCCTTATAGAATTTAGATTGTATCGTCGCAGATAGTACGTAATGGGCCGTTTAGCGAACTTGATAATCTTGTTGTGGCGGGTCAAATGTTTATGTGGGTAGTTATGAGTTTGGAGCTCGTAGAGATTCGCAGACATCATTTTCTAATGTTCGGCTTTTTACTGTACGGTACAGAGAGTAAAGATTATTTATAATTCAAATGAAACTGGCCTTAGACTTAGATATGTAGGTCTGTCTGTCCGTAACCTCTTCACGCTTCAACCGCTGGACTGATTAGGATGAAATTTGGTATGGAGATATTTGGGAGTCCCGGGAGAGCACATGGGCTACTTTTTATCCAGGAAAAGCTCGAAGTTCCCGTGGGAGCCCGATAACCGAATTCCACACGGGCGAAGTTGCGGGCACAAGCTAGTCTTGTATATTGCTTGTTTTTGGATGAAATTTGGTATGGAGATAATTGAAGTCCCGGGAAAACACAGGCTACTTTTTATCCCGGAAAAAAGTATAGTTCCCGCGGGAACGCGATAACCGAATTCCACGCGGTTGACGTCGGTGGCAGATGCTAGTTCTTATATTTTAGTAGAGCTGAAAATTATGAAAACGTCAAGACGACTTTTTTCGTTCGACTCCATAAAATTAAAGTCTTGATTTTTGGAGATCTCTTCATAGACTGATCTCAGTACTAGAGTCAGTAGGCATTGTATTGTTAAAGAATGATGTCTTACTTAAATAAAGTCAACGACTGCAATATGGTACTAATCTCTTTTTCACCCCTCCTATTCGAAAAGAAGTGTTTTGTTGCCCGTTTAGAGTGAGCAAAATGCGATTTTGCTCCCTCTTCGCTTTTTTTTTAATTTTTTTCATTTCTGCCCCGCTAACAGGGAGCAAAATACGTTTTAGCAGTGCGTTCACGGAGCTGCGGAGACTGTAAAAAGTTGTATTCAAAAGTCGTATCTTTTTCGTATTTAGAATTTTATATATCGGCGTTTTACATAAATACTTTAATTCACATACTAAAAATCCATAAATTCATAAATATATACTTAATTTTGATAAATTATTTTCTATTATCTTTTATTTTCAATTTGGCTGAATGGTGCAGGCCGATGCCGTAGCATACCTCGCAAACTCGACGTGTGATCGAATTAAAAAAAAAACTCGAACCCGCGAATTTCGTGAGCGCTCATTTCCTTGCCGTATTATTTTACACTTAATTTCCAAAATAAAACGTACTTTATGTAGTGTTATGAATTATTTCGTAGAGAATGAATGAAATCAAAAAGTGATTTAGGTGATGTATTGGGATCACCACCTCTGAGAATTCCAAAGGAATATTATGTAAGTACGTAATATGAATTGCACTGCCCTTTTTTCATTTTATCGCAAATGTATTAAAAAACTTTGTTTGATACATGAGCGAAATTGTCATAAAATGTATTTTTTTCACATTTGTTAAAATTTACCTATTACTATGAACGCAACGCATGCGAGCATGACAGAATATAAATACATACAATGAAGTAGTCAGAGATTCTTCAATATGGAAGCCATTTTCGCCTTCTGCCTATGAATTTATGATAGGCGCGCGAAACACACGTTCTTTTTAACCTTGTTTGTTTCTAAATGTATTATTTTTTTGTTTTACTTAATTTAATGACAATGATGAACGAATGATCTTATGATTTTCTCATAGGAGGGGTGAAAAGCAGAGTGTACAACACGGTAGCAAACTTATTTATGCCTTGGGTGACAAAGCTTGAATCCTTCGCTAGCTCAAGATTCCACGCTAGAATCCCTCGCTTACGCTCGGGATTCTATTCTGGAATCTTTTGCGTCGCTCTGGATTCAATCCGTCACCCGCGGTAAAATATACCATTTTGCTCCCTAGTCATACAATCTACTATTACTTGATATCCACTACCCAAAGGTTGTCTGGGAAGGTTCCCCTTGTTTACGCATAATATTTTTTGGCAGAATTCGATTTTTCATAATAAGTATAGGAGGCATAATAGTGTTTACGCCGAAACTAATCTCGCATAACGATTTTTCGTCGAATTCTATTACGCATAATCTATTTACGCCGAATGGTTTTCACGCATAATTTTCGAATTTCCAATATTGTTTAGGCAGAAAATTACTTTCGCCGAAATTCGTTACGCCGAAAACTACTTTCGCATACCTTTATCCTCGTCGATTTAATTAAATGAGTATCCTGTATAACATCAATCATGATATTGGGGGGGGGGGGGGGGTTACTAACGTTACTAACTGATCATTTCGTTTACTTATATAAAAAATAACCTAACCTATGCGAGTCGGCTTTGCTCCAACCTTTGGGTGTTACCGCGCACACCGTCCCTACATAAATTCTTGTTTTGGACATAAATTCGGACAATATTTCGGCCTATCCAAATTCTGGTAAATTACTAGTATGCCAAACAATATTAGGCATGATAAAATTCGGCCAAGTCAACATTATGCCGACAGAATATTCCAATATTCAGGTAAACACCCATTCGGCCAATAAAGAATTATGCTTAATAAATATTCGGCAAAGTCAAGATTCGGCATAGGTAAATTATGCGAAGCCTGTTATGCGTAAACAGTTTCGGACAAAAATAATTATGCCAAATAGAGGGCACCCGTCTGGGAGAGATCGCTCTATTAGCGATAAGACCGCCTGCTGTATACCTAACAACATGTTAGGTATACAGCAGGCGGTCATGCCACATGTTTTCCTGATCTTTTTGTTCTGTCCTTTTTTTCTCTATTGTGTGGTGTTCAATAAAGAGTATTTGTATTGTATTGTATTTTATAGATAAATTATTATCCTAAGTTCCGTGATTGAAAAGTAATCAGTAATTATTAATACGATACGATGATGTTATTTTTAGTGTGAAAATCTGCCATTACTTATTGAATAACGCCTACAGGATATTCGATATACTCTAAAGGTCAACTCGACATTTCTGTAGTATCTAAGTAAAACTTTAGGATAACCTCCCTCCATCACACTAATAATAGTATATTGACGGCCGGATTGGTCCAGTTGGTAGTGACCCTGCCTTCTGTTCCGAACGGTCGCGGGTTCGAGTCCCGCTCGGGGCAAACTTTGTGTGATGAACACGAATGTTTGTACTCGAGTCATGGATGTTTAGTATTTATATATGTATGTATTCCTCTATATAAGTATTTATATCGTTGTCTAGTTCCCATAGTACAAGCTTTGCTGTTATGTTTTACTAACATCTCATCATGTATAATTCTAGGGTACAGTAAAGATAAAAATTGTATACCACATTCATTCACCTTATATTTACTAAATTACTTACCTTAATTATAATAAAAACTTACCTTTCATGAAATGTGCGTACTAATTATAGATGTCATCAAATGGAGGAGCGGTGCCCCTTAGCACAGGTATATATTTTACTTAAAAAGGGACACCAGAACATGTAAATTTAGTACATAAGAAAACAAATAAATTATTTTTATTTATTTTTTTCATTTTCATTTTTGCTTAGTTTGGGGCTAGGTCAATATGTATGTGTGAAATGTCCCAAGATATTTATTTATTATTACGATTGTGAAGGTTTGGATGTTTATCACATCAAGTTTTTTTTTCTGGTGAAGGCAGGCAGACAGTGTGCTCAATTTTATTGAACAAAATTCTGCAAATAGCCACTTATTGTAGACTTAACTAGCTTCTGCCTGTGACTTCGCCCTTCGTTCAAACAGAAAACAACGCGTTTTTCATCGATAAAAGTAGCCTACATCCTTCTCCGAGGCTTCTACACCAAATTTCATCTAAAGCGGTACAGCCTTTTAAGCGTGGAGAGGTAGGTAACAGAGAGACAGACAGAGTTACTTTCGCATTTATATTAGAGATTTCGTATTAGGATAGTTCAAAAAAATAATTAAATATTATCAAATTAAAACGAATAATCCTCCACATGAAGTTCCTAAAGTCATAAACGGTGAAAATTGGAAATTTTAAATTAATAGTTCAACGTAATATTCATTGTAAGTTCATGTATGTTTATGTATAAATATATTTAAGTGTGTTTGTTACTTTTTGTGTTTGTTTCTTCTGCACATCTTAGTACAGAGCACCGCCTACCAACCTAGTTTGTTTTTCTTCATCTCAACTATCCAAAGGTTGACTGGTAGATATCGCTATTAAGCGATAAGACCGCCTGCTGTATGCCATACTTTTTGTGTAATAACATTATGTCTGTACTGTTCCTTTAATGTGTGCAGGTGTTCAATAAAGTATGTATATTGTATTATATTGTAACTAGCTTCTGCCCGCGTCTTCGCCCGCGTGGAATTCGGTTATCGCGTTCCCGCAAGAACTATGCGTGTTTCCGGGATAAAAAGTAGCCTATGTCCTTTCCCGAGACCCCAACTATCTCCATGCCAAATTTCATCTCAATCGGTCCAGCGGTTGAAGCGTGAAGAGGTAACAGACAGACAGACAGACAGACAGAGTTACTTTCACATTTATAATATTAATATGGATATTAATTGAATTTGTATTCAACAGTCATTAGTAAATTGGTAATTCTATAGACCTTCAATAACCCGTAAATCTAGATTAATATCTAGAATTAAAATCGCCCTTAAACCGAAACCTATTAGTTACCGATATTGGGAAGTTTGACAGCATAATCCTGGAGTTGCCCAGAATTGGGATTTGTACCGATTTGCGGCTCTTATGGGAGCAAGTGGGACTTAGGGGGGTCAAGGTCAACGGCCATTGGAAAATATTATAAAGGCAGGTTGATGAAATACAAATGAATCAGAAACTATGAGAGACTAGCTTTTCCCCGCAACTTCGTATGCGCAGAAATATTAAAAAGTAAAATCCCGATTTTTCCCGTTCCCGTGGGAATTTTGCAAAATCCTTTCTTAGCGGATGCCTACGTCATAACATCTACCTGCATGCCAGATTTCAGCCCGATCCGTCCAGTGGTTTGGGCTGTGCGTTGATAGATCACTATGTTAGTCACCTTTGAGTTTTATATATTTAAAAGATATCGCAATACCTATGCTTTTAGTAACCACAGTGTCGATTCAAGATTTAATATGAACTAGCCGATGCCCGCGAACTTCATCCCGCGCAGACTAAGAATTTGCGTACCCGATGATACTATACATATAGACAGTTATAGTTATAGAAGAACTAGCTGACCCCGCGGACTTCGTACCGCCATAGTTTTTTTTTGGGTATGAAAAATAGCTTACGTCCTATTCTCAGACCTACTGAACATACACTCCAAATTTCATAAGAATCGGTCGAGCCGTTTCGGAGGAGTTTGGTTACAAACACTGTGACACGAGAATTTTATATATTAGACTAGACTAGCTCACCCGGCGGACTTCGTACCGCCTTAGATTTCTTTTTTATGGGGTGGGTATAAAAAATTGCTTATGTCCTATTCTCAGACCTACTGAATACACACAGAAAATTTCATGAGAATCGGTCAAGCCGTTTCGGAGGAGTTTGGTTACAAACACTGTGACACGAGAATTTTATATCTTAGAGATTAGATTGAAAAATTGGTTTGACCCTTGGAAAACCCGTTCCCGTGAAAATATCGGGATAAAAATTGTTATAGCCCGGGTCTCAAACTATCTCCATACCAAATTTCATCAAAATCAGTCCACTCGTTGCGACGTGAAGGAAGGACAAACAAACAAACACACTTTCACATTTAAAATATTAGTATGGCTATCAAAATCTGTTATATTTATGAAACGCGTAGATTTCCTACGATACTCAGTGTTATCGTCGCAAAGGCTTAACAATTTTGATCTTATTTCGACCCAATTTTCTTCAAATGGATATAATAACTCATGTTTTATGGCTGTCTTCTCGAAACTTATTCTATTGAAAATAAATAGAGCATCAGAACTGTACGAAAGTTGCGGTGGAGCCATGGTGAAGCTACACTCAACAGCAATGAAAACGGGTCACTTTGTATGGAAAATCCTAAACAAAGTGACCCGTTTTCATTGCTGTTGAGTGTATATTTCCACCAATCAACGACATAGACGTATTACGTTTATGCTGTGTTGGTGTTTTGCCAAATTTGTTATGTATGCTGGTGCTCTTAGTTATGCTAAACGGGGCGGGAAGGTCCAGATTATAAGACAACGCGATATTGTTATCAATTTATAAGAATACTAGCTTTTCCCCGCAACTCCGTATGCTGTTTTTTTCGTTCCCGTGGGAATTTCGGAAAATCCTCTCTTAGTGCTACCCTATGTTACCTAAGGAACCTGCATGCCTCAGCACTTTACAACCAGTAAGTTTCGGCTCTGCGTTGATCGATCAGTCAGTCAGTCAGTCAGTTTCTTGTATTATATATTATAGATTATACTGTTTATACTGAAGAGTACTTGAAACCGTCGGGCTTCCATGAAGAGAGGCAATCAGGTCTCACCTAGCTTATTTGTGGTTAAGAAGCAAGTTCGGGAATTTCTATGCAAGCAGCCGTGGTGGCCTAGTGGTTCGACCTACCGCCTCTCATGCCGAGGTTCAGGGGTTCGATTCCGACTCGCACCTAAAGCTAAAGTTTACTTACGTGCGAAATTCAATTCGAATTTACCATGAGCTTTTCGGTGAAGGAAAACATCGTGAGGAAACCTGCACACATCTGCGAAGTAATTCAACGTTGGTGTGAAGTCCCCAATCCGCAAACTGGGCCCTCGTGGGGACTATAGCCCAAATCTCATGATGAGGGGAAGCCTGTGTCCAGCAGTGGGACGCAAATAGGCTGTAGGAGAAGTAGTATTTACATATTCGTGTATATATTTATGTATGTGTACTTTATGTGTATACCTATGTATTTCTTGTTTTTGTAAGTATTAGGTACTTAAAGGCTTTCATTGCACCGCTACAACAATTTCTGCTTTGCCCAAAGGTTTAACTGGTAGAGAATGCCTTATGACATTAAGTTCGCCTTTTGTATTAGTTTTTACTAATGTGCAATAAAGTTTAAACAAACAAACAAACAAGAGAAGGATGAATGTGGAAGAAGCGAGATGGGTATGCTTGGATGGAAACAATGGCGTTATGGAGTGTGGAATGTGTCTTGGTAAAGAGCGCAATCTTATACGGCGAAATTGTTGAAAACGTGTCCAGCGAATTTGATAAGCAACAAAACAAAACACAGCCTCACAACCGTTTTCGCTGCGTTTTCGCCTCAGCAGCGCCATCTGAAGGCGCTACTGCAGACTATCTGCCTAGGTGGCTTGACTTGTGGCGACCGCAGCGCCCCCAACCTACCCGATTTGGTGTCCACTTTTGGAACTATAAAGATTGCCCTCCTTCACTTCAACCCTCCTTATGTGGCGTTATTCTTCTCTGCCACATTTGACGTTTGATGTTTTGGAGAACACAGAGCTGTCAATTTAGGAAGTTCCCTGACCCAGCATCGTCAAATTGCTCATGTAAGATCATACTTTTCTAAGAAATGTTATCTGATTATATCATCCTTAGGTACATTGACAGCTTTCGTTACACGTCTCACGAAACTTCGCGCGATACAATTTCAGTCCAAAGTAACCTCTAACTCGGTTTAATCGAACTCTACCCCAGTTTGTTATATCAAACATTGTAAAACTAAATATAACAAAAATATTAGCCATATTATAGGCATACATTGACAGCTTTATAAATGCCAAGTTTTTAGACGGTATTTTTATAAAAAACTAGCTGACCCCGCGGACTTCGTACCGCCTTAAACCTCACGGAGCCCGAGACCTTTCCAACGAATGCAAAACCGTGGAAATCGGTTCGTGCGTTCTGGAGTTATAGCGTCAGGGAGGAAAACCCGACTTATCTTTATATATTAGAATAAAACGTGTTAAATACTAACTAAATCGGGCGTTCTGTGCGTAGCGCTTTCTCTTGCACTCATTGCGCGAGTGACAGTCACGGCTAACATGGCACATGATGTGCTAAGTTAGCAACACTGCACCTCATAGGACTCAAGCGCCTCTAGCGGTGGATTCACTCCCGGTGGCCCTCATTCGCGTCTTCTCATTGAATCCGCTGACTGCTGCAGCTTGCAGCATCTCTGGGAGTTTCCTCCCAGATCCAGGCTAATGCCGCGAAATGTTGCAGGTGAGTTGAACGGTCCCGAAACGCTGCATAATCCTGGAGAAGTACCTACCACTTCCATATCTAAGTTATTTGGAGAAATTATAACAATAACTAAAGTCAATTATACTAAATTACCTACTAGCTTCTTCGACTTCGCCCGCGTGGAATTCGGTTATCGCACTCCCGCGGGAAGTATGTGTTTTTCCGGGATAAAAAGTAGCTTATGTCCTTTCCCGGGACTTCAACTATCTCTATACCAAATTTCATCCAAATCGGTCCAGCAGTTCAAGCGTGAAAAGGTAACCGACAGACAGACAGACAGAATTACTTTTGCATCTATAATATTACTAGCTTCTGCCCGAGACTTCGCCCGCGTGGAATTCGGTTATCGCGTTCCCGCGGGAACTATGCGTTTTTCCGGGATAAAAAGTAGCCTATGTTCTTTCCCGGGACTCCAACTACCTCCATGCCAAATTCATCTCAATCGGCCCAGCGGTTGAAGCGTGAAGAGGTAACAGACAGACAGACATACAGAGTTACTTTCGCATTTATAATATTAGTATGAACTACTTGTGCCCCGCGACTTCGTGACTTCGTCTGCGTGAAATATAAAGTTGACGATATTTTTTCTTTCCGATATCCGTTTTAAAATAATATAATCAAAGTAGCCTATATGTAGCGAATTATGCTCTATCTACCTTTGAAAACTGCATTCAAATTGGTTCAGTGGTTCCGGAGATTTACTCTAAATACCCGTTTATTATAGTAATATATAGATATAGATGTTCCTAGAATCTTTCTCGATTAACACACAAACTCCAATTTTCGCGCATGCAATTTACAAGGGTGCAAAAGTATAAACAATTTGACGCCGACCTTACCTACTTGTATGACGTCTATTTCTTATTTTAATGAAGGCTTTAAAATAAGCTAACATCATAAAAACATGATGGAGATATGCACTCCTTACCATGGGCACTAAAAACGATTTATTTCAAATTGGCTTGCCTTTTCATAAAGTTTCAAACGTTTGCAAGCAGCTTACTGCTGAGCAAAATACCTATTACTTATATAGGAATGTAAAACGCAGCGGGGATACCGAACGATGAGAATCTCGAGTAGCGGCGAGCCTTGGTGGCCTAGTGGTTCGACCTACCGCCTCTCATGCAGAGAGTCGGGGGTTCGATTCCGACTCGCACCTCCAAGTTTACTTATACATGTGCGACATTCAATTTAATTGTACCACTGAGCTTTTCGGTGACGGAAAACATTCACGCATCTGCGAATGCATATATGAAAGATGTGTGTGAAGTCCCCAATCCGCACTGGGCCCGCGTGGGGACTATAACCCAAACCCTCTCGTGATAAGAGGAGGCCTGTGCCCAGCAGTGGGACGCAAACAGGCTGTAGTAGTAGTAGTAGTAGAGCTGATTGGCGTGCTAGAGAGGCTTACGCCCAGCAGTGGGCTGATACGGGCTGATGATGATAATGATGAACCATTCATTCATTCATTCACGGCACGGTCGGATAATAAATCAATTTTCTATATTTCGGGAATCAAAATGCCTTCCCTTGTTTAGCCTGCAAAGCCTTAATCCCATTAGCGAAGCCATAGTCCGGGTAAAAAGGCGGAAACTTGAAGTAGTGCCAACTACCCGGTTATAATACAGTCCAATGATTTGGTGAAGCTGTGGGAGATGATAATTTTACATGCATCATACATACGAGTATATATCAATATACTAGCTTCTGCCCGCGACTTCGCCCGCGTGGAATTCGGTTATCGCGTTCTCGCGGGAACTACGTGTTTTTCCGGGATGAAAAGTTGCCTATGTCCTTTCCCGGGACTCCAACTATGTCCATACCAAATTTCATCCGAATCGGTGCAGCGGTTAAAGCGTGAAGAGGTAACAGACAGAGATACTTTCGCATTTATAATATTAATATGGATATGGATTAAATATGGATAATATGGATATAATAATATATAATTAGTTTATTTATTATTATTATTAATTAATTGTTTTTAATAATTAGTTTTAATTGTAGGTATTTGTTTTTAGTTTTAAATAAGCTATCTACCGAAATACATAATATATAATATGGATACATATAGGTACTGGGTCAAGAAAAACGTTGTAACTAGGTATAGTTCATTTGACACTATCGGCTATTGAATCTAAGATTTATCTCGGCTTTCTTTTTTTGGTCTCTTTTGACATGGTCAAAAAAAACTATGTTGTTAGCGATATAGCACGACACAACTTAGAAGGCGCGCGGCGAAGCACTTAAGCCGTTGACGCAGAGTCTATTATTGCTTAATCCACGCGCCTTCTAAGTTGTGTAAACCTGTACATCCCTGTGCGCGGTGTATCGCTGAGTTGAAAGTTTTAAAGTCGGCATAGACGAAGTTGTGAGCAAAAGCTACTTTATAGCTACAGAGCACGTTCGGAAACAGCGTCAGCAAATAAGGAGACGCAGTCCGGTAGTCTGTGGTCCAGTTTACTTAGGCAAGGCTTAATTTGTGAACGCAATTATGCGGAGTTGAAACTACGCTCGAGCCGGGCTGGAATTCGAGTTGTTCCAGTCACTAGACTAATGCATTGGGATGCACCTCACAGATCACATATCGACAACACAACAGCCTATTCACGGACCACTGCTGGGCACAAGCCTCGTCACGAGATGGTTTGGAGCTTGGGGAGGATGGGGAGCTGTTCGCCGAAAAGCTCATGGTAAATTCAAATTGAATTTCGCACGTAAGTAAACTTAAAAGTTCGAGCCGGAATCGAACCCCCAACCTTCTGCATGAGCGGCGGTAGGTCAAATCACTAGTCTACTTACCATGGCTTATTAAAATCACGTCAATCAAAAAATAATGCACTTTCCAGGGCGTTTTCAGAAAGTGTTGTAAAATGCGTTTTTTTTTAAATCTGTACATTTTTGAGTTTTTTTTTACTCAGATTTGTTTGTAGGTACTTCATTCCTGTTATAAGAAAAATATTGTCGCAGAAAAAGCTATACAAATAGCTTTTTTTCCAAAGGTATAGGCAAACGAGCGCACAGCCCACCTGTAAGTGGTCACTGCGGCCCATGGACACCGAACTTAACTGAAACTGAAACCATAAGATCTCGCTCGAATGCATTGCCTACCCTGAGGCCTAAGATCGAATTATGCCTGTGTGCCAGAAATTTCACCGGCTGCCTTAACCCCCTACCGGAACACAACAGTGGGAGCACTGCTAGTTGGCGGCAGGTTAGCGGGGAAAGACGGTGGTACCACCCCGGACGGACCCAGCACCGGGTCACCACTAAAAATAAAATAATTTTCCGTTAACGTCATCCGCGTATAAATACTAACACCAAAAAGTGACGTAATGGAATAGTTAATTCCGGACAAATTTTCTTGTATTCAGATCGATAGAGCTATAGATTCTTAATAGTAGACACCCAAAAAATTTGGATTCTGAGAAAAGCATGTTTTTTACAACAATTTCTGAAAACGCCCTCCAGTTAAATTACACACCATACATACATATATACATACATAGTACGTACTGAATTGATAAAGTCGGTAAACGACCTGCCACATTATTTAAAAAATTAAATGACATCCAAACCAAATATAAATGGTTTTTATAGTCTGAAATTTACTAAATGAACTTAAGCTTAATCCAGTCATTAGCAAAAAAAAACCTTTGCCTTTTATTATCTCTTAATAACACATAATTAGAGTTGAAAATTCAACAAAACATCACCCTTTTATGACGGACGCGGTGTTTCGCCCGGGAACGAACCCGCAGATCAAACGTTAATTTAACGACAATAATGATAGCTAATGATAATTAACGACGTGGTAATTAAGCGATGCCCGTATGCTCATTTAATTAATTCCTGCTGCGGTGTAAAATGCGGTGTGATTCGGGAAATTAAAAGTCATCAAAATATTATTAGGTACTTATCATGGATTTTTTTTTCAGGGTTCATTTATTTTATCTTACTTAGTAGTTGATCCGGTGAATCGTATCCCACAGAAGATTCCGATACAAAGTAATTTTCATGGTAAAAAAAGTATAGAGTTTCGCTAGCACCATCAATTCCATTTTTTTTACCAACTGGAAAAAAAACCTAAACAACATGCTTCAAATCGATAGCTGATACTTTGGGTGAAACTATTAACTAAGGGCAACTTGTTCCAAGCCTCTTAACGCAGATTTAGTACTATCAAATCAACTGGATACTGAAATTGTATAAGATTTCTTATTAAGAAACCATAAGATCTCGAATGCGTTGCCTACCCTGAGGCCGAGACGGAATGCCTCTGTGACAGTAATTTCACCGGCTGCCTTAACCCGCTACCGGAACACAACAGTGCGAGCACTGCTATTTGGCGGCACGTTAGCGGGTAAGACGATGGTACCAACCCGGACAGACCTAGCACCAGGTCCTACCACCCTATAGAAGGCGCTATTGGGTCTTAATCGATTAAATTATAACTTAATTTTGAAACAAATTAACGGGGAGCTAAATATAGTTGCAAATTCTATGCACGGAGTTTGGAACAAATTAATATCCACGCTACAGGAATTTGATGAACATCCTGTTTCATTATAAACTAGGTACAAGCGCGGCGTTCGGAGTTATTCGCCAAATTTCGGAGCATTTAGATTGTGCAGACTGGATACTTACTACTAGAACTTTAACTTAGTACATAGAGCACGTAAATTGAAGTAATAATAATGCTGGCATTCAGTTTTCATTCAACTTGAAACTCAAATACCCGTCTTTTCATTTGTAGGTATTCAGCATCATCATTAGATCAGCCGATAAACGTCCAATGCTGGACACAGGCCTCCCCCAATAGACCGGAAGATGCTGACAGAAAAATCCGAACCATTTGTACCAGGCTGGCAGCTCTATAGGGGTATAATTACATAATGACGAAAAGGAAAATCATTGAATCGATTGGGCCCCTGGTACTGGCGCTATGACCATGATTTTCCTTTTCGTCATTACGTAATTATACCCCGGTAGAGTCGCCAGCCTGGTACAAGGAATTCTCTATCAGTACAGTATTTCCCGGTCCTGTGCCGCATCCACCGACTTCCCGCGACTTTCGCCAGGTCATCGCTCCATCTTGTTCGAGGCCTACTGACAATTCATCTTCCGGTACGTGGACTCTACTTGAGAACTTCAGATGGCGCTGATGAGGCGAAAACGGTTGTGAGGAGAGTGTGTTTTGTTTTGTTGCTTATCAAATCCGCTGGACACGTTTTCTACTGTTTCGCCATATAAGATTGCGCTCCTTACCAAGACACATTCCACACTCCATACTCCGGTGTTTGTAGGCAGATTTTCATATATTTTTTACCACAGACTATAGCAGAATGTCAGTATAAATGCAGTTCCTCCCGTCCAAGCCTCACACAAAGGCTATTTAGATAATCCTAAGATAAACCGGCCAAATTGATGTGTCTATTAGGATTACTGTGCCCATGTATTAAGGACTAACAGAGAATATTTCTCCGTGGAGAACCGTCTTTTACGCGCACTCACACAGGTAAATTGTAACACTCGACTCTTAGCATAGAATATTTAATAGTACTACATACGGAATGGCCACGGAATCACCCGTCTGAATCTAGCCGGCGCGCAACTCAGTGGTAGTGGTACATACACATTTAGAAGTGTACAGACGTCCTCGCACGCAAACATTGGCACTTCATTAGAATTGTGTTGTTAGATTTTTGTGTTCGAAATCGTGCTTTTATAGGCCGTGTCCGCCGTGTGCTCTTAGTGCACTTACTCGTAGCCTGGGATGCGTCGATAAGTTAACACCCGTTAAATTTAACAAAAGATTTTTGCTGAGAAGTAAATGACCTTTCTGTATGCAATGAAAGCTGAAGTTATATTGGAAAGACAGATCGGCGCCATAAGTACCTAATATTTAACTTTGATGAGTCCGCAATCTGCGATGTAGTTCAAGGATGTGTGTAAAAGCCGCATTCTGTACAAGGATGTAGTCAAAACCCTCTCGCGATGAGAGGAGGCCTGTGCCCAGCAGTGGGACGCTAATAGGCTGTAGTAGTAGTAGTAGTAGTAGCAAGTTTTTTAAGTATATATAGTGAGTATTAACATATATTTTACTCGCTTACAAAATCTAATAGTTTTCGTTTAAATACTGTTTAAATAAAGTCAATTTAGGTCTTGTCAGCGCCTTAAAATAATTTAATTAATTTTGAGGTAAATAAAAAAAACATTTTCATAGTATTTACTTTCAGCGCTTCTGTTCATTTATTGTTTGTAGGCGGCGATTAAAGAAGAGAGATCGAGATAAAGGCAGCCCCACCAAGATACGAAGCGGGAGAGGGATGGAAGAGTTTTTTGTTCTTTGCCGAGCATTTGTTTTAATTCTGTCGGTTTGTAGAGGTCGTTGACATTTTCAAATGTTGGAGACTTTATTATTTCACAAAAAAATAGGTACATAAATAAAAAGGGAATAAAAATTCTCAACATTTTTCGTCAAATATTATAAACACGCTATTCAGACACACATTTCACAATTAACTGGTTTCTTGAAAAAAAATCATGTTTATTGCGGTTTTTGTTCTATTCCACTGTGTATAAAATGAATAATATGATAACATTTCGCTATTATTGTTTCTTTTTGTCTGTCTGTAGATGACCTGTCATCGTGAACGCATCTGCGAATTAATTGAAAGATGCGTGTGAAGTCCCCAATCCGGACTGGGCCCGCGTGGGGACTATAGCCCAAACCCTCTCGTGATGAGAGGAGGCCTGGTGCCCAGCAGTGGGACGCAAATAGGCTGCAGTAGTAGTAGAAGGAAAGTAGAATGCCATAAGTCTGTCTATCTGTCTGTTACCTCTTCACGCTTCAAGCGCTGGACCGATTTAGATGTAAATTCGGGAGCGCTGTAACTGAATTCAACGCGGACGAAGTCGTAGGCAGAAACTAGTTTTAATATATTTCTTCTACGCGGTCAAGTCGCGGGTCACAGCTAGTCAAGCTAAAGCCACGAAGCAAACATCTAATCGTTGCAACTCGTCTGTCTAGGGACAACAAGGGCCCAATTCATAATCTGCCAGTTTGGCTTACCGCCGGTTAGGGATGGGACGTTTTAGACATCGAAAATAGTATCGATAGTTTCGATGGATAGTATGTATAGGATCAGCTAGAGCCTTTAATTCATGTTCTGTGGAATACCGCGGCCAGTTCGGCTTACCACCGGTTAGGGATGGGACGTTTTAGACATCTAAATATATAAAACTCAAAGGTAACTGACTGACATAGTGATCTATCAACGCACAGCCCAAACCACTGGACGGATCGGGCTGAAATTTGGCATGCAGGTAGATGTTATAACGTAGGCATCCGCTAAGAAAGGATTTATCGAAATTCCCACGGGAAAAACGGGATTTTTCATTTGAATATTTCTGCGCATACTAAGTTACGGGGAAAAGCTAGTCGACAATAATATTGATAGTTTGATGGTGTGTTTAGGGGGACAAGGGTATTCACATACATAATCAGCTGGATTCCGCGGCCAGTTTGGCTTACCGCTGATTAGGGATGGGTCGGTTAAGATGCCGATGTTTTCGATAAGGTTGAAACCTGCTTCATATGACCTTGAATTCAGTGAAGAAGTACACTTCAGTGAGCAGTCAAAGTTTGAAATTTAACGCAGTCGGTTTTATTTTTAAAATAAGAAGTAACCTACTAGAAATACGCAGAAGTGTAATAATACATTATACAAAGGAAATTCCGAACACGTAAAATTTAAAAAAAAAAGCCTTTTTGTGTTAGCCAATACAAAAATAAATAGACGGTCTTATCAATGTAAATAGCAAAATTTTATATGTATAAAGTATCTACTACTACTACTACTACAGCCTATTTGCGTCCCACTGCTGGGCACAGGCCTCCTCGTATCACGAGAGGGTTTGGCTATAGTCCCCACGCGGGTCCAGTGCGGATTGGGGACTTCACACACGTATTTGAATTACTTCGCAGATGCGCGCAGGTTTCCTCACGATGTTTTCCTTCACCGAAAAGCTCAGTGGTAAATACAAATTGAATTTCGCACATAAGTAAACGTAGAGGTGCGAGCCGGAATCGAACCCCCGACCCTCGGCATGAGAGGCGGTAGGTCGAACCACTAAGCCACAACGGCTTAGTACCTACAAAGCGGCGGATAAAGTACCTAGCAGGTATATAAAGTATAGTACTTTAGGTACCGGCGACCGAGCTTTTGCTCGGGTGAAAATAGTTTCTTAAACCCTTAAATCCATGTATATAAAATTTTATCGAAATCATTGCACCCGTTTTCGAGCGAACATGATTTAAAAGTATATATGTATGTACGAGTATGTATACAAAAATTGCTCTTTTGATAGTATAGCAATTACTGTCGATACTAATCCCGATTCTATCCCACCACTAGCCCTGCATGACTTGCCCATTGCGAGGCTCACGCTCCGCGGATCACAATCAATGCGCACGCGCCGCCATTTTGGATCCACAGTATCCACACGTCAAAGTACGCCGGCTACGCTGACCCATTTGTAAAGCAGTATTAGGTAGATAATGTATTCAAGGAATCAGCTAAACAGTAGGCATCAAAAGTGACTAAACCTAAGACCTACGCATAGCACCCTCGCTTCTTCGCCCGCGTGGATTCCGTTATCGCGGTCCCGCAAGAACTAGGTAAGTATATGCATATTTACGGGATAAAAACCGGCCAAGTGCGTGTCGGGCCACGCGCAAAGTATAGGGTTCCGAAGTTGACGATGCCCACAGTACCTTTCTAAGACTTATTAGCATCTAGCTAGCCTGTGGTATGAATGACGTGCCCGCCCGACGCCCCTGCCGCTCGAGAAAAATCATCATTATAAGTTGGTCGACTATTACTCGTAAGTTTGTACAGCCTACTTAGCTCTGATAGTTTTCCTTTCAACTACGTTATATATGCCACTACCGTGATTTTTTTCAGCCATCCAAATACCACCATTTAGCTGGCAGGGGGGGGGGGACACGTGACTCTAACAAAAAATAGCACTTTAAAGCTTAATATTTCACAAACGCATCACTTAATCAAAAAATGGTTTTAACAAACCCACAATATTTTTTTAAGACCTATTCAACGATATGCCGCACCATGGGGTACGCAAGAAAAAAAAATTACATCCCCACTTTACGAGTAGTGTAATATATTTCAAAATTTTATTGTACCACTTTGTCAGCGTAACTAATATGCATATTCATGCCAAATTACAGCTCTCTAGACCTAATCATCTCCGAGCAATAGTGCGGACAGACGGACGGACGGACGGACGGACGGACATGGCGAAACTATAAGGGTTCCTTGTGGACTTCGGAACCCTAAAAAGTAGCCTATATGTTGACCCGTGTTATAATCTACCCCCTTACCAAATTTTGTTTCAATGAGACCAGTAGCACTACCATGAGTTTACAGTGACCGTACTCGCTAGCGACTACGTAAACGATTTGTATGAAGAATTTTAGTTCAACGAGTAACCGCCAGGGGCGCTGTACTATTCTTCATACAAATTGTATTGCTACTGTAGTTTTCGAGTTAAAGCCGGACATAAGTACATATATTAAATACATCTCACTATTACGTAGGGGCAGGCTCTCAATAGGACTTTGCCTTATCCATAGGATAGCACTAAATGGTGCGAATTCAAGACTTCACATTCTGAATTTGAATAGCTCACGTGATATTGTATTCACGAGAGCGGTCACGAATGGATGAAATGACAATGAGTGAATGATAATGTATGTATGTGGCCATTACAAAATGATTAAATACAGGTTGATTCAATTAGAGGTAGGTAATCGTGTATTTCTTTATTTTGACAAGCACATCTCAGAACGACTCTAGGCAATCTTATCTATAATCCAGCTTGCATTGTGCATTTTATGAACAAAAAATAATGAAAAAAAAATCCAAGATTGTAAACTATTCGGTAGATGCCTAACGAACCGTCAAATTTATAGTTCCAAAAATATGCAAATGAAATGTATTTTTTTCTTGAATAACGAAAAATATTAGGTACCTACTTACTTGTTAATGAAATACTAGCTTCTGCCCGCGACTTCGCCCGCGTGGAATTTAGTTATCGTGTTCCCGCGGGAACTATCCGTTTTTCCGGGATAAAAAGTAGCCTATGTCCTTTCCGGAGATTCCAACTATCTCCATGCCAAATTTTATCTCAATCGGTCCATCGGTTGAAGTGTGAAGAGATAACAGACAGACAGACAGTTACTTTCGCATTTATAATATTACTATGGATAATATGGATTATGAGGCACCTGTATAACAAAGGCTCTCATACAATGACGAGTGACATTATTCTCGTTCAATACATACGTGCCAGCTGTCATGAAGCTACCTGTAGGAACTCTATTTGAATTATTGTCAACCTGATGAGCTGCTCCCGCAATCCACCTAAAATGGGTGACAAATGTGTGTTAATAGTACTACACGACACACCGTCAAAGTCGTACTTGGTAACAAAATACTCGTAGTAGATTGTATGACTAGGGAGGAAAATTATACTTTACCGCGGGTGACGGATTGAATCCAGAACGAAGCGAAATATTCCAAAATATTCTAATGTGGAGTCTTGAGCTAGCGATGGATTTAAGCTATGTCATGTAAATAATTTTGCTAGAGAAAACCAGTACCAGCAGGGAGAAAATCGTACTTTGCTTCCTGTTAGCGGAGCAGAAATAGAGAGGGAGCAAAGTCGCTGTTTTCAAATAGGAGGAGTGAAAAAGGTATATTTACGCTTAATCAACGTGTACGTCATACTAGTGCTGTTGTAGTGTACAACAATACCCAGGTTAGTGATACGAGTGATCTTTATGCGACTGATTGGTCAGTAATCCATCTTCAATTATTCATTGCACCCTAATAACTACATAATTACGGGTTAGTGCGACATCAATGAATCGTGATGTAACGCGCTGCGTAGGGTTGTCACTTATTTCCCGATAACAGAATCCCACGAAAAACAGCTATACTTACAAATAAGTTTAAAGGAAAGTTGTATTTTATTGTATTTGTATTTATATACCCGTTAATAAATACTCGAGAACTATACTTGTATAATTTCCTCAAAAATTAAATCATTATCCCAACAAACCCAATATTTCTATGGGATGAAATTTAAATCGTAGTATAATAATAAACACGTAGATACTCACAAGCTTTTTAGTACCTTCACCTGTTCCAATCCCAATGCAATTATATTGTATCAAAAAGCTATTCTGATAATTAAATCAGAGAGGTGGCCATGGGAAACTCTTTATTCAATCAAAGTTCGTGTTTGGGCTCGCTAGAAAAGTCGATGGAGAATAGATTAATGCTTGAAAGAAAAATTTAAAAAAAAAGGAATATTTTTACGTCAGCCTTGGCCGTAAAGTGCGATTTTCTGGGGTGGTAATTCGTAAAGCCCCAGATCAGATCGCATATTTATGGCCCTCATCTGCGGTTCGGGCACAAACACCGGCACTCTGGGACATTAACGAATTACACCGACCTAGGTCTGTAACGTACTATTAATTCACCTACCATCCCTGCTAGTGCTGTAAAGTCCTCGACAATGTGCAGCCTTGCTTTGTCACAATAAACTACGCGGTCCGGTAGTCATGAATGAAATACGCTCTATTTACGCAGTAGATACAATACTATTTGACGTAATTGAATGTGTTAGTAGATTTTAGGCGATTTGGGTTCGTTATGCAATTTGGACGGTTTTGATCGATTTAGGTTTTGGTGAGCGTACCTACTCGTTCAACTAGTATTGAAGCTACGCTCTTGTTTTTTTTCATATTTTTCTTTTTAATTTTTATAATAATAGTACCAGCTGCGGTAACTAACTAGCGGACGACCCCGCAGAAATAGTCTTCTATTATTATTTTTATTTTAAAAAGAAAGTACTTAAGTAATAGATTTTTTGCTAGTCAAAATATAGCCACCAATTGATTTCTTTTTGTCTGTACAAATATTATTTCATTCTCCAATCCAAAGTGACATCAGTTCCTATTTTACTATTTTGTACAATATTGTATGCAACATTTAATCACAGAGCGCTCCAAGCGTTATCCTACATGTCCAGTCCATACAATATTTCATCATCATCATCATCATTTCAGCCAAAAGACGTCCACTGCTGGACATAGGCCTCCCCCAAGGCTCGCCACTCAGACCGGTCCTGTGCTACTTGCTTCCACCGGTTTCCCGCGACCTTCACGAGGTCGTCGCTCCATCTTGTTGGAACACAATATTTATTCATAAACAAACCTTTCCCCAAAACGATTGGCAAAACAGTATAACAAAATCCAGTCCGAATTGTATCCGGATACTGGCCGCGACAACCGGACGCCGGCGTCAATTTGTCCGGCCGGATGATCCGGCTTAACTGTTTAGCCGGCCGGTGAAAAATGTAGACAATTTGGTACATTGCTGCCTATAACAAACTGTTGAGATTGACTGTTACATTATTAAGAGGGTTTACTCCCAAAGTTGGCAACGTTGCGAATAGCTGTCAAATATTTCACTGTTTTCATTAATTTACGAATATTACTGAATGAAAACATGAATTATCGCTCTATGGTTGAATAAAACATTAAGTATGGATTGCAACAATTATAATAGGAACACGAAATTTTTTTGATTATGGAAGTACTATCATTTGAAAACTTTCCATCGCATTTCCCATGCAGTTTAATGTAATCTTATCATTTGAATGACTAACAATCAAATATAAAACGAGACGCGTCATTCAACCATTGAATGATAACTTCTTTTTTAATTCAGTAATATTGAAATATTAATAAAAACAGCGAAACATTTGACAGCTATAAGCGACGTTGCCAACTTTGCGGTAAATATGTCATGTCCACGGAGGTAATAAGTACCGACATCTGGTCTGGAGCGAGTATTGTCAATTTCTAAATTATAAAAAACCAGCCAAGTGCAAGTTGAACTCGCGCACGAAGGGTTCTCTCTAATATATAAAATTCACGTGTCACAGTGTTTGTAAACAAATTCCTCCAAACGGCTCGACCGATTCTTATGAAATTTGGAGTGTATGTTCAGTAGATCTGAAAATAGGACGTAAGCTATTTTTCATATCAAAAAAATCTAAGGCGGTACGAAGGCCTCGGGGTCAGCGGTCACTGCGGCCCATGGTAACCGAAATCCTATAAACCCCCATTAAGAAACCCTAAGATCTCGAATGTGTGCGTGATTGCTGTGTATGCACACGTAGATCGTATACCTGTAAAAAATCTATTCTGTCTACACCATTAATCAACTGTTTACACCATTAATTTATTTACACTGCCCGTTAAGTGTTATGAAATAGGTACATTACCTATTAATTTTAAAAATATATGCAACCTCCATGATTCATGTTACGAGTGAGAAAATTAGTGCGCTTTATACGATTTGTATTTTACACACTTTGCTTTATAGTTCAAATTCTCATATTGGAAGCTGTTATTAGTTGGATATATTCTCATATTGGAAGCGCTTTGAAAAATATTTGCATTGGAAATATTGCGTCCATAGTTTCAACATAAATTGAAAACAAACCAAAAAAAAATATGGGAACTTGCATTGAACAAAATATTTAAAGTAAACACTTAATAATCTAATAGGAGGCTACTGTGATAGGGCCTTATCACACTTGCGATTTGCGAGCGAGTTGAAAGCGTTTTTCAATACAAAACTCGTACGCGGCGAACTCGCGGCGTGTTCGCCTCCATACAAAACTCGCTCGCGAATCGCAAGTGTGATAACGCTCTTACTGGGGCGCCACTTGTTTACACGTCGACTCGAAATGTCATTTTTGTTTTAATTTTTTTTTTAGGTGACTTCATAGGGTTTTATTTTTCTGGTGTTTTTTTTATTGATATGGCATCCACACAATATGCCAAAGCATCCAAAAAGCACAATTGTAAACGATCGATGTGTTTTTATTTTTAGTTTAGCTTCTGCCCGCTGCTTCGTCCGCATGAAATTCGGTGAGGGTTCCCGCGGGAACTACCTATACGTCGACCCTCGTAAGCAAGTTATAAAGTTATAATTTATAATCTACGCCCACACCAAATTTTAGGGCAATCCGGCCGAAGTAGTTGTCAAGTTATATTTGTGATGTCACTAACCCGACTTTGTTTTATATTTAAAGATAGATTAAACATATACCTTATCCCTATTAACTGTCTGTTCATGCTTGCAAGGACGTTTAAAAATAATCATTAGCTTTAAATATATTACTAAGTCAAATATTTTAAGCGAGAGACCTCATCATGTTCTTTAATGACATGTATTAATAAACTCTTTTATACATGATGTATTTCATTATTTATTGACATTTTGAGACTGTCGACATCTATGGAATTTATATTTATTTGATAATGGAGGCATCTCCATATTTTTTTTTTCTGGACCCTTGGAGACTATACATCTCTAAGATCTTAGATTTAAGTTTAAGTTAGGGACTATACATCCCTTCAATGTAATTTTAGTACGTAACTATATGTATATTTTATAAATGTAATGCAAATTTTGTAAATTTTGAAAAAAAGGATTTCTGCTTGAGTTTGTTGCGGCGCTTCTTGTCAAGCAATGGGTCTAGGAAGCGCTGGTAAATTCTTTTTCTGACGTGTAGAAGTGCCCCTATGTGGCCAATTTGCTGAATAAATGATTGAATTTGAATTTGAAACATTCTGGACAAACGTGCCATTAAAAAAAATGCAAGTACCCTACTAACAAGAAATATACTATTGGTAGCGCGTACAAAAGGCAATTTGCATTTTTTACTAACGTGAATTTAAAAAATCATCTAGGTAGTTGAAATATATGGGCCAACGGAAACGGACATACAATTACAATCAAAAGTATATATATATGTTCAATGGGAGTGAACAAAATGAGTTGCACACACTCTTATTCCTTGTACTATTTAAGTACATTATTTTTATTAGAATAAAGCTAGGCTCACACCGAGTGCGGCTGCGGCGCGTCTGTATCTGTACAGGACGGTGTAAACTTGTAAACGTGTGTGTACCTACCACTGCGCGGGCACAGAATATAATGCGGGGCAAACTAATTCACTCACAATCTCCGTATGGAGGTGAGGCATTGACCTATAATAAGTAATAATATATGGACGAACAGTGCCTAACAGAATATGTCAAAATATATGGAGCAAACTGACATTAGAAAATACGCTCCAATATGCTAATAACGCCTCTTTATAACGAAGGCCAAACGGGTGCCCGAGCTGTTCGGGCACCCGTTTTGACGGAGCCATTTTTCTCCGGCTGATTGTGAATCCTTACTTAATGACGTGACGCGAGTTGCACGCGGGCGATAGATTCAATTCAGGCGAGTGATTCCGTGGCCATTCTGTACGTAGTAAATATTCTGTGCTGCTGTACAACTTACGAGAACTAATGCTATATTTAGTATAGTTTAGTTAGATTAATAATATTTAGTATGTCTTCATTGGGCTCCACGATACAGGCCCTGAGTCTAGTTCGGAAACCGCTGCCAAGTAATGTACCTATAACTTTCGTAAACCAACTTCTAGTCCTAATATTTATATGACTGTATTCTGCATATTTTTCTGGTAAATAAACATTATTCTTATTCTTACATTGTATAGTAAATTCTTTCTCTGACCTATAAAAGTGCCCCTATGTGGCCAATTTGCTGAATAAATGATTGAATTTTGAATTTTTGAATAGATGCAGGCAAGCCGCAGCCTTGCCGCAGACGTATTCGGTGCGACGCGGGCTTTAACTAAGGGCGGGTGGCTAATTTTGGGAAAATCGTTTCCTATAGGATTGGTAGGAGTTATAATGGAGGTCATCATCATTTGGTTAATCAAATATGATTTGTATTATTATGATTCAATTACTTGGACATACAACTTTTGCTTCGGGACAGAAAAATAGCTAAAACCCGCCTTAGTAACAGAAACATTTGCGCATGTCCGAAACAGAACATACCTAACCTAGTTATTATTTCGTCTATTCAAGATTTACAATGTACTAGAAGTAACATAGGTGCAGGTCAAAACAGTCAAGTCTCTAAAATATTCCCTGGTACCGGCATGGAACAATTATGGATTTATATTTCGATCTGCAGCATTTATCCACCACCATCACAACAGTCTATTTAGCAGCCCACTGCTGGGCACAGGCGTCCTCTCATCACGAGAGGGTTTGGGCTATAGCTATAGTCTCCACGCGGGCCCATTGGGGACTTAAGATAAATCCTTGAATTACTTCGCAGATGCGTGCAGGTTTCCTTGCGATGTTTTCCTTCGTCGAAAAGCTCAGTAGTAAATTAAAATTAACTGCAGCTTGTATAGGTTTACATTTAAAACGCAACTTAGAAGGCACGTGAATTCAGCAAAAATAGACTCTCGTCTACAGAGAGTGGTTCGCCACAAAGGAAAATCGAAAACAGATTTTGGAATAAATTTGCAATATTCGGTTGGGGTGTACGGGTGCGAAAAAACGATCTAGCCAGGTCTTATTATCCAGGAAAACTAATTCTTAGCTATTTTAACCCAAGTAAACCTTTTAGTTCAATACTAAGTACTTTTATTTATCTGAGTCCACTTTAGTGGCCTCGCCAAGACGAGCAAAGCAAAGCGAGGCGTAAGGGAACTAACTATCTTTTCTCGAAGCGCTTCGTCGTTTTTTTGAACCCTCACAACTTAGAAAATGCGTATCTGGCATAATCCAAACCAAAGTTATGAGGGTTCAAAAAAACGACGAAGCGCTTCGAGAAAAGATAGTTAGTTCCCTTACGCCTCGCTTTGCTTTGCTCGTCTTGGCGAGGCCACTAACGTGGACTCAGATAAATAAAAGTACTTAGTATTGAACTAAAAGGTTTACTTGCATGCAAATCGACAAGTACTTTTTAAGAAAGAAAGAAATAAATAAATCATTTATTTATAACGACATGCACAATAAAAGAAGACATACACATACAATACAAAACATACAGTCGCTATAAAAAGGCCCCGGCTCAGCGTGAGCTGGCTACCAAATTAATAGCCAGCGCTGGTCTTCCGCCGGGCCATACGAGGAAATTACGTAAGAAGATTTAAAAACTTGAAACACGTAGTTCCCATATATAAACATACGAACAAGAAATAAGTAAAGAGTTATAGGTTGATTTTGCTATTTTCAGGGTTTTTCCTGTAATGAAAATTGAAAAGCCCCTGGGTGCTTCCAGTCCCTAATAGTTCATGGACCCTCTCCCCCATAGTTTGCGATGTCTAGTTTGCCTCCCGGGCCATCGAACCCGTCGTCAGATGAAATAATTATGATTTGAACTTGGAACTGATTGGACGGGTCGATGAACTCGTACACTGATTTTTCGGGAACTGTTATAAATAAGGTAGTAACTCGATTTAAAAAAAAACGCGACATTTTAAAAACTTTTGATACCTGTCCTATCTAATGAATCTAATGACAGCTCACAAGCTAAGTACAATCCATCAAAGCGTTTAGGCAATAGAGCGTGCCAAAGAAATATACATACCTAGGTATATAAATTATATATATAATTTATGGGTGTTACGATACGACTTATTTGATGATTAAAAATTTTACTTCATCCCAAAAATCCATAGTAAAAAGCTTATAATTGTTGACTAAACAATACAAATTGTCGAATATACCTACGTAAATTATATTACTGTCTCATGTTCTCAAGGGATATACCTATTCCCAACTATTTTTTTCATTTTATTCGAGGCTACAATGAAAAAAAAAACAATATGTCCTTTTACGCATATAAAAACAGTCAAAACAATTCTATCAGATTTAAAATACTCGGTCAGGGCTTGATAAAAATCTACATTCTAGAATCTAGACCAAACTCTGTTTCACACAATGGAATGAAACAAAAGGACAAACTATTCAGTTGACCTAGCTATAGAAATTACTTGATGTATTGCATATGTTACCTTACCTACCGGACTAAGTTAAGAGGACACGCTAGTGGTCATTTTTCCATACAAATGTTCTCGACATATTCCTCCCTGGATTTTGATAGTAGATCAATGATTTTTTTGAATTAAGATCAATTTCGTCAGTATCTGTGTCGGTACGTTTTGCTTTTAGTGATATTTTTGTTCTTAATAGAACTAGGTGACTCCAAACAGTGCTGAAACGGCCCTATTCAGGCCGTAAAGAAATGCCTGGTTTACAAAAACCACGACAATAAACGCAAAAATCAAAACGGTCAGACACAGATAATTTCCTTCTCATCCAGTTTCCAAAATTTCATTACGATTGGTTTAATTTTGGAGGACGAAAATGTCTAGAACGAAACATCGATTTTTGAGTTTTTTTACGTCGGATTTTTCGACGGAGCTGCAGTTGTCCTTATCGCACCTTTTGTCGCTCCGCCCGCGCCTGCGAGACAGCAACATTCATTTCAATTTCTCCAATCTGAAAAGGGGCTCAGCTCACGTATCCTCTTAAAGGTATGTAAATAACAAAAGCATTTTTTTGACTGCCGGATTGGTCCAGTGGGTAGTGACCCTGCCTTGTGTTCCGAAGGTCGCGGGTTCGAGTCCCGCTCGGGGCAAACTTTGTGTGATGAACACGAATGTTTGTACTCGAGTCATGGATGTTTAGTATTTATATATGTATGTATTTCTCTATATAAGTGTTTATATCGTTGTGTAGCACCCATAGCAACAAAACAAGCATATACAAGCTTTGCTTAGTTTGGGGCTAGGTCAATATTATTATGTGTGAAACGTCCCAAGATATTTATTATTTATTATTATTATTTTATTTATTCGTTCCGGAAGTTTTATGCAACACCCAGTCACCCAGCTACACACTAATCCATATTAATATTATAAATGCGAAAGTAACAATGTAGTTGTCTGTCCGTCACGGCTAAACTGCTGAATCGATTTTGATGAAATTTGGTACGATAGTCTTGACTAGAATATGACTTCCTGTAGTAAGAGACATAGACTACTTTCTATCCCCGAAAATCGCAGTGCGTAAAATGGAAAACCTCTTCACGCTTAACCCCTGCACCGATTTAGATGATCATTTCGTATTCCGATCATTTCAGACTATAAGATGGATACCTACTAGAAGTTTTTATCCCTGAAAACTCTTTGAGTACTTAATATAATTAATTAATTAAGAAGTCAGATACATCAACCTACATTAAAAATAAAAACTTACTTATTTTGCAGAAATACAAAAGATTATTTCTAAAACATTGCGCTAAAACACCATTTATCGTGACAGCAAAAGAAAACATCTTTTGCATTTCAAAATAAGGAAAACGTTACAACTTACAGGGAAATACATTTTCAGTATTCCTACTTCCATATCTAACGTCATGAATAACGTAGGTAGGTACCTAACTTCGAAATATGCTTGTTGTATTTTCTCTTTCACTCAGTAATAGTACATTACTACAGAGGCCGGGAAGTAGGAAGTTGCAGGCCGAGTATTATATACGGCCGAACGAAGTGAGGCCGGATAGTACGAGGCCGACAACTTCCGTTCCCCGCCGATGTATGTATAGTGCTTTTCTCAAACATGCAATGAAATAAATAAATAAAATAATATGTTATATATAATATATTTTGTCTTTTTTACATAAATAAAACTGCGCTACCTCTATGTAGCAAATATGGTCCATGTTTTTTAAAGCTGTATTGGCAGAATGTCATAGCGAACCATAGAGTAAATATTGCTTGTAGCGTTTTTAAATGGCGGAATGCCAAGATTCTGTGTCACAAATATATCAAAGGGAAATTAAAAAAAGTGAGTTGCCGGCCTAGGCCTGCAACGTTTGTATGAAAGGTCATTATAGACCAATTTGTCTAGCCGCGCCTGAAACGTGATACTTCCCAGGCTAATAAGAAGAACATAATATCAATATTTCATTGCATGTTTGAGAAAATACATTTTACATCACCCTTGGCCGTAAAGTGGGATTTTCTGCCCGCTACGCGGAGACAAAATCTCACTTCTTGGCCAAGGCAAGACGTAAAACTTTTGACAAACCACGGGCGGTAATTGGTAAAGCCCCAGATCGCAATATATTTATGGCCCGAACCGAAGGTAACCAGAAACCGGCGACCTGGGACATTTACGAATTCACCACCCTAGGTCTGTAATGTACTATTGTACTACAGGATCGAATATAGTTATAACAGCGCGTAGATTAAATACACGGTAATTACCCGACTGCGCCAGAAGCAGGGCTATGTTTTTTCTGTGTGTGTACTGTGTATTATGAACAACGTCGTAACTGCATTTTTTTTTCAAAAAATGATTTAATGGTAGAGAACAGGGGCTATATTCGATGTCGTAAAATAGGGGTCTCCCTGTTCCCTATAGGATTTGGATTTTTTTATCTAGATTATTTAGCTAGATTAAAAGTTCAACTGGCGCGTGAGTGATCTTATTGGGAACGGGGAGATCCCTATATAAGACTTCGAAATATGTATGTATGCTGGTTGCTGTAACGCGTCTATTTCAATAAAATAAAATGAAATAAAATATTTAAATATAGACATACAAAGTAAACATTTCTTCGGAGGAATTTCAGGATTTTTTTTGGAAATTTCGTGTATCGTCGTATCGTCTCTGATTATTTAAAATAGCTGAAATGGTGGCATGCGTCCATTGATCCATATTATAAATGCGAAAGTAACTCTGTCTGTCTGTCTGTCTGTTACCTCTACACGCTTCAACCGCTGGACCGAATGAGATGAAATTTGGCATGGAGATAGTTGGGGTCCCGGGAAAGGACATAGGCTACTTTTCATCCCGGACAAACGTATATTTCGCATATAACCGAATTCCACGCGGGCGAAGTCGCGGGCAGAAGCTAGTCTGTTATAAGTAAGGATTCACAATCAGCCGGAGAAAAATGGCCGTTTAAAACGGGTGCCCGAACAACTCGGGCACCCGTTTGGCGCTCAGTAAATTTGACACTTAAGTCTTATAGCGTTAGGTTTACTTTTGTATAAAATATTTATCTTGACACACATTACCTATAAAGAGGCGTTATTAGCATATTGGAACGTATTTTCTAATGTCAGTTTCGTCCATATATTTTGACAAATTCTGTTAGGCATTGTTCGTCCATATGTTATTATAGGTCAACTAGCTTTTCCCCGCAACTTCGTATGCGCAGAAATATTAAAAAGTAAAATCCCGATTTTTCCCGTTCCCGTGGGAATTTTGCAAAATCCTTTATTAGCGGATGCCTACGTCATAACATCTACCTGCATGCCAAATTTCAGCCCGATCCGTCCAGTGGTTTGGGCTGTGCGTTGATAGATCACTATGTCACACAGCGCCACGCCACAGCGTGAATTTTAGTTCGTTCGTGGTGAGGGTTTCCACTGAACATCTGTCAACCTTCACGAGAGAGGAGTTTTGGCCGAAGGGAGTCGTGTTCCGTCGCTTCCGTGGAAGACTGGACAGCGATTCCAGAGTGCGCCTCACGACGAAGAAGCAATCGTGCTAGTTTTTACGATTCATTTTAATATGTATGTTAGTCTTTAAGGTATATGTAATATGGGCCTAGATGCCCGAAATAAAATTTATTATTATTATTATTTATAGATATATTTTTTTCTCTCCGAGGAGGTTATTTGCGCACGGGCCTAAGCCAAGTACCTACTTAAAGTGCTGCAAGGCAATTATAAAACTTTCTGACTATACGGCATGTGTTTAAAATAACTGCTTTCTGTAGTAGTTTGAATGTGGAAGCGTGGATGTTTAGTGTGCTGAGAGACGTGTGGAGAGTTTTCGGAATAACACCAGTAGATGAGAGAACGATGGGGATAGTTTTAACTGTGTTAACTTGCCATTGGGTTTTTATTTCTATGGAGAGATCGGTGTATTTTGCTATTTTTACCCGACTGCGCACCGCAAAGGAGGGTTATGTGTTTACCTGTCTATGTATGTATGTATGTATGTATGTTTGTATGTATGTATGTTTGTTCCTTTGTGGCACACTAGAGATCAAACGCGTGGGTCGATTTTAATGAATCATACGTCAATCGATTCGTCTGAATTGCGCGAGTGTCACTGAAGATATGAAATTTATCAAAATTCAAAATGGCGGCTACCAGACGCCATATTGCACAAAATAAAAAAATAAAAGTCAACCAACTATGGCATGTGAGGTATCGTTGAATAGGTATTTAAAAATCATTATTAGGTTTCTTTGACCATTTTTCAGACAAAAGAACCGTTTATGATTTATAACGATTCAAAGTTCCTTTACTAACCACGTAAAGTAGGTACCTACCTATCCACCCAGTAGTACATCCGTTCGAATTAGCAACACAGGAAATAATCTAGACCAACGAGTCTTCAAGCAGGTCACGACGACTATAAAATACTTAATAATAATGTTTTTCATAAATCTCAAACTTCAATCAAGTACGTACGCATGTGCAATGTAGTGTACCAGTAGCGTCATCTATCCGTTGACTTGAAGACTTTTAGTTTCGTTATTACATTTAAAGTGTCAATAGTGTGTGTGATACAGTGAAATATAACCTAATTGATTATAGGTACCAATTAGGTACACTAGTCAGTACTCAGCGCTCGTAAATAAATAAAATAGCTACCTAATACTCTTATGTAGTACCAGTAGCGCCATCTATCGGTTGACTTGAAGAATTTTAATAGGTTCAGGCTTATGTAGCGTTTTGAGCCGGGTTAGGTCTCTAGAGGGATTAATAATCAGTAATTTAGATCATCGCAAGCTACTTAATAAACCCCACGATAGCAACTCTCTCCATGAAATGACAAGATTGCGGAATTTACGGTCTTTTAATCCCTAACTAAAAATAATAAAATAAAAAAGTTAATTAAAAAAAACCAAAAAACCCGACTGCGTAAAAACTAAAAAGAAAAAAACAAGACTACTTAGTTCAGTAGTAGCTAGGATTATGTTAAGTAATTGATTGCTATTGAGGAATCTAAAGATGCCTACAGTCGGGACCCATTTAAAATCTAGGTTAAAATGTTACAAATAATGGGTCCCGATAGTAGGCATCTTTAGATTCCTCAATAGCAATCAATTACTTAACATAATCCTAGCTACTACTGAACTAAGTAGTCTTGTTTTTTTCTTTTTAGTTTTTACGCAGTCGGGTTTTTTGGTTTTTTTTAATTAACTTTTTTCAGAGTGAGTATTGACCAGATTATTGCAAACAGCTATGTCAATTAAGTACACAATTTTATTGTTTTTGTCAAACAGTGTTATATCCGGCCTATTGAAGTGAACTGTTTTGTCGGTTATTATTGTTCTATCCCAGTATATTTTGTAGTTGGTGTTATCTAATATTACGTCTGGTGTGTATTTATAGTATGGAACTTTTTTCTCAACGAACTTGTATTTGTGAGCAAGGTGTTGGTGAATTATGGCGGCTACCTGGTCGTGCCGGTGCTTATAGTCCGTCTGGACAATAGCTCTGCAGCTCCCGGTGATGTGCTGGATGGTCTCTGAAGCAATACTTTGGCACCGTCGACACAGATCAGTGGGTAGGTTTGGAATGCGAGTGATGTACTTCTGGTAGTTACGTGTCTCTATAATTTAATTATTATTATGTCAGTCAGTCAGTCAGCCACCTTTGAGTTTTATATATTTAGATGCATGTGTCGTTAACATAAAAGGATCAAAATGAAATCTCATTCAAAAATATATCCATTCAATATGAATTTAATTGTTACCGTCACAAAGATTTTGTCAGGACCTTTCTATTGTATGTTTGTCCCTCGCAATCGATCAGGTAAACAGCCTTAAAAATACCATATAAATAATAATAATCGTGCATGCATTTATACAATCAGACGTCCTAAGATGCAGAATGACCTTGTATTGAATTGGATGTTAGAGGACAAAATCCATATTATAATATTATAAATGCGAAAGTAACTCTGTCTGTCGGTTACCTCTTCACGCTTCAACCGCTGGACCGATTGAGATGAAATTGGGCATGGAGATAGTTGGGGTCCCGGGAAAGGACATAGGCTACTTTGTATCCCGGAAAACCGCACAGTTCCCGCGGGAACTACTACTACTACTACTGCAGCCTATTTGCGTCCCACTGCTGGGCACAGGCCTCCTCTCATCACGAGAGGGTTCGGGCCATAGTCCCCACGAACCACCACCACCACGAACCACGTCCCGCGGGAACGCGATAACCGAATTCCACGCGGCAGGCAGAAGCTAGTAATTATCTAAAACTAATAATACCCAATTAAATTTTATCTTTTATTCCTGCATACACACCCGTACACACACACACACACACACCCTAACCATACATGGCTGTAAGAATAATGTGCAATACCCATGGTATTTAAGGTCTAGTTTCTAATATTTGCTGCACACTAACAGGGTCCATGACATAGTACAGTCGAGTTCATTAATATGTGTACACTTTTGGACCTTATTACAACGTGGTAAGGTGCAAAAGTGTGTGTATATTGGCGAACACGACTGTATAAGACTTAAGTCAAATGCAACATCTTGTAAACACCATGGCATTGCAGTAAATGAGTATGAGTATGTTATAATTCAGTTCAATTCGTTTTATGCGTGCTGAAACATAGAAAAAAATGCTTTTCCCGTGGTCAATATGTTGTAATAAGTAGGCAACTAAAATACCCACAGGATGGCTGTTTGTGTTATAAAAACAGCATGCGTTTTTTTAATGTTTATTCATTAATTTTAGTTAAAACAGACACTTTACAATAAGAGTAAAAAAATGGCGCCATGATTCATCCAGGCGTACCAATATAGAGAGAGACAACCTAAACCGTGAAGGACCAAGTCAATATTTTTGTATCCCAATGTTTTTGGCAAAATAAATCAATTTTTATATACAGTGTTACCATATAGAAACACGTACTTGATATAGTCCGGAACTGCTTTTTCCGCCTTAAAGTATTATATCGAGTTCGCAAATACCTCGACGTTGACCTCCGCATTAGGCTCTGTGATGCCCTGATCTTATCGAAGCTCTCTTATGCAGACACGGTCTTCGGCAACTGTTTACTTTCTCGAACGAAGGCTTTCATTCAAAGGCTGCATAATGCATGTGCGAGGTTTTGTTTCCCTGTTCCACCGCGATCTCATATTACCCCTTTCCTGAATAAAGGGGGTCTCTTGAAAATGGAAGGTCGACGCAGCTTGCATTTCGCTTCCCTTTTGTTTGAAGTTATAAATACTAGACAGCCTTCGTATTTCTACAGTAAACTTGTATTTTCTGACAAGCCCGTCAGGCATGCTGCTCGTCTACTCTGTCCGCGGAGCAGGTCTGCGGCATTTCGTGGCAGCTTTCGTTATGCTGCCACGAAGTGCTGGAATAATATCCCACCTCCAATAAGAAACTCTAGAACATTATACAAATTTAAAAAAGATTTAAAAATATTTTTATTGAAAAACCAAATAAATTCTTCGTAATTCTGCTTTCTTCTGCTTATTCTTTCAATTAAAACTCGTGCCCACTCTTATTTGTGTACACACTCGAGCCCGCTCACCCTGTCACGCATAAACACATACACATAAAATAGATTCCTATGCATTCATACACTAATTCTTTCTGTCTCTCTCTCTCTCTCTCTCTTTCACACACACGACACATACATACTCACGTATTTAAACTAACTTGTACCGTATTGTCTATGTAATAATAATTGATTCAGTAAGTAAGTTTACATTCATACATTAAATTCTTGGCGTTATAATATTGTAATTTACTAAATACCTATTCTTATATCTACGTTAGATTACTTATATCTACATTAGAGCAAATTTTCTGTTACTACCTTCTTATAATTACATAATAAATACAAGTTGCGCTGTATCATCGTAGGATAATTTTTGAATAAATTTGTTATAAATTAATACTTATACCTTTATCATAACATAACATAGTCGATTTATATTATAGTTTAACGTTTAGTACGAGTTTCGTGTTTGTCACTCCCGCGGGTCCTCTGAAAATCGGCGTCGGAACGTCTTTGCGTTTGCCGACAAATGCTGAGAGGATTCCCTTTTTAAATATTTTTTGCATGCTTATTAATATTACATTAAGTCATTCATGTAAACTAGTCTTAAGTTGCATGTGAAAATATTTGAAATAAATATCTCTCTCTCTCTCTCTCTCTCATATAAAGCAAAAAAAAACATTTTAGCACAATGTTTCTAGATGTAAAATAAATAAAAATACTTACCTACTAAGTTAATCTAAGACATCACAAACCAAACAAAGGTAATAGGTTACTATTAAGTACTACCAAATTTCAACATTTGAAGCTCTACAGTATCACTAATCTATCCCTAAATCACCCACAACACCTTTTTTTTTGTTTTCGCTGGGGAAATACATTTACGCATACCAACCGCCCGGGGGGGGGGGGGGGGGCAGGTGGTTATGTGGGGCTCGCCGATCAGAGTGGCCGGAATACTTACCCACTAAAACCCCAGCGCTGCGGGCTGCGGGATTCTCGCATTCTCTTTCTCACCCACAACACCTTTTTTTTTGTTTTCGCTGGGGAAATGCATTTACGCATACCACCCGCCCGGGGGGTGGGGAGGGGGCAGGTGGTTATGTGGGACTCGCCGATCAGAGTGGCCGGAATACTTACCCACTAAAACCCCAGCGCTGCGGCCTGCGGGATTCTCGCATTCTCTTTCTCACCCACAACACCTTGCAAAATTACACTTTTCTTAAAATCCCGCGTTGTGTAGGGTAACGTCACGTGACGCGTAGACTATTCTTAAGGTTCCGTACCCAAAGGGTATAATGGGACCCTATTACTAAGACTCCGCTGTACGTCTGTCCGTCTGTCTGCCACCAGGCTGTATCTCATGATAGTAAGACCGTTGAAATTTTCACAGATGATATATCTCTGTTGCCGCTATAGCAAAAGAATAATAAAAAACAAAATAAAATAAACGATTAAGGGGGCCTCCATACAACAGACATGTTTTTTTGTGCCGTTTTTATAGTTAATAGTACGGAACCCTTCGTGCATGAGTCCAACTCGCACTAGGCCGGTTTTAAACGCAATAAACTAGAAACAGTTACCCAAATAAATGGCCCTCGTTCTTATTTGTTCGGCATAAGGCGGTTACCTGAAATTGTTATATGGACTGAAGAAAATCTGGATTGACATCGCCTGCGTCATAGCCTTGACTTGGATAAATCGATAACGTTAATTGGACGCAGTTCTGCAAACCAGATCCAAGTCCAACCCACACACCTGTCAAAATTGAGTTAATTATGCAGAAAGGTTTTAAAATGCACCTTACACCTTCCCTATAAAAATCAAAATGATCTGACCATTTTAACCTATCAAAACAATATGTTGACAAAGTTACCATTCCACAAAACAGCAAATCCATATTTTATAAACAAGATTCATGTCGCATGGTACCTCATAGACATATAATTTTATAACTCTATAAGAGACCAAGCGCGGTTGGATCCCGTATGCAAAATAAAGATTTCACAGTTATATGAAACCATGTATCTTGAATCTTGTTTGCATATTAAAAATAGCCTAATTTTTTCAATTTTATGAGGGTTCCTGTGACTTGGTTCCATATTGAAAATATTTTAACACATGGAAGTATTTTTACATAATCTTTTTCAATAAATAGAGTTGTGGATTTATGATATTCTTCCGCGAAAAGTATTAATTACCTGATTTACGGTAAATAAAAGGGGATTGATCTTTTCAATAAAAAAGTAAGAATGTTGAATGTGGGTTGAATCCTTGTTGATTTACAGGGTCTTAACTTAATGCTCTTAATAAAAATAAGGGAAAAAAACATTTCAACGGTTTTTTTAAGGAGAAAAATAGCAAGAATTCAAAGGCAACAATAGCAAAAAATGTGGAATGAAAAAATTCCAGCAAAAATAAAGTATTTACTTATTTTGTACAAAAATCAGACCAAAAAAAGAATCCGAAAAAACCTTTATATTAATCCGTAAATTATTTTCTAGATTTTTCAGTTTTCATTGTTGAAAATGTCTTCTATTTCAAGGTCTGGTTGTCCTGCAAATCCTTCCAGGTCATCATCCTCCAAGCGTTCTTCTGGAATAAGTTTAGTGTAAAAAAGGTGGTATGCCTGTGGAATCAGGTGAAAGAGCTTTTAAGTCTTTTAACTTGGTCTCGGGAATAGGTTTTCTCATAGGCCAAAGTACTTCCATTATTTAATTTGTGAGAGTAGCCCCCGAACGAACTTTTTTAAATATATCTACGACCACAAACTTTTCGTCGAGGTTGGTCGTCATGTAAGTTTTGAACATATCTTCTTGCACGTTTTCATACCTATTTTTTTATTTTCAATACAATTAGAGAACAACTAGGAAGAAAACTATAGACAGGAATAAGCTGCCACGGCTGCAGATTAGGGATATAGTTAAAATACAGG
The DNA here is from genome assembly GCA_963971205.1 of Aethes cnicana. NCBI lineage: Eukaryota > Metazoa > Arthropoda > Insecta > Lepidoptera > Tortricidae > Aethes > Aethes cnicana. The sequence continues at coordinate 7,258,557 of OZ020295.1, read as the reverse complement.
ATATGTTCAAAATTTACAGGCGAGCAACCTTGACGAAGAGTTGGTGGACGAATATATTTAAAAAAACATTCGCTTAGGGGCTATTCTCACAAAAAAGAAGTAGAGGTACTTTGACCTGTCGGAATTCTATTCTCGAAGCCAAGAGTTTTCAAGTCCTTTAACTTGAAAACTCTTCTTCACCTGATTCCACAGGAATACCACGTATTTTACACTGAACTTATTCCAGATCAACGGTTGAAGGATGATGACCTGGAAGGGTTTTCAGGACAACCTGACTTTGAAGTAGAAGACATTTACTAACACGAAAACTGGAAATTATATATAATATAACAAGTTACAGATTAATTCATACGTTTTGTTCGAATTCTCTTTATGATTAAAGTATTGCAGTTTTCGTCTCTGTTGAAAATTTTTGAATGAAATATTTTGTTTTTGCTAAAATCTTTTCACGCTACAAGTTTGCCTTAGTATTTGTGCCCTTTTTGATTAAAATTCATTAAAAAAAAACTGTGTAAATATAATTTTCCCTTATTTTTTTATTAAATAAACAAAGATCCAACCCACATTCGCATTTTTATTAAAAAGATCCATCCCCATTTATTGGTTCTAAATCAGGTAATAAATGCTTTTTGCAAGAGATTAACATAACAATTAATAGAGCTAGCCATCTTCTATAATTGTGCATTTAAACTTTATTAAAAATATTTATAGAAAATTTTGTACACGCATTTTTAACAAAAACGGCTTTTTCTCAAAACTGTCATGCTGTGGGTTGGATCTGGTTTGCAGAACTGCGTCCAATTTCAGAACAAAACAAAATAACTCAATCGGAGCTAATTTTATTAGTACCTATCTTCTGCCCGCGATCTCGTCCGCGTGGAATTCGGAAATAGCATTCCCGCGGGAACTATGCGTTTTTCCGGGATAAAAAGTAGCCTATATGTTGACCAGTGCTATAAACTACCCCCATACCAAATTTTGTTGCAATCCGTCCAGTAGTTTTCGCGTTAAATCTTGACATATTTTTTTTTCTAAAAATCGTCATATTTCGATTTTTGATTGATAGGTAGTTTTTTGATTTTTTCGACTTCTTCTACAGACTTATTTAATAGTATAGAAGTGAACTATATTGGTTATAGCGTTCCCGAGGGAATTGAGTGTTAAACTATACTAAATTTCCTCTTGAATCACTCTATGTATAAAAAACCGCTTCAAAATCCGTTGCGTAGTTTTAAAGATCTAAGCATACATAAGGGACAAACAGCAGGAAGCTACTTTGTTTTATAGTATAGTGATACATATTACATAGGTACTAGGTATTACATAATTAATTATTCACACAAAAATCCAATATAAAAAAAGGCTTTCTGTTTGACTTTGTTGCGTACTTTGTGCGTACTTTCCTTTTCAATCAATGGCTCTACAAATAATTTTACCACGTAAAGTGTGGACGTAAACACAAAACAGAGATCTAATAACGTTACCAATTGCGGCCTAATACTAAACATCATAATTGAATTCATTAAGTCCGAACAGAACATCAAATAAAAGGCAAAACAGACGCCCAAACAACGGCGCACCGAGCGAGCGTTTACTTTTTAAAAATGGAGCACCATCAAACGAAATACCGGGAATCCGGATTCTAATTACAAAAATAAGCGCGCCTCGTGATTCATTAAATCGAGCCTAAGGAAATTAAACCGGTAGTAATCTAAATAGTTGTCGGCACCTTGACTCTATCTAGATAGATAGATTCTTGCCTAACACTTCTTTTATTCTGTAGGTACTTAATATTTTACGTTTTTTTTACCGAGCTTGAACTTCAAACATATTTATTTGCATAAAATGGTACAAAAGCTGGTAATACATTTATATAGGTAACTCATTCTGCTATACTACCTATAAGTATTGTGTGAATAAATACAAGCATGCAAACATTACAATTTGTCGACAACTTTGATGTTGAGGAAGTTTTCAATCGAACTTTTTTTTGGTACCTTACCATATTTTAATTTACTTACACTCGAGATTCGAGATTTTAATTCGCAACAATTAAATAGTTATCGATAAAAGTTTACGTATAACACTGGTATTTTATTTCGCATTGACGCTCCTGATTAAATTGGGGGCAGGCTCTAGTCTAGTGAAATTCGAATATCGGACCTGAAGATGGCGGTGCTACGCTCCGATGCGCGAACGCGCAGCAGTCGGCCTCGGCAGTCGAGCTTCGGCGCTCGTGTAGGTATCACGGGGGTTGTATGTTGCGTTCGCTCCGCGTCGGATTACGCTCGCAACCGTTGATTCGTAACAGACGACGTTTACGACTCTAAACATGGATTACAGTGTAAAAGCGGTGTTTTCGTAAATAAATCCAATTTTATTGGGAATTCAGTGTGTGATCGTGTAGATTTATTGTGACCGATTTGTGTTTTTAGGATTTAGTGGTTGTGTTTGTGTTCGGTGAGTATTAAACCAGTGTGTTTATTGGAATTTGCGGAGTAAAAACAGGTTAGTGAAATTATTGTAATTGTTGGTGGAACGTTGTTTTGCATCTTAGAATTTCTAGTATTTCTACGCAAATGTGCTTGTGCAGTGGGAGCTCGTTTGAAGCGGTCAGTTGACGGGTCAATTTATTTTTATTTTACTGACCATAGAAATAAAATCAAATTACCTACTTACTTATTAAAGGCCAGTTTTTAGCGTTTAGCTCTGTTTTGATTGGTGAAAATGGGTTTTAAAAAAAAGTAACAATAATCAACAACATTAAACATCATAGGTAGGTGCACGCTAACTGAGAACCTCCTCCTTTTTTTTGATGTCGGTAATTTTATACTCTGTTATTAATATAACTAATGAGTGGGGAAGTGACATAATGAGAGGTAGGTAGGAGAGTGATCTTGTTGATGTTCACATTCTTTTCTTGTGGCAATTTCAACCGTCACGCACAAAGGACTGATTAGGTGGGTAGAGGTCCCTTACATACTTTTCAGTCGGATCATAGAACGAAACGTTAAGTAACTGTATTCATAATGTCACGTGTCATAGTTCATAAATCTAATAGGCATAGGTATAAAATTCACGTGTCACAGTGTTTGTAACCAAACTCCTCCGAAACGGATCGACCGATTCTTATGAAATTTGGTGTGCATGTTCACTATTGCTATTGTTTACGTCATATTCTCAGACCTACTATTAATTTTAATATTTTTAATATTACATATTTAAAAAAAAACAATGCGTTACGATGTCCGCGGGGTCAGCTAGTATACTTATAATATTTTCATATAAAGTTATAAACAAAATAAAAACCTTTTTCGATCTGCTTTAGAGAACAAAATAAAGTAGGTTAGTTAGGTACATATAAGGTCACTAGGGGCAATTCCGTGGATGGGGTATTTTTTATAATGTTACTGAAACGCAACAATTAGAAGCTAATACCCACTGCTACCTTCTCATACACTATCTATAGCAAATACCCAACAAGACGGAAGTGGTAATCCCGATTATTTTGCGTTACCTACAGCAATAACTTTAAAATACGAATTACCCCAATGACGGAATTACCCCAAGTGACCCTAATATTAAATTTTACGAATGTCTAGCTAGAAGAGATCGCTCTTTATCTATAAAACCGCCTGTTTGCATAAAACAGCTTGATTATTTTTAGTTTCCGTTCCGGTAGGTGTTTCTTATGATTTTATTTTTGGTTTTGTACAATAATCCCTATACCTACCTTCTACCCTATAATTACCTACCTAGGTACCCAATAAACTGGTTGTGGTTTGACTTACCTACCGCCTCTTGCATAGGATGGGTGCCGAGGTAGGTAGCTCCAATCTCGGCTCGCACTTCTGAGTCTTGATTACCTACCTAGGTACTGAAATCACTGAATCTTTATGAAGATAAACATCGTGAGGAAAGGTGCACGTACCTATTTAGGTAGGAATCGGCGAAGTTACAAAAAACTGTCTAGTCCGTTCAAGAACTAATGAGAAGTGACGTGTGCCCACTGCCCAACAGTGGGACGTAATAGGTAGGTAATGGGTAAACCTACCTACTGTTTAAAAGTGCCCTATAAAACCTTTTTTTTAATTAATCAATTTACGTTTAAAACTTTTCATCAAAGGTCCGTGGTAAAAGTAAGTAGGTAGGTAGGAAGGTGCCTATTTTGAATTTGGACGTTAATTAGGTAAATATTCTGTCGGTAATAGTACATTATAGACCTAGGGTGGTGAATTCGTAAATGTCCCAGATCGCAGGTTTCTGTGGCCCGAACCGAAGGTGAGGGCCATAAATATGCGATCTGGGGCTTTACGAATTACCGCCCGTGGTTTGTCAAAAGTTTTACATCTTGCCTTGGCCAAGAAGTGAGATTTTCTCTCCGCGTAGCGGGCAGAAAATCCCACTTTACGGCCAAGGGTGATGTAAAATATTTTGAGTGAACACTGAACAACCTGATTATTTCTCTTTGTTTTCTTTCCGGAAAGGAAAGCCGATTACTCAAATTAGGTAAGTACTTATAGCATCTATATACATATTATTAGGTATATTATTATTCATACTTATTATAAATGCGAAAGTAACTCTGCCTGTCTGTTACCTCTTCACGCTTCAACCGCTGGACCGATTTGGATGAAATTTGGTTTGGAGATACATAGTTTGTAATCCCGGGAATGAACATAGGCTACTTTTTATCCCGGAAGAGTGCATAGTCTGTCTGTCTGTCGGTTACCTCTTCACGCTTCAACCGCTGCACCGATTTTGATGATAGTTCGAGTCCCGGCCAGGAAACAGGATGTAGGGGTGTTTTATCCCGGAAAACGCATGGCTCCCGCGGGAATGCGATAACCGAATCATAAGCGGGCGAAGTCGCGGGCAGAAGCTATTAATCCATACTAATATTATAAATTCGAAAGTAACTCTGTCTGTCTGTTACCTCTTCACGCTTCAACCGCTGCACCGATTTAGATGAAATTTGGTATGGAGATAGATGGGGTCCCGGGAAAGGACAGTTTGTGAAATCGTCCATAAGTTTTTAAATGCTCGTAGAAAAGTATACCGTACCATCTGACGATCCTTTTGAAAACATTTCTTATCTATGTGTTGCTGGTGGTATTTTTTCCTCATTCGCATCGCGTGTTCTTCTTGATAAAAGAATGAAAGAAACTTGGCCCTCCCTGGATTGATTTGGTACCTACAGTAGAACAATACAGTAGAGTGCTCCGATATTTTCATTTACTTTTCCACCTTACTTCGCCGTAATAAGGTCTAAAAGGACATTGTTTTATTTAATAAGTAAACTATTCAGCATTACTCACAATGTACTTATTTATTACATTATTATAGGTAGCAATTGGAAACATAAACTTTCGATACTGATTCACTTATCTGACATTCCAACTTGCCAATGAATGGGCGCTAATCTGTCTGACAGCGCATTGACATGTTCATAGATTATATAACAGACAGACAGACAGAGTTATTTTCGCATTTATTAATATTAGTATGGATATCACCTCTAAGTTTACTTATGTGCGAAATTCAATTTGAATTTACCACTGAGCTTTTCGGGGAAGGAAAACATCGTGAGAGAACCTGCACGCTTCTGCGAAGTAATTCAAAGATGTGTGTGAACTTGTGAAGTCCTATATATGTGGGGACTATAGCCCAAACCCTCTCGTGATGAGGGGAGGCCTGTGCCCAGCAGTGGGACGCAAATAGGCTATAGTAGTAGTAGTAAACAGTACCTAAACACCAATGCCAAGTTTGTCCCTAGCAATTTTCGAAGTTCGAATCTTCTGCACAGTAGGCAGTTGCTTATCGGAACATCGTCAATGTTTTCCTCTCGCTCTTTCTTGTAGTGCTGTCTCTTTCACACTTCAAGGAACTGCGCTTTAAGCTCAAGATAAGGCGCAGGAAACCCGAGCAGATGATAGATAAGTTAGTGTGCTAAGCTATGACAAACACACAAACATGGCGCGTCATTGAGGTGTTAGAACGAAAGAATGCCTGGCGTTATTATGGCCTTGTAATTTTTTTTTTTTTTATTATTTATTGAAAATTTATAAATCTTATAGAAATAAAAACTTAAGGCATTCACTGCCACTTGTTTTACGAGCTTTCGCCAGGTGCCACATCTGTCATTAAGGAAACATTCAAGGCACTGCGGGAAAGTCAGCAAAACGCACATATGCGTCGGTGGCAGTGAATGCGTTAAAACTAAATGGCCACTAGGGGCGCTGCGATCGCTTGACCCAAACCATCTGTCAATTACATATAGGGAAATATTTGTTGTTATTGGTTTTACTTAAATTATTGAAAAATGCCGCGCTGTGCAGTTCCAGGATGCAATGAGAACCTGACGACACGTATTTCCGAAAGACTTGGTATGTATCTGGGGCAGGTATTAATTGCATTGGGATGTCTTCATTTTCATCACAAATAACTGAACCGAAATTAAAATTGCGGTCAATATTTAACAATTTTAAACAAATCTACATTGTCAACAAAAAAACCCGTAAAAATTTGACAGCTACAGTGTTTGGGTTTTGGTTTGGGTCAAGCGTTTGCAGCGCCATCTGAGTCGAGCTTTGGGTATTCTTGTCCATTATGAGCACAGAATATAATACTTACTACATATCATGAGTCTTATTTTGGTTGACATGATGATGATGTTTATTAAAACTGATTCACATACAAATTCGGCGTCTTAAAAAAAAAAATTGAATTAAAAATAAAATTTGATGATGATTATTTATGTTCGAAATTCAATTTGAATTTACGGCTAAGCTTTTCGGTGAAGGAAAACGTGGTGAGGAAACCTGCACGCATCTGCGAAGTAATTCAAGGATGTGTGTGAATTCCCCAATCTGCGCTGGGCCCGCGTGGGGACTTTAGCCCAACAGTGGACCGTAAATAGGCTGTTGTAGTAGTAGTGTAGTAGTAGATGATGATGATAGAATAACTCCAAAAGTCGCTGAACATTTTATAGTAGGTATACCTACCTACTTTCGATTGAATTTATCACAACCAACTCTAATTAACCGTCCCCAGTACGCTCCTTCATCCATACAAGCGTAGTTACGTTTTAATTCGCAAACTGCTTATCAGATTGGCTCCAAGTTTTACAAGTAATAGTGGAGCAGAGATATTAGTGTCCAAAATACACTTTGATTGTAATAAATTGAATAACAAAGAAACTAGGACCATTTTAGTTTCCTCCACACAAACTTCAAAATTCAGTTCTTTGGCTGTAATTTAATTGTGTTCTATTTTACCACGACATTTACTAATTTCGGACACTCACAATAATGATGTTGTTATGTGTGCCAAGTTTCGAGTCAATCTGTTTAGTAATTTGGGTATGAAAAGTTGAGAAACGCCGTGCGTACAGGGGGCTCCTTTTTATCACGAAAAAACGCATGCAACCTTCTGATTTGACGGGAACGCTGTAACCTGATACTATGCAGGCGAAATCGCGAGCAGAAGCTAGTGTCCCATAATAGTACATTACAGACCTAGGGTGGTGAATTCGTGAATGTCCCAAATCGCAGGTTTCTGTGGCCCGAACCGAAGGTGAGGGTCATAAATATGCGATCTGGGGCTTTACGAATTACCGCCCGTGGTTTGTCAAAAGTTTTACATCTTGCCTTGGCCAAGAAGTGAGATTTTCTCTCCGCGTAGCGGGCAGAAAATCTCTCATTACGGCCAAGGGTGATGTAAATACAAAAATATACTTTCTTTAGCGTGCTATCACTACATCTAAATATATCAAACTCAAAGGTGACTGACTGACTGACATAGTGATCTATCAACGCACAGCCCAAACCACTGGACGGATCGGGCTGAAATTTGGCATGCAGGTAGATGTTATGACTTAAGCATCCGCTAAGAAAGGATTTTTGCAAAATTCCCACGGGAACGGGAAAAATCGGGATTTTACTTTTTAATATTTCTGCGCATACGAAGTTGCGGGAAAAGCTAGTAAAAAATAAAGTCGCTTCCTGCTGTTTGTCTCTATGTAAGTATGCTTAGATCTTTAAAAGTACGCAACGGATTTTGAAGCGGTTTTTTATAGATAGAGTGATTCAAGAGGAAGGTTTTTATATATAATTTATTATACTTAGTTGAACACTCAATTCCCGCGGGAACGCTATAACCGAATTCCACGCGGACGAAGACAAATTGTAAAGGATTGAAGGATAGCTAATTAGAGAGAGCAGTGAAAAGGCAAGCAAGCTGACTTGAACAGTATAATGACAAGAGTGGTAAAACAAAATGTAAAAAAACAATAAATAAAAGTATAAAAACCATAAACTAGCAAGCAGTTCGTAGCATCGTCCTCCCCGTGTACGAAGCTACACAATATGGTCCTGGTTGAGGAGAGCCAACTTCCTCACGGGTCTCCTCAGCGTCCCCCCCTTGCACGCTACGTCAGCGACTCTCACGACTCCATCCTTTCCTGGATGGACTTCGACTATACGTCCCATTGGCCAGGTCCCCCTCTACTCTTGTCATAAATCAAAGAACAAGTTGAACTATTTCTATAGGAAATTCTAATAAGTATTAGGAGTTCGGGGAAAGTCCTGAATCTAAATCAAAAATTTAATTAAAGGACATTAACAAAACTAAATTATTTTCTATGGGTTAATGTGCCATAGGACTAAATTAAAAATTAATTTCCAATTAACTTGCGCTATTTAAATTACTTTTATCAATTTTAATGGAAACCAGCATAATCTAGCCGTAAATTAAGGGGGTTAAGGAGGGGGTCATTCTGTATGGAATGTTCGATTTGCGTGTAAACGTCTCATTTGATAGCGGTCAGTATCGTTTGACTGTGGGGGGATGCCTTTATGCAGCACTTACCACGAGTTTGTTTTTTACTAGCTTCTGCCCGCGACTTCGTCCGCGTGGAATTCGTTAATAGCATTCCCAAGGGAAGTGTGCATTTTTCCGGGATAAAAAGTAGCCTTTATGTTGACCAGTGTTATAAACTACCTCCATACCAAATTTTGTTGCAATCCGTTCAGTAGTTTTCGAGTTAAATCCGGACAAACATACCACAACAGCCAAACAAACATACATACAGACAATTTATCAAAAAACAAAAGTTATTTTGTATTCAGTATCGTTTATACGTATAGTACCCTCGACTTGATAGTTTCTTTTAATTTTCAAGTTTTAGACGCCTACAGACTTATTATTAGTAATAGACTAGCTTCTGAACGCGAATTCGGTTATATGCGTTTTTCCGAGATACCTAAAGAGTCTGTGTTCTTCCCCGGGACTGGAAGTATCTCCATACCAAATTTAATCTTAATCGGTCCAGGGGTTAAGCGTAGAGAGGTACTTAACAGACACGCATGAATAGGTTGATCGCTGGCTGTCCATCTTCACACTGTTCAGAAATTGAAATGTGGAAGGAGGTTTTTACGCTTTAACATCTTACTTAACAGATTTGGCTAAAACTTGGTATAAATTATGGACAAGGGTACAAAATACATAATAAGTATACTTTTTATACCTACTCGTATACTTCTATTTGGTTTTAGTTTTGAAGGCTTAACTTTTGACTTCGGCAGATTTAGTACGCTCATACTCATACTCATTGATCTATTATAAGTAAGGATTCAAAATCAGCCGAAGAAAAATGGCCCGTCAAAACGGGTGCCTGAACAAAGCGGGCACCTGTTTAGGCACTTTTGTACATAACATTTATCTTGACACATATTATATAACAGGCGTTATTAGCATATTAGAACGTATTTTCTAATGTCAGTTGCTCCATATATTTTGACGTATTCTGTTAGGCACTGTTCGTCCATATTTTATTATAGGTCAATGACGCTAATTAATATAAATGTCATTTAATCTGCTACTACAAAATAAAATGGCCTGCTCTACTGCATGACACCGTCCACCGCCCCTGTTGCCATACATCCAGCTGTCTAATCGCGGAGCACATAACTCGTAACTAATACATTCCTTATGGTAATAAGTCCGCCTCCGATTGAAACATCCGATAAAATTAGTAAGCCTGTTAATTTCCGTGTTTCTGGGGAAAGTGCAGGGGATATTAATTTTTCGACACGAAAGAAAGTTCAGTATAGCATAACAGAACTTAGAAGGCGCGCGGCGAAGCACTTAAGCCGTTGACGCAGAGTCTGTTATTGCTTAATACGCGCGCCTTCTAAGTTGAGTCGTGTTATACTTACAGAGGCTACAGATGTAGCACAGGGCAGACACGGCCTATAAAAGCACGATTTCGAACACAATTGGCTATGGGTGAATAATGACAATGTGCTCGATTATTTTTTTATGGATAGGAATAACCTTCCGTATCAAGCGAAAAAAATCTCAGAATTTTCCGTGCCGCAGATTTCGCGTAAAAAATAAAATTGGTTTTGCGTTATGACGATTGAAATAAAGGTGTTCCCTTGGTCCAAGTATGCAGCAGTACTTCTTAAAAAAAGTGTTGACACTATTGACATTATTGATTTTTTCAAGATGCATACTTGGACCAAGGAAACACCTTTATTTCAATTGTCATAACGCAAAACCAATTAATTTTTTTACGCAGAATCTACGGCACGGAAAATTCAGAGATTTTTTTCTCTTGATACGGAAGGTTATTCCTATCCATAAAAAAATAATCGAGCACATTGACATTTTTCACCCATAGCCAATTCGAATGAAGTGTCAATGTTTGCGCGCGAGGACGTCTGTGTGCGTGCGAGGACGTCTGTTGACTTGTAAATGTGTGTGTACCAGTACGTGGGCCAATGATCCACTCTCCATCTCCGGATGAAACAAATGACGGTAAGGGCGAGTTGCGCGCCGGCTACATTCAGGCGGGTGATTCCGTGGCCATTCTGTATGTAGTACTATTAAATATTCTGTGGATGTAGTGAATAATTATTTTCCATCGAGTAATATCAGCCCTATTGGCTATAAGTTCTGCCGGCAATGTGCCCCGTCCACGAGAAAGTTCTCGAGTGGCGTCCGCGAATCGGGAGACGAGCTGTCGGTAGGCCTCCAACAAGATGGAGTGACGACCTTGTAAAGGACGCGGGAACTCGGTGGATGCGAGTAGCACAAGACCAGTTTGAGTAGCGAGACTTGGGAGTGATCTATGTCCAGCAGTGGACGTCTATCGGCTGAAATGATGATGATGATGATGATGATGATGATGATGATGAATATTACGTACTTACTAAAAAAAGCTTTTAAATAAAAATTAAAGTCAAACACGACCGTTCTCTGACAAGCGACCCCAATTACTTTAAAAACGTTAATTTTGAAAAGAAAATATCTCGTACAAAAAATAATTTCCTAATCTCAAAAGGTAAGTGTAATTATTTTTAATTATTCTCGCGTCCAATCTAGGCTAGAGTTTCATATTTACTCTGTAATGAAGTAGGTATTCAGCTTAATTTGTAAAGAAATAGTACTTATTTGTGTTATTTTCGAAATTGTGACGTGGGTAGGTAATAGGTATTTATAACCTGATCAGTAAAGTTTAAAAGCCGAGGGGTAGCGAGGCCCTATTAAGAAATAAGAAGCCTGCAAAGCCTTTCCCGTGCCGTTGCTTAATATGACTTAGTTGGAATTTTCCTGAAAAATACAATACTCGTAAAAGCTCATTCACAAACAAACCACAACCAAACTTCAAGAGAAGAATAGGTATGTAGTGATGTGGGATAATATGGGATGGCGGTAAGGGAATGATCATGCGATTATGAGACGAGGTGTGTGGGGAAAAAAAATAAAAGATATGTTTGAAATCCGTAATTCGCATTGGCCGTCGAGCTCAAATCCTCTCGTGAAAGAAGGGATGTTCCCAGCAGTGGGACTTAACTCTGTGTGACTTGAGCTTTGTGGTGTGTGCAAGGGCGGATCCAGCTTTCGACTCAGGGGTGTCACGTCATACAACCCCCCCCCACCCTTTTTCGCGTCAGGGGTTAAAAATACATAATAGCAGTAGACTTGGTCCTGCCGAGGGGGGGTCATGACCCCCATGACCGCCCTTGGGTGGGTGTGTGTGGCCCATTATAAGGAAGGAACATTAAGATTGCGTATGCTTTTCCAACTAAGATGGAATGCCTCTATGCTGGTAATTGTCACCGGCTCTTTTGCCTCTTTATCGGAACACAATAGTGCGCGGTGTTTGGCGGTAGGTTAGCGGCACTGAATATTTAATAGCACTACATACAGAATGGCCACGGAGTCACCCGCCTGAATCTAGCCGGCGCGCGACTCGCGCCCAACTCGGCCTTACCGTCATTTGTTTCATCCGGAGTATTCCGGAGATGGAGAGTGAATCGTTAGCCCGCGTACTGGTACACTACACACACATTTACAAGTGTGCAGACGTCTTCGCACGCAAACATTGACACTTCATTCGAATTGTGTTCGAAATCGTGCTTTTATAGGCCGTGTCCTGTCCGCCCTGTGTTAGCGCGTAAGATGGTGGTAGCCTTCCATTTGGTCCTACCACCGGCAATTCGTGTAAGCCTTCTTAAAAAGCTCAGTTTTCCACAGTTTAAATTAAGCAACATCTCTGAAAGCACAGTTAAGTTTTAACTGCCATTCATTATAGTAGTTCTGCTAATTGGTTTTTAACCTCGCTAACAGCGGAGCCGAGTTCGTGCAATTAGTGCTTACATTCTATCTTATTGGAGCTCGATGACTGGAGGCATAAACTTGAGATCTTCTACTATCTAAAGTCCCGCCCCTCCAAAATTCGAAACACTTCAATATATTTAAAAAGCACCACCAACACTCAACACATGTGTGCGTGCTGAGACAACCATCAACTATGCATTGAGAGTGTTGGTAGTGCTTTTTATATAATAATAAAAAAAATAAAGCGTTTTGAAATGTGAAGGCGCGGGACTTTAGATAGTAGAAGATCTCTGCTGGCAATTGTGTTAAAAAAAACATTGAAGTTATTTTTGCCGGTGACAGGACATGAGCAGCCGTGGTGGCCTAGTGGTTCGACCTACCGCCTCTCATGAGAGGGTTGGAAATACATTACCTACCTAATACTGCTTTACAAATGGGTCAGCATAGCCGGCGTACTTTGACGTGTGTGTGTGTGACTGTGGATCCAAAATGGCGGCGCGTGCGCATTGATTGTGATCCGCGGAGCGTGAGCCCCGCAATGGGCAAGTCATGCGGGGCTAGTGGTGGGATAGAATCGGGATTAGTATCGACGTAATTGCTATACTATAAAATGAGCAATTTTTGGTATACATACTCGTTACATATATACTTTTAAATCATGTTCGCTCGAAAAAGGGTGCAATGATTTCGATTTAATTTTATATACATGGATTTAAGAAACTATTTTCACCCGAGCAAAAGCTCGGTCGCCGGTACCTAAAGTACCATACTTTATATACCTGCTAGGTACTTTATCCGCCGCTTTGTAGGTACTAAGCCGTGGTGGCCTAGTGGTTCGACCTACCGCCTCTCATGCCGAGGGTCGGGGGTTCGATTCCGGTTTGCACCTCTATGTTTACTTATGTGCGAAATTAATTTGAATTTACCACTGAGCTTTTCGGTGAAGGAAAACATCGTGAGGAAACCTGCACGCATCTGCGAAGTAATTCAAAGATGTGTGTGAAGTCCCCAATTCGCACTGGGCCCGCGTGGGGACTGTAGCCCAAACCCTCTCTTGATGAGCGGAGGCCTGTGCCCAGCAGTGGGACGCAAATAGGCTCTAGTAGTAGTAGTAGGTAGTATTCAATAGTCATATTTAGCAAACTTAAACCGTTGAATCGATTTCGCTGATAAATTGATATAAGTAGAATATCTAGGTTGTCACTCATATTGAATAGTTGTTATCCCGGAAATCAACCGGTTAAGGGTTTTGCAATATGTATGAAATTCCGCACTAACAAAGTGTGTACATATTGTTGGTAAGTTAATATTGAATACTTGACGAGTGTATTCGCTAGGGTAAACGCCCTTTTCATTATTACTTGGAGAGACAAATACGCACAATATGTCCTCGGGCTGCGTCATCTATAAATCTACAACCGTTAAGAGCACCCGACATCAATTACTCAGCCAATTTGAATAAGAGTTCTTTCTCTTTCATTTCTATTGGTTATTTATTCATGTGGTGCACGGCTCCATTGCGCTACGACACGACATTTGACGGAGGTAAACACTCTATAATTACTGAAGAAAGATGTCCACTGCTAAACAGGGCGGGCACGGCCTAAAAAAGCACGATCTCTAACACAATTCGAATTAAGTGTGAATATTTGCGTGCGTCTGTGTGCATGCGACGACGTCTGTACCTACACTTGTAAATGTGTGTGCACACTATAATATACGTCGCCAGGTATGACAGTCCGGTATTCTGTAGTAGTGTGGGTATTACCCTAACGTCATTCGCACTGCTGTGTGTTGCAAGTGGTGTATTAAAATAATCCCCGACCTTCATGTATGCTGTGAGTATTTCATTAAATTATTACGTTCATTTCTCTTTAACTTGTCCCATTTTGTGTGCTTAAACAAGTAAATGTCAATTTGTAATGCGCAAATAATTTATTTTGCATTCTAACGGCATAAAATATTTCCTCCATTTTTGTTTTATTGCAATAAGGTGGCAACTCGACTTTGACGTTACGGTGACACGTCACCCGGATCGGCAGACCTTGTTTTCTTAGACCATGGGTGGCCCTCATTCTTTGACATATTATTTCCACTGCGATTTAATTCTGATTCTATCACGGAACGGCTCTCAGAGCAAAGCATTAGCAATCTCTATTGCCCGCTGAATAACCTTGAGCTTTTAATAATACCCATTGAGCGACCACCTCTTAGTTCGAGGGAGCTCTAAAATATTTCAAACTCAATTCCCAGGTACGAATATTTTGCAAAATAACAAATAACAAAGGTGACCTATTTGTCTACTAAAAGGTACTTAGGTTGCTAAAAGTCTAGTCCGTACTTTTAGCGACCTAAGTACCTTTTCCCACTTTATGGGCACTAAGCACTGTTGTGAAACTTTTCATTCAAATTGTAATTACTAGGGTACGTATAGTAGGCTCATGTAGGTTAATTACTTGGTAGATAACCATAAAGCTTGTAAAGCTGTACTCTCCGTTCGTGACTCTCCGCACAGCGGTTGGAATTACGCTCACTGCAGCCGCTGGTCGAGCGAAAGTCTTGGTTAGGCGTGAATTATGATGACGATGATGATGATGATGATGATGATGATGACGTAAATTACACACATACACAAAAGGCCCAAGGTGACGGCGCGGCGTAGACACGGTGCAGGCGTGATGCTGCTTCAAAACGTTTTCATACAAAATGTACATACGCGATGCGACGTGAATTAGCCTCAAGCGGCGTGGCGCGCCGCGCCTTCGTCTTATGCCTTCTTTGTATAATTTACGCCTAATACGTTTATTAGGCGTGAGTAATATACTTATTATCGTCCCAGTTTGATTCAAAGGATAATGGAAACGCGTACAGCCTTTGGAAACCAATAACACTGTTTCCTTGAGCCGGGAAAAAGTTTCAGCTAAATATTTGTATAGCTTCCCTTGTGATGTAATTGAGATCTAAGAAACTGAAATTATTAACTTGGAAATAATAATGAAATGCATTTTAAATTACATCCTACTAGTATCATAATTTTGTTTATCAACACTCATATCGTAAACCTTCTATGCAAAAACCGCAAATTATGACCAGATAATTAAGATAAACAGATTCCTTATCTGTTAAAATGGTCTAATAGCTGTATTAGACCATCGAAATCGATTGTCTAATAGCATTCACTAACATCTTCGAACATGCCCGTCTATATTCTTCAGCCAGACAGAGCGAAAGTTTGTTCCAAATTCAAAAGTCGGCTCTATTTATTCTATGCTTTTTGAAAATCGAATGTGAGGCACTGACGTATTCGAATGGGGGCTATCGCGTGTGAATTTGCCACTAGAGGCGCTAGTGTCGCGTGAGGTCCAATAACCTTCACTCTTCACTGGTTTTGGCGGGCTTTGTGACATAAATGATAATTTCTTTAATTTACCTGTTGAAAAGTGGTCTCCTTCGTGAAATTATCGCAAATATGGATTATTTAGCGATCAATGTGAACGCTTTGAAAAAAAAAAAAAAAAATCCGTACGAAACGGAACTGCACAACATTGCGGCATAGCTACTCGATATGATGATTAGTTATTTATAATTAATAAACTTAATGATATTCAAGATTTAAAACTTTGTTTCGGCGCCGATCTTATAAAGTCGCCTTTGACAGCTATATCTCTGGACCTTAGTCAACAGTGGCGCCAACTGGTGAGCAAAGAAACGATAGTCCCCATTGCCGCCATTGTGGACGGATTTTGAAGCATCTTAGAGGATTTATAAAATTAGTGTAGATAAAGTTGTTATGCAACTGTACATAATTAGGCCTTAAAACACTCGTGCGATATTATTATGAAACTCGCCTGAAGGCTCGTTTCATAAAACCCCTTTTTATGAACCTTTATTATGTAGCAGTTGGGTGATTCTTATTCTTACGTTTTTTTGTGCGAGTTGTAAGAATTCAATACATTTTTGAGGAAAATCAGTAAACTTTATATTAATTTACCTAGTAAAGTACCTCTAGTATCATGTATGAATTTTTTTTTTATCATAATATTATTAGAAAGATATAAAAAAATATAACAAGTCCAAAATGTCACGGACCGTGTAGTGTGAGATTCCCGGATTTGAAAACAAAATATTTTTTTCTGTAGAGATGGCATGTTATTTTAACTAAATATTACTGCAATTATGAAAGAATAATCTATTTTCTATAAGACTACATAAAAAATATATAAATATCAATGACAATTTATGATTTTAAACAACTTGAACTTTGTGAGTAGTTTTTGTGTCACGACCATGTGCCATAACATAAATATGCGTTACTGGGTAGAAAACTATCTTTGATATTGACAACCCTTTCTAAGTTTTTTTAGAACAGCAACACTGTCTTCTTGTCACATTTGCAAAGTTCTGAACGTAGTAAGTGTCTCTCAAAAATTTGTTTTCCATTTTATTTGAAAACGGGTCAACCTTAACACGTCAACGCCGTGTAGTATTTTTGAAGGTAAGTACCAGTGTCACCCTTTTGATTGAAATACAATATGTACGTCATATAGCGTATTTTAAGATAATTACTTAAGATCTGCGAAATCATGGGTAGGTAGTTTTTCGGTTATATTGAACACGTTTCAAATTGTCACGGCAATGATATGGAAAAAATGTCACGACCGCGGACTTTTTGAGTACACGGTCGTGACATAATAATGCGTGGTCGTGACATCATATGTATTTCATTTTAATAATTGACAACATTTCAAAATTTTTGGAAGGCGTAATTCGAAAACCATTTTGGTATCTCAATCTAAAAAAGTTTCAGATTTTTTCGTTCATTGCTTTTTAGATGAAATCGTGTTTTAGTGGTACCTGGTGCGTGACGACATCTCACTCAATTCACTCACTCTCGCTAAAGAGCGGGCGTTACGCGCAGAACTATGTATATGCGCAGAAAGAGCTAATTTAGTACTACGTCATTTTTAACTTACGCTCTTCTAGGATGAGGAGTTTTTAAATTTTAATTTTATGTATGATATTGACGACTTACGAAAAAAAAAGAAAAAAACACGTGTCTTTTTAATTTTTTCCTACTTTCTAACTAGCTAATAAAATAGCCATGTTAAAAAAAATGACAATTAAATGGTTTTTCTGACTCTGCTATACATATTCTTTGGTTTCATCTGTACTTTTAAAAAACATCCCTTTTATTAAGTATAGGTACTGATTTTTCGCTATTATGATTCTGTAGATGCCACGAAAGAAGAAAAACAACCCAAAAGAAAAAAAATAGCAAGGCGTGAATACGAAAGAAATAGACGCGCCAAAATAAAAGCAGATCCCGTCAAATCACCTTAATATGGGGAAGCAAAAGTAAAAGAACGTCATACAGTGTCACAGCCTGGTTCAGTAACGTCACGACCGAGGCACAATCTGTCACAGCCATGTTTATGTACCTATTTTTTTTACCTTTCCTGAGGGCTTTAAGGTTGTTCACATGCATCAAAAATATGCTTTTGGTATATACTTTTGATGCACATCGCTATAACCCGTAAAAAAAAAAAGTTTTTTTTTTACAATATCTGGACACAATTTAAGAATCACCCAGTTACATAAACTACTATTGATGGATCGATGTTCAATTTAGCTAAAGCGGCTAAAGGAAGTTGGATGAAGTTTGGCACATAGAAGGCTTGTAACCTGGATAAAGTAAAATAATGCTTTTATCTAAGTCAACTCAAAGTCGTGTTCAAAGCTAGTAACATAAGATGCAATAGATACCTATATCTGGAAGAGTGTGGCAGTGTAGGTAGCGGTATCTCCACTTAAATAGGTATCTATCAGATGATTTTTTTATGGAATTAATGTAAATAAACCGATCTAGTAGAGTTGTTGTTCGTAATTTCGCCTAGATTTAGGTATAATGAAAACCTGTTTTCAAAGACACTTGAAGAAAGTAATAGAATAGGGATGACGACAACTTTTTTTCCTCAGTCTATCAGGAAGATTATTGAAAAGTATGGGACACGTATTTTTTCTTTTTTCACGTAATCAAACTTATGCGGAGATATATTGAGTTGAAATGTCGCGTGACGTCACGGTTAGGCACGATTTATACCTAACGGTGACGTAGTTAGCCCCCACTCTTTAATGTGTTTTAACTTAGTCATTCTTTGTTAATTTGATGAAACAAAAAATACATGTCTAATATTTTTTTATTACCTGACTGACGGACTAAATTGAATTTCGATTTCTTCACCCTGTCGTCATACCTATTGTGTTTGCACAAAAAGTTCGAGAAACTTGCACCAACTTTGGTGTCCTACATGTGCCTTAGTATAATCATTTTCTTTATGAAAATACTTTTCCAACATCCTAAATCTCAACAATACCTAATGACGAACCAAAAAGATACAACTACCTAAACCATGACCAAATCTGCAGTATCATCTTCGAAACTTTCTTACTTTATCTGACACCCTATAAGTTTTAATTGCTTGAAAAAAGCTGCGAAAAAAAATGTCACGGTCGTAAATTAGAAATGTTAAGTGGCATTTTTGATTTATTGGAGTCACCTGTCGTCGCCTCAAAATTGCTGAGTCACTTAATTTCAATTGATGGGTTTCAAGGAAGCATACTCATACTCATATAGCTTATCGCTTTAATATTAATATTAACTACCTAAATTGATTTTATGTGATCTTAGGCACAAAACACACAGAATGCGAGAGCGGAGCATGAGCACGTGTTTTGCTCTTTAAAAATTACGCGTTCAATGACACTCTTAATTTCTCACTGAATCCGATTTCCTGGTGGTGACATTGAAACGGTAAAAACGGAACCCTTATAGAATCACTCGTATGTCTGTCCGTCCGTCTGTCACAGCCAATTTTTCGTTTTCCTCGCTCCCTCCTCTTTTCAAGGGTTACGTGAATATTGGACGATCACCCTGACTACTCGTATATTTATGCAAAATTTCACAAATTCTGCAGTTAAGAGGGTTTATCCTGAAAGTTGGCAACGTCGCATATAGCTGTCAAATGTTTCGCTGTTTTCATTCATTTCTCAATATTACTGAATTAAAAAAAAAGTTATCATTCTATGGTTGAATGACGCGTCTCGTTTTATATTTGTTGGTTAGGCATTCAAATAATAAGATTACATTAAAACGCATGGAAATGCGATGGAAAGTTTTCAAAAGATAGTACTTCGGTAATCCTAAACATTTCATGTTCCCAGGATAATTGTTGCAATCCATACTTAAGGTTTTATTCAACCATAGAGCGACAATTCATATTTTCATTCAGTAATATTCATAAATTAATGAAAACAATGAAATATTTGACAGCTATTTGCGACGTTGCCAGCTTTGGGAGTAAACCCTCTTAACGCATAACAAAAACACAAACAACGATATCCCGGAATACTTAAATACCGTTTGTTAACAACGGGTGCAAGTAACTCGGCTGTAACACATTAACGTGGCCGCAACGTTATAAATAACTTTAGTTTATTGAGTTGCGGTAACACACGATATTTAGTTCACGGAAGTGAAACCTATCGGCTTGAAAAAACTGCGCGGTTTTTCAAACGCTAGCACTGGGCGGGCACAGCCTATAAAAGCACGATTTCGAACCCAATTCGAATGAAGTGTCAAAGTTTGCGTGCGAGGATGTATGTGCGTGCACGCGAAATCTGTGTGTGTACTACTACGCGGGCCACTGATTCACTCTCAATCTCCGGATGAAACAAATGATGGTAAGGCGAGTTGGGCGCAAATTGCGCGCGGACACGCGCGGGCTAGATTCAGGCGGGTGATTGCATGGCCATTCTGTATGTAGTACTATTAAATATTCTGTACTAATGGGCTACATCTGGGCAGTTTTACTCGTCTTTTAATTTACTAGCATTTAATCTACAAACGCTAGTATAGGGATGACGACAGGGTAAAGAAATCGAAATTCTAATTAGTCCGTCAGTCAGGTAATAAAAAAAGATTAGACACGTATTTTTTGTTTTATCAAATTAACAAAGAATGACTAAGTTAAAACGCATTAAAGTTGGAGAGTGGGGGCTAACTACGTCACCGTTAGGTATAATTGCATTGGGATGTCTTGATTTTCATCACAAATAACTGAACCAAAATTAAAATTGCGGTTAATATTTAGCAATTTTAAACAAATTATTTAAAATTTTCAACATAAAAACCCGTAAAAATTTGACAGCTGCAGTGTTTGGGTTTGGGTTTGGGTCAAGCGTTTGCAGCGCCATCTAAGTCGAGCTTTCTTGTCCATTGGCTATTTTCGTGATTGGATAATTTTCAAATGAGAATAAAATCGAATGGATCTTTTCAACCCTGAATAGCTGAAACCAAGGACCATCCGGAAAATTTCGAGCATTTTTGAATTCACTGTTGCGCTCCTTTTCTTTACTATGCTCGTCCGTAATGTGGCCCTTGGTCGTAAAACTCGTAAAAAATTACCAACCCCTGCGTTATAATGTCACGACCTTTCTTAGCGGTTGTATTGTTAAACTCTAGTAATTAATTATACTAGTAGGTATAGTGAATAGTGTCCGTTTTGAGTGAAGATAAAATGCTTATAAAACTAGTTGTGCCCCGCGACTTCGTCTGCGTGGAATATTAAATTGCCGATAACTTATCTTTCCGACATCCGA
Organism: Aethes cnicana; assembly: GCA_963971205.1. NCBI lineage: Eukaryota > Metazoa > Arthropoda > Insecta > Lepidoptera > Tortricidae > Aethes > Aethes cnicana. Next base: position 7,237,272 of record OZ020295.1, on the reverse strand, counting down.
TTTTAATCAAACATAGCTTATATGTTGCTCCAAATGATGCTCTATCTACCCTTGAAAACTGCATTCAACACAAACAGACAGACGGAGAGAAAAGTATTTCTAAAAATTGCTGTTTTGTGGTCTACCATACATCTTTAGACCCCCCATTCCTTTTTTTGAACTTTTCTTTCGATTTACAGACACGCCAGCTTCATCATCATCATCATCATTTCAGCCGATAGACGTCCACTGCTGGACATAGGCCTCCCCCAAGGCGCGCCACTCAGACCGGTCCTGTGCCACTCGCATCCACCGCGTTCCCGCGACCTTTACAAGGTCGTCACTCCATCTTGTTGGAGGCCTACCGACAGCTCGTCTACCGGTTCGCGGACGCCACTCCAGGACTTTCTTGCCCCATCGGCCATCAGTCCTGCGAGCAATGTGCCCCGCCCACTGCCACTTAAGGTTCGCAATTCTTTGGGCTATGTCGGTGACCCCAGTTCTACTGCGGATATCCTCATTTCTGATTCTATCACGCAGAGAAACCCCGAGCATAGCCCTCTCCATTGCCCTCTGGGTGACCTTGAGCCTTCTTATGAGGCCCATCGTAAGCGCCCACGTCTCGGAACCATAAGTCATCACTGGCAACACACACTGGTCGAAGACTTTCGACTAAAGACACTGCGGTAATTTGGACGAAAAGACACTGCGAAGCTTCCCGAACGCTGCCCAGCCGAGTCGGATTCGACGATTGATCTCTTTCTCGAAGTTGGACCTACCTAACTGGACTGTTTGTCCCAGGTATACATAATGGTCAACAACTTCGAGCGCAGAGCCTCCGATTATTACTGGAGTTGGCACAACATGGACATTGGACATGATCTTCGTCTTGTCCATGTTCATTTTCAGACCAACTCGATCGGAAACTCTGCTGAGGTCAACGAGCATAGCACTGAGGTCTTCCATGGTCTCAGCCATAACTACTATATCGTCGGCAAATCGAAGGTGAGTGATGTACTCGCCATTTACATTGATGCCTCGACCTTTCCAGTCCAGCACCTTGAAGGCATCCTCCAATGCAGCGGTGAACAGCTTCGGAGAGATTACGTCTCCTTGTCTGACTCCCCGCTGCAGTGGGATGGGCATCGTGGTCTGGTCCTGTAGTCGGACGGACATGGTGGCATTTTCGTACAAACACTTCAACACTTCGATGTACCGGTAGTCAGCTTGGCACCTCTGGAGAGACTGCAGCACAGCCCAAGTCTCGATCGAATCGAAGGCTTTCTCGTAGTCCACAAATGCAAGGCAAAGGGGGAGGTTATACTCTTCGGTCTTCTGTATAACCTGCCGCAACGCATGTATGTGGTCTACGGTACTATAGCCCTTTCGGAAACCGGCTTGTTCGGGAGGCTGGAATTCGTCAAACCTGCGCGCGAGACGGTTCGTAATGACTCTCGAAAACAGCTTGTAGACATGACTCAGAAGTGAGATGGGTCTATAATTCTTCAGCAAGGTGTTATCACCTTTTTTGAAGAAGAGCACCACCACACTTCTGTTCCATGCTCGCGGCGTTCTTCCTTTATGGATGACGGAATTAAACAGCGTCTGAAGGGCCTTAAGGACTGGTTTACCACCCGCCTTCAGGAGTTCAGCTGTAATTCCGTCATCACCGGGGGCTTTGCCGTTCTTAAGCTGTTGAGAGCCATACTAATCTCGTACAGGCTGACGTCCGGGATATCTTCGGTATAGTGTCGGGTTAATCTAGCTCTAGGGTCTTTAGCTGGATCAGCGACGGGTGTTCGGATTGTCGTGTATAACTGCCCATAGAACTTCTCGACTTCTCCCAACAGCTCCGGTTTGGATGAGACGATCCTGCCGTCTTCGGTCTTCAGCTTCGTCAATTGGCTTTGGCCAATAGACAGATCTTTGGCAAACACCTTCGAGCCTCTGTTACGCTCAATAGCCTTTTCAATACTGTTGGTATTGAATCGGCGTATATCACGCTTCAGAGACTTCGAGATCTGCCTATTGAGCTGCCGATAATGACTAGCGTCACCTGAAGACTGCAGAATCATCTCACGCCTCACCTCCATGAGCTTTAGGGTTGAGTCTGAGATTTTCTTGGTTCTTGTACGGCGGGTCTTGAAGAACTTGGACCCAACCGTATGGACAGCTTCCACAAACCCGTCGTTGTAATCGTCCACGTCGCTTTCTAGGCAAGCAAAACGGTTTTGGAGTTCGAGCTGAAAGCTCTCGGGGTTTTGGAGCTGGGTCGGTGCCGGGCGGAGCGGACACGCCAGCTTATGCTCTTTTATTATAGTATTTATATAGATATAGATAGATAGACAAGTGAATAGGCCGTACTTTATGCTTTAAACATCCGTAGGACCATACTCGGTCAAGTTAAACAATAGTACATTACACATCTAGGGCGGTCAAGTAAAGAAAGTCTCAGATCGCGGGTAATTGAGGCCCGAGCTGGAGGCGAGAGCTATAATCTAGCGGTCTGAGGATTTCTTTACGACCGCCCGTGGTTAGGTTATACGATTTTACGTCACCACCTGGCCGTGAAGAGGGATTTTTCGTAGCGCCCAAGGGCGTTAAATCCCGCTTTTCGGCCTGGTGTGACGTAAATATATTATACAGCATGATTTGCATAATTGCTGTACTGTAAATATGAGATAACAGAAGGGTTTGACACGAAATTAGCAGGTAAAGAACGGTATTACTTACCTAATGTATGTTTTTATTATGCACTTGTGTGTGAGATTATGTACTCCCTTACTTAACTGTCAGCAGACGTGGTCTCAGGCAAAACGGTCGAGAGCTATCAGGAAGGGTGGTAGGTTCTAAATACGGGGTCCGTCCGGATGGCTATCACCGTCTTACCCGCTAACCTAAGAACAAAAAACATACGCTTCACTCAACCCATAAACTACATTCTAAGGCGTGAATTATATACAACCGACGTACGGCATGAGGCACGGCGCAGACATAATGTCGCTTCATAACTCTTCAACACCAATAATGCATGACGTTATTGAATATCGATTTTAAGTGTAATATAGAGTTACTGCATGTTCAATAATCCTTTCCTATACTTCTGAAGAGGAAGACATGCTATCGCAAAGTCAGTCTGCCAATTAATGTTCACGAATTTCTAACAATATAAAAAAAATAGGTAATGTATAATGAAAGCGAACTCTAGAAATTATTTGTTTTGGTATAGTAAAGTTGAGAACACATGCTCTCGCTACAAAGACAGCCTATATACCTAAATGACCGCCGATCATTATCGCGCCGTCGCCTCGCCGCTTCTGTAGAATTCAGATCGCGTCCGTGCCTTATCTGTCGTACGCCGTCGCCGCGCCTCCTGCCTTATGTCGCTTGTGTATAATTCACGCCTAACAGAACACAGTGGTACTTAACTCGAGAACTCCAAAATAGAGGCCACTTTATAGCCGAGAAAAAACGCATAGTAATATTATAAATGCGAAAGTAACTCTGTCTGTCTGTCTGTTACCTCTTCACGCTTCAACCGCTGGACCGATTGAGATGAAATTTGGTATGGATAGTTGGGGTCCCGAGAAAGGACATAGGCTACTTTTTATCCCGGAAAGACGCATAGTTCCCGCTGAAACGCGATAACGGAATTCCACGCGGGCGAAGTCGTGGGCTAGTAGGCTATAACCAAATTCCACTCGGACAAAGTTGCGGGCAGAAGTTTAATAATTATAGATAATTATTTATCAAGTAGACTACCACTCATGTGATGATGAACATATTTATTTACACGACTGCCAAGAAGGGCTTTTGTTTTGCGCAATAATGCTGTCAGCTGACTTAACCCGTAAAGTTATAATATAACGTTCAACGCAATGTAACGATATTAAGTTGCGCTGCAGGGAGCATATTACCTACTGCGGTAAACATATTACTTGTCCGTGCTAACACATCGCTATACTGTCAAAATGGCTTACCTACGGTCTTGCTAGAGTTTCGATGGCATGTAGCTAAGAGAATATGGAAGCATACATTAGTTATTTGGCCGTTTGATTTTGCTCTGGCCGTTGAAATACCTGCATAGATGCATTCTATTGTATGCTGTCATTAGGGATTGTAGGCAAACGAGCACACAGCCTACCTGAAGGTATGCGGTCTCTCCGGCCCATGGTATTGTAAATCATAAGATTTTGAATGTGTTTACTAATGTTGGACAACTTTATATGTAAATAATTTCACCGGCTGCCTTACCAGAACACCACAGTGCGAACACTGCTTTTAGGCGCCAGGTTAGCGAGAAGACGGTGGTAGCTATCCGGACGTACCGTGCACCAGGCAGGTCCTGCCAGCAAAACGTGTCATGAACTTGATCCAAGGACTTTCGGGTCGTTCTTCCTGGTACAGTCGCCATTGTATCATAAATATCTGAACACGGTCTTATGGTCAAGACCACGTCAAGACGTTGGAGTGCATGTTCAGTATTTATGATCGGATTACCCTTGTTTATTCAGATATCTAATGGCGACTGTACCTACAAACAATAATGATATATGTATCGGGAAAACACATTTGACCAGTTTTATTTCAAGATTAAAATATTAGTAAATTAATTAGGCCCCAATTGCCCAAACTGGGTCTACGTGGGGACTAGGTATAGCCCAAATCCTCTCGGCCCAGCAGTTGGACGCAAATGTAGTAGTATTTCAAGATTCCCGCAGTATCTGGATTTCCGCTAGTAACTTCTCGGCGTACCTACTTCCAGTCTAGACTATTACTTGTTATGTTGTTAATCTTTTTTTACCTGGACCATTCTCCCATCCCATACGTGTCAGACGAAATGATGTGGTAGGTACCTATTTTGTATAATTGGTACACTTAACCACTTATAGTTCGGACTTGGACCGGTTTTTACATCCTTTAACAAAGTTACTGCTTTACTTATTTGTACGGGATTACATTTACCTAACTAAATAAATGTTGCAATTATAAATAGTAACTTAACCCACGTAAATGGGCGTCTTCAGAAATTGTTGAAAAAACTCTTTTTTTTTAAATAATCTGTACATTTTTGGGTTTTTCTTATTCAGTATTGTTTGTACTTCATTCCTGTTAGAAGAAAACAATTGTCCCAGATTTTACTACTGGAATAATATTTTCCGTTAACGTCACCCTCGTAGAAATACTTAGACCAAAAAGTAACGTAGTGGAATAGTTAATTCGGGCCAATTTTTTCTTGTATTCAGATCGATAGAGCTATCGATTCTAAATAGTAATAAACCCAAAATATTCGGATTGTGAGAAAAAATAGTTTTTCGCAGCAATTTCTGAAAACACCCAAATAATCGTGTTATAAATTACAATCATAACCTAAGGTGATACTACTTGGCAAGGAGCTTACCAAATTCTCGAAAATTAACATAAATCAAAGGCTATCGAGCTGTGGAAGTGGAACCTGCACAAAAACACTCGAAAGCTCTGATTAAGGGCTATGCTATGCGAAAAAACAACTATTGTATTGTACCTACTTATAGTGTATGTCGTTTGCACCTCTGCACGTATATACCTACTATTACTACAGCCTATTTGCGTCCCACTGCTGGGCACAGGCCTCCTCTCATCACAAGAGCGTTTGGGCTATAATACTATAAAGCATCTACTACTACTACAGCCTTTTTGCGTCCCACTGCTGGGCACAGGCCTCCTCTCATCACGAGAGGGTTTTGGGTTATAGTCCCCACGCGGGCCCAGTGCGGATTGGGGACTTCACATACAACTTTGAATTACTACGCAGATGCATGCAGGTTTCCTCACGATGTTTTCCTTCAACGAAAAGCTCAGTGGTAAATTCAAATTGAATTTCGCACATAAGTCAACTTTAGAGGTGCGAGCCGGAATCGAACCCCCGACCCTCTGCATGAGAGGCGGTAGGTCGAACCACTAGACCACCACGGCTTCTATTTCTATAAAGCATATCCCCCAAAATCCCCAAAAAATCTTCTTTAACAGCAGCTTTCAAGGTTTTATGACAACATGTACCTTACCTTTATTCAAAATACGGGTAGTGGCGTTAGTGCTTTCGGCAGTCTTTAAAAATATGACCGACCCTTATATTTCACCCTTTCAACTTCACTTTTACACCAGTGCCTCCTTATGTCACATAACATGTACTCACATAAGTAATCTTGGCGCTGAAGGCGTCGACTGCGTTCGCGTGACTACCTCGCTTCACGAAATTGTGATAAATTACAATGGCACGTGTTTAACCATGTTTGTTTGATAACCAGCATGAGAATTTTGAAGCTCAAGTTTATTTGTTTTATCGCAAATTATGCGTAATTTCGCCGACTGTATATTGTTTTACTGGATTTTTGTACAAACTCGAATTGACTGTGTAACTTAATAAAGGTTTTTCAAAATCAATTGTGTTTGTGTTTATTTACTCAAGCTTTCAGTTTTTTGTGAAAAGTTCGTAACACAATAATAACCTGTGTTGGAATAAAGTTCCTCGTCGTATATTTTTCAATATGAATAAAGTACATGCTTAAAGTAGAATAACAGTAGGTATTTTAACTTTATTCTTAAAGATATTTAATTAAGTATATCTATTTCTTTTATTTACTATATCAGCTCTTATCGAAACCCAATATTTTCAAAACGAGATTCGCTGTTACGAAGTTATTGTACAAAAAAAGATTTTAATTAAATCAAACCCTTTCGCTTTATCCTCAGACTCCTTGTTTATATAATTACGGTTATTACAGCCCAGTGGGTAGTGCTGGGTATAGGGTTGCCATCTCCTAAAATGAAAAAGCCGGACTCTACCCAGAAACAAGCCGGACATTTTACCCTAAAAGCCTGACATCACCACAACGTCCACAACTAAAAACCAAACACAACTTTATAAAGCCTGACATAACTTTTTAAAAATGCTAAACCCCATTTTTTCCCATTCCCGTGGGAATTTCGTAAAATCCTCTCCTAGAGTTCCCTTACACTCCTCAAGGAACCTACAATTGCCAAATTTCAGCTTCCCTCGATCAGTACTATCATGACTGACAGTAGTGATGATGATGGCATCGCTTGAGGCGCTAACCAAAAGCCAAACAAAAGCCGGACAGGCCGGACACAACTCGAAAAAGCCAAACATGTCCTGCTAAATACAAACAGATGGCAACCCTAGCTGGGTAGCCAGGGGCATCGAATTTAAAAAAGAGCTATGCTTTCTTGGGACCCGTCTCTTTCAAGAATAATTTACTAAATTAAGTTCGATTTATCTTTACGTGACTTTTTCCAATTCAATTTAAAACTACTGACGTCGGTGAAGGTTAACATCGCGAGGAACCTATTCAACAAAAAACGCAGTCAGTTTTTTTCTTTCATTAATACATAACTACCCCCTAGCAACCTAGTTTGTTTTTCTTCATCTCCACTATCCAAAGGTTGTCCGGTAAAGAAAGAAAGAAAATCGTTTATTACCACAAAAAACCAAACAATACATAAAAAAAGAAAAAATACTGACAACTATATTAACAATAAAAATAACAACTAACATAATGTGGAAAAACTGTGGCAATAGGACCCGGCATCAGCGGTGCTGCATGACCCACGCGGGGGGGACTCGTGCAGCGCTGTTTTACAGCCGGCTCCTTTTTCAAATGCTCCAACCGATACTAGCTAACTAACTGGTAGAGATCGCTATTAAGATTAAGCGATAAAATTAAAAAGCCGTGGTGGCCTAGTGGTTCGACCTACCGCCTCTCATGCAGAGGGTCGGGGGTTCGATTCCAGCTCGCACCTCTAAGTTTACTTACGTGCGAAATTCAATTTGAATTTACCTCTGAGCTTTTCGGTTGAAGGAAAACATCGTGAGGAAACCTGCACGCATCTGCGAAGTAATACAAAGATGTGTGTGAAGTCGCCAATCCGCACTGGGCCCGCGTGGGGACTATAGCCCAAAACCTCTCGTGATGACAGGAGGCCTGTGCCCAGCAGTGGGACGCAAATAGGCTGTAGTAGTAGTAGTAGTAGTAGATAAAACCGCCTGTTGTATGCCATACTTTTTGTGTAATTACATTATGTTCCTTGAATGTGTGGTGTTCAATGAAGTATATTGTATTGTATAACAGATTTTTATGGTAGTTACGACGAGTATAGTAAACTAGCTTCTGCCCGCGACTTCGTCCGCGTGGAATTTGTTAATAGCCTTCCCGCGAGAACTATGCATTTTCTCGGGATAAAAAGTAGCCTATATGTTGACCAGTGTTATAAACTATCCCCATACCAAATTTTGTTTCAATCCGTCCAGTAGTTTTCGAGTTAAATCCGGACATACATACATACAGTATTTTTTTCTAAAAATTGTTATAAATAGTTTAGTGCCAAAATTTATTATTTAGGTAATAGCAGACTGGTTTAAAGAATGTTTTAGTGAACTCATCAATCATTTCCTTTTTACCCCATTTTTCCCGTTCCCGTGGGAATATCAGGAAATCCTTTCATAGTGCTCCCCTACGCTCCCCAAGGAACCTGCATGCCAAATTTCATCTCTCAACGATGATCCCCGCGACTTCGTACGCGCCTAAACATTAAAATGTAAAAATCCCTTTTTTTCCCGTTCCCGTGGGAATTTCGAGAAATCCTTTCTTAGTGCTCCCCTACGCTCCCCAAGGAACCTGCATGCCAAATTTCAGCTCTCTAGGACCAGTAGTTTCGGCTCTGCGTTGATATGTCAGTCAGTCAGTCAGTTTCTTCTTTTATATATTTAGATAGAAGATAGATAGATAGCTGTTTCCCGCGACTTCGTACGCGCCTAAACATTAAAATGTAAAAATCCTATTTTTCCCGTTCCCGTGGGAATATCGGGAAATCCATTCTTAGTGCTCCCTTACGCTCCCCAAGGAACCTGCATGCGAAATTTCAGCTCTCTACGACCAGTAGTTTCGGCTCTGCGTTGCTATGTCAGTCAGTCAGTCAGTTTCTTCTTTTATATATTTAGATAGAAGATAGATAGATAGCTGTTTCGCGCGACTTCGTACGCGCCTAAACATTAAAATGTAAAAATCCTATTTTTCCCGTTTCCGTGGGAATATCGGGAAATCCTTTCTTAGTGCTCCCCTACGCTCCCCAAGGAACCTGCATGCCAAATTTCATCTCTCTACGATGTTCCCCGCGACTACGTACGCGTCTTAAAATGTAATAAACCCATTTTATCCCGTTCCCGTAGGAATTTCGGGAAGTCCTATCTTAGTGCTCCCTACGCTCCCCAAGGAACCTGCATGCCAAATTTCAGCTCTTTACGATGATCCCCGCGACTACGTACGCGCCTTAAAATGTAAAAAAAAACATTTTTTCCCGTTCCCGTGGGAATTTCGGGAAGTCCTTTCTTAGTCCTCCTCTACGCTCCCCAAGGAACCTGCATGCCAAATTTCAGCTCTCTACGACCAGTAGTTTCGGCTCTACGTTGATATGTGAGTCAGTCAGTCAGTCAATTTCTTCTTTTATATATTTAGATAAATAGATAGCTGTTTTCCGTGACTTCGTACGCGCCTAAACATTAAAATGTAAAAATCCCATTTTTCCCGTTCCCGTGGGAATATCGGGAAATCCTTTCATAGTGCTCCCCTACGCTCCCCAAGGAACCTGCATGCCAAATTTCAGCTCTCTACGATGATCCCCGCGACTACGTACGCGCCTTAAAATGTAAAAAAATCATTTTTTCCCGTTCCCGTGGGAATTTCGGGAAGTCCTTTCTTAGTGCTCTCCTACGCTCCCCAAGGAACCTGCATGCCAAATTTCAGATCTCTACGATGTTTCCCGCGACTTCGTACGCGCTTAAACATTAAAATGTAAAGATCCCTTTTTTTCCCGTTCCCGTAGGAATTTTGCAAAATCCTTTCTTAGCGGATGCCTACGTCATAACATCTACCTGCATGCCAAATTTCAGCCCGATCCGTCCAGTGGTTTGGGCTGTGCGTTGATAGATCACTATATCAGTCAGTCAGTCAGTCACTCAGTCAGTCAGTCACCTTTGAGTTTTATATATTTAGATTTTAAGTGAGCCTTTTAACGGAACATGGAAGTACCATGGAAGCTTACAACACTTACGAATTTTGAAATAATCCTTCTTTAGTTGATGCCTACGTCATTAAAGGAATACGTGAGAAAATTTCAAGTTTGTAGCTCTAAGGGTTTTGCCTGTGCGTTTATTTAAAACTTTCATCCCCTATTTTTCCCTCTTAGGTGTTCAATTTTAGAAAACACTGAAATACGTCACTCATTATTTTTGCCGCACTCAATTAATACGAAATGTCATGCAAGTATGTTGAAGAATAAAAAGTTTAATAAAAATTTCATCCCCTATTTCACCCTCTTGGGGTTTGAATTTTGAACAATCATTACTTATTGGATGCCTACGTCATAAGAGGAATACGTGTGCTAAATTTTAAGTTTGTAGCCTGAAGGGTTTGGCCTGTGCGTTTATTTAAATCTTTCATCCCCTATTTTACCCTCTTAAGGGTTGAATTTTAGAAACTCTGAAATACGTTACTCATTATTTTTGCCGCACTCAATTCGTATGAAATTTCATGCAAATATGTCCAAGGAATAAAAAGTTTTATGAAAACTTTCATCCCCTATTTCACCCTCTTGGGGGTTGAATTTTGAAAATTCCTTCCTTGATGGATGCCAATGTCATAAGAGGAATACGTGTGCGAAATTTCGAGTTTGTAGCCCTAAGGGTCTGGCTTTTGCGTTTATCTAAAACTTTCACCCCTTAATTCACACCCTTGGGGGTTGAATTTTGAAAATTCCTTCCTTGGTGGATGCCAACGTCTTAAGAGGAGTACGTGTGCGAAATTTCGAGTTTGTAGCCCTAAGGGTCTGGACTTTGCGTTTATCTAAAACTTTCACCCCTTAAGTCACACCCTTGGGGGTTGAATTTTGAAAATTCCTTCCTTGGTGGATGCCAAAATCATAAGAGGAATACGTGTGCGAAATTTCAAGTTTCTAGCCTTAAGGCCAACCTTTGCGTTTATTTAAAACTTTCACCCCCTATTTCACCCCCTTGGGGGTTGAATTTTGAAAAATCCTTCCTTAGTGGATGCTTACGTCATAAGAGGAATACGTGTACTAAATTTTAAGTTTGTAGCCCGAAGGGTTTGGCCTGTGCGTTTATTTAAATCTTTCATCCCCTATTTTACCCGCTTAAGGGTTGAATTTTAGAAAACTCTGAAATACGTTACTCATTATTTTTGCCGCACTCAATTCGTATGAAATTTCATGCAAATATGTCCAAGGAAAAAAAAGTTTTATGAAAATTTTCATCCCTTATTTCACCCCCTTGGGGGTTGAATTTTGAAAATTCCTTTCTTTGTGGATGCCAACGTCATAAGAGGAATACGTGTGCGAAATTTCAAGTTTGTAGTCCTAAGGGTCTGGCCTTTGCGTATATCTAAAACTTTCATCCCTTAATTCACACCCTTGGGGGTTGAATTTTGAAAATTCCTTCCTTGGTGGATGCCAACGTTGTAAGAGGAATACTTGTGCGAAATTTCGAGTTTGTAGCCCTAGGGGTGTGGCCTTTGCGTTTACCTAAATCTTTCACCCCCTAATTCACCCCCTTGGGGGTTGAATTTTGAAAAATCCTTCCTTAGTGGATGCCTACGTCATAAGAGGAATACGTGTGCGAAATTTCAAGTTTTTAGCTTTACGGGTTTGGCCTGGGCGTTTATACATCAGTCAGTCACCTTTGCCTTTTATATATACAGATAATATATCCTTTTTAAACCTACGTTCAGAGTTATTGTAACCTTTAATCGTGTCTTCACGAAAATCACCTTTTTTTAATTCAAAACTGATTTCCCAAATGATTTTTTTTTCGAATCCCTCATTGTCCAAGTCCACATTTAAGTGGTCACTCGTTGAGACCTCTTATTTGCCCAATCACTGTGATTACGCCGTGGCAGCTAGGGGCAACTTTCCACACGTTGTTTCGATCCACCGATTTATCAGCTAAGTATGGTCGGCCTTCGATTAATTATACGCTTCCTTTGTCACCTTATTTTGTGTAAGTATAGGTGAACGATTTTTTAAACGTTCGTGATTATTAGTTTCTATTTAAGGTGATAAAAATAGGTGACCATTCTCTTTATTTCATTAGCTGTTTGATGTCTTTAATAGGTACTAATATAATCATTTGGACGCGAAAGTAACTCTGTCTGTCTGTCACTGCTTCATAGGAGTAGAGTCGACAACATTCTTCTCGTCCGATAGATGTCCACTGTTGGACATATGCCACCTCAAAGCTCGCCACTCGGACCGGTCTTGTGCCTCTCACATCCACCGAATTTCCGCGACTTCCTTCACTCCAGCGTGTTTCAAACTTTCTGGCACCACCAGCAGTGGTCAGTTTTTTTACAATGTCATAGTGTACAAGGTACTTATTCCTTAAACATTTTCTAGCCACAATAGGCTACGACCATTTGTTTATAACAAGGTACCATAGTTCATTTTATAACAACCATAACAATATAACAGCATAGCTATTTATCGCTTCCTTACCCCCAGCCATCGCTAAATGATTATAATGATGTACGGGCCATACATTACGCCCTTGTGAATGATTTGCGAACTTAAGGCCTCCGGCTAGAATATCCTGGAAACAACTAAGTATGGACTATAAGGGCAATTACGTGCTGGCTAAGGCGTGTGATAGTAGTAACGTTCATAGAAATAAGAAGAGGCTATTATAAGTCTTAACAGGCATTTCTAGTATTAGATCAACTTAAAGAATCAAATTTAAGCCACGATTCACAGTTTCACACCGGTCGGATCGAATCGAAGAGAATAGAAGTGGATATTACTATACGGCAAAGGAATTTAGACCGCCTGTAGAGCAGTGATAAATCTTATATTTGCATGATATTTGCGCCTCTTCGGCTCCTCGTGTCTTCGGTTAGCTACGATCGAATGAAATCGAATGACGCGATCAAATTAGATTCGTGGAATGCTATATTATATAAGTACCTATTTAGGCAAGTAACCTGATCCTAAGGTGCGAATTATACCTACACAAGTGACATAAGGCATAATGCGTGGGATGGATACGGCACGGACGCGATCTAAAAGGGGCGGGAGTCGATGCGACTCGTTCCGAGCTTGCGCGCGGAACGAGTCGCATGCGGCGTGCCTTCTCCTCTCCACGCCGCTTCAGTATAATTCACGTCGCGTCGCCTTCATACATTTTGTATGGAACGTTCTGCGCCTCGCCTTCACCGTATGGCGTCTGTGTATAATTCACGCCTAATGCTCCCAGGTGTTAAAGTAATTTAAAGTTACATACCATAATCAATGTACCTAAAATTATAGATAACAATCATGAACTGAAATGGGACTGGGCTGGTCATGTCTGCCGAATGCCGAACGAATTATGGGCTAAAGTAACCACCCAGTGGAAGCCCAACAATTCCAATCGGAGACGAGGCAGACCTCGTCGGCGATGGCGGGATGAAATTGATTCCTTTTTAAAGAATTGGCCAGAGACTGCGCAAGACCGAGAGCAGAGGAACAAGTGGGGGGAGGCCTTTGCCCAGCAGTGGGACAGAACGGGCTCATAATAATAATAATAAACAATCATGAATGTATTATTTGTGACGTTGCCAAGCGTCGAACCTAAACCCTTTTAAGATAACATTTATTTAATATACTGCAAATAATGTAATTACGTACGTACATGCTCTCTGAACTGTACATAATCCGAATTAATTCCAAATGCATGGGATCTTTGGCAGATTTCCAAATTATATTACTTACCTAAGCTTCGTGATCCGAGATTAAAGTAATTGAACATGCAGTTTGATAATGATTCCTGGGAAATATAAGTACTTGAAGTCGGTTTCTGGAACACGTTTGAGTTGCTTAGTAGATGCGTGCAGGTTTCTAAACGAAACAGGTGGGTACTTTTAAAGTAACAAGTCATGACAGTTTAAGTCCACCGTCATCGCCATAGTCTATACTAATATTGTGAATGCGAAAGTAACTCTGTCTATCTGTTACCTTTTGATACTTAAACCGCTGGACCGATTTAGATGAAAGTTGGCGTGGAGGTAGTTAGAGTCCCGGGTATAGGCTACTTTTTATCCAGGAAAAACGCATAGTTCCCGAGGGAATGCGATAAGCGCAGTACTGGTAAGAAAGCCGATGAGATTACCATCATCATCATCATTTCAGTCGAAAGACGTCCACTGCTGGACATAGGCCTCCCCCAAAAATAAAAAGAGTGAGATTACCAGCTTAGAGGCAATACCGGGCCGAACCGAATGCGTCTGCCGCAAGCAGCTCGCACGCAAGCGGTTTGGCAGGTCTTACAAGTAAAGCTATACAAATGCAGCAGTGTGATCCGGGCTTCAATTCTAGTCCTCGGGATGGGAACGCATTCGTAATGTAATTTTGACGTTGAATGTGAATACATCATATGAGAACTTATGTTGGTAATCTATAATATTAGGTCCTTACATATGAAATTGGCGTTTCATATGGCAGAAATGAAAACGATTTTTTTTTATGAAACTATTTTTTTATTTAGTCAAAGTATGTACCATGGCTATCTATGCACTTTTGCCATCTCGAAGGTAGTTCATTGATTCCTTTACTAAAAAAAGTGTGTGAGCGAGAATCAATAAAATCTTTGAAGGCCGTTTGGACAGCCTCGTGAGAATTGAATTTTTTTCCTTGCATGAAGTTGTCCAAATTCCGAAAAAAATGGTAATCAGTTGGAGCAAGGTCCGGGGAGTATGGTGGGTGTCGAAGACATTCCAGTCGCAGCTCCCGTAGTTTTGCGGCCGTCAAACGTGCCGTATGTGGTCGAGCGTTGTCCTGAAGCAGCAGTGGGCTAGATCGATTGACCAGTCTGGGTTGTTTAATGGCTAGCTTTTCCATCATCGTTTGCAATTGTTGACAATACACATCAGCCGTGATTGTTTGCCCAGATCTTAAGAAACTGTAATGGATGACACCGGCACTAGTCCACCAGACACTTACCAGTACCTTTTTCTGAGTCAACTTTCGTTTCGGGCAGAATTTGGCTGGTTCACCTGGGTTCAACCATTGTGAAGAACGTTTCCGGTTGTCGTACAAGATCCATTTTTCATCACAAGTAACGATACGATTCAAAATGCCTTCATTATTGTGCCGGTTGAGAAGTGAAACGCAACACTCGACGCGTGTTTCTTTGTTTGCGTCGCTCAATTCATGCGGTACCCATTTTTCAAGTTTTTTCACTTTTCCAATTTGTTTCAAGTGAATCAAAATGGTTTTATCACTCACACCGAAGCCTGCCGCTAACTCTGACGTGGTTTGCGATGGATCTGCTTCCACAATTGCTTTTAATTCTTCGTTATCAACTTGTGTCTCCGGCCGTCCACGAGGCTTGTTCTGTAGGTCAAAATTTCCAGAACGGAAACGTTGGAACCAATAACGTACCGTATTTTCTTTTGCAGTAGCTTCCCCATACGCATTGTTAATCCTACGAGCCGTTTCTGCAGCACTAGTGCCGAGGTGAAACTCATATTCGTAAATATAGCGATATTTTAAGTTCTCCATATTGTGAACAGAACGATGTGAAAGAAAAACAAATGACGCGATAACAAATAAATTTCGTAATTCGAACACAGAAATACATGGTCTTAAATTTGAAATAAATTTGAATTTGGAATTCCTAGCCGAACGCCACATATTTTGAATCAAAGTTGCCAGTTCGCCAAACGCCAATTTCATATGTAAGGACCTAATAATAAATTCACAATCGGTCACAGTAACGACCGTTTGGATCACCTTCAGAGAAAGCGACAATTTTACATTATTTCTTCTACCTATGTACCTTACCTACTTATTACTTAATCATATATACAATCATAAGTTTACTCATTCGAGATTCGGTTACCATACCTCATACCTTAATTGGTGTAATATTTACAGCAAGGTAGGTAGTTGGGAAAGTTTGTCCAGTGTCTGGAATTTCCAGTTCTTTGGTTTTGGTTCCTTGCTCAACTGCTCAGGAACTCTAGTTGTGTTGTAAAATTTAAATTCTAGGATAGGAACGACCAACTTTTGTTACATTTTAAAGCTTCAAATTAAGAAACAATTTACATTTACGGTCGGGAGATGGTTGTGGATCAGACAACCATGTGTTACATGATGTAACGTTGTAGGATATTCTGCTCGCCCTGCTGATATCTATTATTTCACTTGCATTGTTTAGGTGTTACTGTGGAGCTAATATGAATCAAATGATTCCTTCCTTACGGGAATGTCCGTGCGCCACAGAGACCACTTACCATCAGGTGAACGGTATGCTCGATATATATGTATACCTAACCGATGCCTTAAAAAAAAGCATCTTCAATTCTCTCCTTTCTCTATTTGTTCGTTCATCTTATATCAATCCATTATCATCCATTACCATGTCCAGTTGATGTCTGTGAACTTAGCATATCAATTTCGGGCATCTCACAATCTGATGACAGTTCTAGTAGCATCCCCAATAGTTCTACAGTTCTTGATAGTTATTTTTCATAGTTCTGCTCATTTTCGAAAAATAACGGAACTTTAAAAAATGAGATGCTAACTTCGCGTACCGAAAGTTAGCATCTCAAGAATTTTCGAGTTTTCTCTGCAGTTCTAGTAGCATCCCCAATAGTTCTACAGCCCTCGATAGTTATCTTGAATAGTTCTGCCCGTTTTCGAAAATTAGCGGAAATTTAAAAAATGAGATGCTAACTTCACACTCGGAAACCTAGCATCTCAAGAGTTTTTGAGTTTGTTCGACAGTTCTAGTAGCATCCCCAATAGTTCTACAGTTCCTGATAGTTATTTTCCATAGTTCTGCTCATTTTCGAAAAATAGCGGAAATTTTAAAAATGAGATGCCAACTTCACAATCGTAAACCTAGCATCTCAAGAGTTTTTGAGTTTTTTCGACAGTTCTCGTTGCATCCCCAATAGTTCTACAGTTCCTGATAGTAATTTTCCATAGTTCTGCTCATTTTCGAAAAATACCGGATATTTTAAAAATGAGATGCCAACTTCACAATCGTAAACCTAGCATCTCAAGAATTTTCGAGTTTTCTCTACAGTTCTCGTTGCATCCCCATTAGTTCTACAGTTCCTGATAGTTATTTTCCATAGTTCTGCTCATTTTCGAAAAATAGCGGAAATTTTAAAAATGAGATGCCAACTTCACAATCGTAAACCTAGCATCTCAAGAGTTTTTGAGTTTTTTCGACAGTTCTCGTTGCATCCCCAATAGTTCTACAGTTCCTGATAGTTATTTTCCATTGTTCTGCTCATTTTCGAAAAATAGCGGAAATTTTAAAAATGAGATGCCAACTTCACAATCGTAAACCTAGCATCTCACGAGTTTTTGAGTTTTTTCGACAGTTCTCGTTGCATCGCCAATAGTTCTACAGTTCCTGATAGTTATTTTCCATAGTTCTGCTCATTTTCGAAAAATAGCGGAAATTTTAAAGATGAGATGCCAACTTCACATTCGTAAACCTAGCATCTCAAGAGTTTTTGAGTTTTTTCGACAGTTCTCGTTGCATCCCCAATAGTTCTACAGTTCTTGATAGTTATTTTCCATAGTTCTGTTCATTTTCGAAAAATAACGAACTTTAAAAAAACAGATGCGTACTTCGCGTACCAAAAGTTAGCATCTCAGGAATTTTAGAGTTTTCTCTACAGTTCTAGTAGCATCCCCAATAGTTCTACAGTTCTTGATAGTTATTTTTCATAGTTCTGCTCATTTTCGAAAAATAGCGGTAATTTTAAAAATGAGATGCCAACTTCACAATCGTAAACCTAGCATCTCAAGAGTTTTTGAGTTTTTTCGATAGTTCTTGTTGCATCCCCAATAGTTCTACAGTTCCTGATAGTTATTTTCCATAGTTCTGCTCATTTTCGAAAAATAGCGGAAATTTTTAAAATGAGATGCCAACTTCACAATCGTAAACCTAGCATCTCAAGAGTTTTTGAGTTTTTTCGACAGTTCTCGTTGCATCCCCAATAGTTCTACAGTTCCTGATAGTAATTTTCCATAGTTCTGCTCATTTTCGAAAAATACCGGATATTTTAAAAATGAGATGCCAACTTCACAATCGTAAACCTAGCATCTCAAGAATTTTCGAGTTTTCTCTACAGTTCTCGTTGCATCCCCATTAGTTCTACAGTTCCTGATAGTTATTTTCCATAGTTCTGCTCATTTTCGAAAAATAGCGGAAATTTTAAAAATGAGATGCCAACTTCACAATCGTAAACCTAGCATCTTAAAAGTTTTTGAGTTTTTTCGACAGTTCTCGTTGCATCCCCAATAGTTCTACAGTTCCTGATAGTTATTTTCCATAGTTCTGCTCATTTTCGAAAAATAGCGGAAATTTTAAAAATGAGATGCCAACTTCACATTCGTAAACCTAGCATCTCAAGAGTTTTTGAGTTTTTTCGACAGTTCTCGTTGCATCCCCAATAGTTCTACAGTTCTTGATAGTTATTTTCCATAGTTCTGTTCATTTTCGAAAAATAACGAACTTTAAAAAAACAGATGCGTACTTCGCGTACCAAAAGTTAGCATCTCAGGAATTTTAGAGTTTTCTCTACAGTTCTAGTAGCATCCCCAATAGTTCTACAGTTCTTGATAGTTATTTTTCATAGTTCTGCTCATTTTCGAAAAATAGCGGTAATTTTAAAAATGAGATGCCAACTTCACAATCGTAAACCTAGCATCTCAAGAGTTTTTGAGTTTTTTCGATAGTTCTTGTTGCATCCCCAATAGTTCTACAGTTCCTGATAGTTATTTTCCATAGTTCTGCTCATTTTCGAAAAATAGCGGAAATTTTAAAAATGAGATGCCAACTTCACAATCGTAAACCTAGCATCTCAAGAGTTTTTGAGTTTTTTCGACAGTTCTCGTTGCATCCCCAATAGTTCTACAGTTCCTGATAGTAATTTTCCATAGTTCTGCTCATTTTCGAAAAATACCGGATATTTTAAAAATGAGATGCCAACTTCACAATCGTAAACCTAGCATCTCAAGAATTTTCGAGTTTTCTCTACAGTTCTCGTTGCATCCCCATTAGTTCTACAGTTCCTGATAGTTATTTTCCATAGTTCTGCTCATTTTCGAAAAATAGCGGAAATTTTAAAAATGAGATGCCAACTTCACAATCGTAAACCTAGCATCTCAAGAGTTTTTGAGTTTTTTCGACAGTTCTCGTTGCATCCCCAATAGTTCTACAGTTCCTGATAGTAATTTTCCATAGTTCTGCTCATTTTCGAAAAATACCGGATATTTTAAAAATGAGATGCCAACTTCACAATCGTAAACCTAGCATCTCAAGAATTTTAGAGTTTTCTCTACAGTTCTCGTTGCATCCCCATTAGTTCTACAGTTCCTGATAGTTATTTTCCATAGTTCTGCTCATTTTCGAAAAATAGCGGAAAGTTTAAAAATGAGATGCTAACTTCACACTCGGAAACCTAGCATCTCAAGAGTTTTTGAGTTTGTTCGACAGTTCTAGTAGCATCCCCAATAGTTCTACAGTTCCTGATAGTTATTTTCCATAGTTCTGCTCATTTTCGAAAAATAGCGGAAATTTTAAAAATGAGATGCCAACTTCACAATCGTAAACCTAGCATCTCAAGAGTTTTTGAGTTTTTTCGACAGTTCTCGTTGCATCCCCAATAGTTCTACAGTTCCTGATAGTAATTTTCCATAGTTCTGCTCATTTTCGAAAAATACCGGATATTTTAAAAATGAGATGCCAACTTCACAATCGTAAACCTAGCATCTTAAGAGTTTTTGAGTTTTTTCGACAGTTCTCGTTGCATCCCCAATAGTTCTACAGTTCTTGATAGTTATTTTCCATAGTCCTGCTCATTTTCGAAAAATAGCGGAAATTTTAAAAATGAGATGCCAACTTCACAATCGTAAACCTAGCATCTCAAGAGTTTTTGAGTTTTTTCGACAGTTCTCGTTGCATCCCCAATAGTTCTACAGTTCCTGATAGTTATTTTCCATAGTCCTGCTCATTTTCGAAAAATAGCGGAAATTTTAAAAATGAGATGCCAACTTCATTCTCCGAAACC
The DNA here is from genome assembly GCA_963971205.1 of Aethes cnicana. Taxonomy (NCBI): domain Eukaryota; kingdom Metazoa; phylum Arthropoda; class Insecta; order Lepidoptera; family Tortricidae; genus Aethes; species Aethes cnicana. Next base: position 7,217,158 of record OZ020295.1, on the reverse strand, counting down.
CAGCATCTCGAGAGTTTTCGAGTATTTTGCATGAAATACATCCGAAAATTATTATTATTATTATTATTATTCGAATAATAGGCGAGCAGCAATCTGGTGCTGGTATGCCTATATCACAATGTTCAGTAAAGTCCTTTTTTTTTTTTTTTTTTTTTATATAGTTTTAAATAAATGTCCACTGTATTCACTTTGAGTCATATGCACATATTTCACTTTCTTTTTGCACTAAATATTCTCATCAAGCGGGTTATTTACTAGCCACGCATCTAGTCTATTTTTAAAAACGTTAAGTGAGGGTGCGGTGATGACACTATCGGGCAGTTTGTTCCAAGCCCCAACAACACGATTTCCCAAGAGGTGATATGCAACATTGGAACTAGAGGGGGTGCGCATGATTTTTTGACTGTGTCCGCGGGTGCACGTTGCCAGTGTGTCCCTTTTGATCAAGGTGTGTATGTCGGGGAGGTTGTATTTATATGTGAGAATCTTGAAACATTCAATCAGATCTCCTCGTACTCGTCGATCCTTTAGCTTTGGCAACTTTAATATCCTGAGTCTTTCCTCATATGAGAGACGCCTTAATTTGAATGGGTATTTTGTAGCTCTGCGCTGGACACTTTCGAGAAGATCAATGTCTTTTACAAAGTAAGGACTCCATGCTTGGAACGCATATTCAAGAAGTGGCCGGACACATTATTTTGCCTCTATGAGAACACTCAGGCAAGAGTTCCAGCTTATACAATAACTAACTTTCCTATTCTAAACTCGATTTGGAAATTATTTACGTCACGAAAACTATGTTTTTAATTATACATACGTAGATACGAATGTATTTCAGCAGTTCTGGCGATCACTGTCCATATTTATTGTATCATCTCAAGATGTTAGTTTTACAGTCCTTGATATTCATATAGATATACCATTGGGTGAACCTATTTCTGAAAAAAAATTAACGATCAAAATTTCCGAGATGCTAACTTCACACTACAAAAGCTAGCATTTCAGCAATTTTCGAGTATTTGGAAAGAAATATGTTCGAAAACACATAGTTCTGCCCCAGCAAGAGTTCCAGCTAGAAAACAATAAAAATCGTGATTTTCACATTTTCATAATAGGAAGGGTGGTATTTTTCAATAATTCTCATTTGCATCTCAGCAGATTTGGATAGATACGCCGTCAACACTATTACAATAACTATCTTCTCTATTCTAAAACTATGTTTGTATTATAAATACCTACACACGAATGCTATCTACATCTGTTTCAGCAGTTTTAGCGATCAGTGGCCACAGTTCTAGTAGCATCTCCAGCAGTTATACCGTTCTTGATATTCATATGCACATTAGGTATACCATACTTATAGGTGTGAATATTTTTGAATAAACCAGAGAACGACCAAATTTTTATGAGATGCTAACTTCACACAACGTAAGCTAGCATCTCAACAGTTTTCGAGTGTTTTGCACGAAATACGTTCGAAACCACATAGTTCTCGTAGAGACGAGAACACTCAGCAAGAGTTCCAGTTAGAAAATAATAAAAAACGTGACATTCACATTTCTGTAACAAATGCCGGTACGGGAGTTAGGAAAGATGTTAGTTTTCTAGAGTTCCCTTTAGCATCTCAGCAGATTTCGATTGATACGCCTCCAACATGAGTACAATAATGATCTTCCCTATTCCAAACTTGATTTGGAAAGATTCATGTTACGAAAACTAGGTTTGTATTATAAATACCTACCACACGAATGCTACATCTATTTCGGCAGTTCTAGCGCCCAATGTCCACAATTCTAGTAGCATCTCCATTAGTAATACAGTTCTTGATATTGATATAACATAGATATGCCGATTTTGAAAAAAAAAAGTACGATCTAATTTTATGAGATGCTAACTTCATACTAGAAAAGCTAGCATCTCAGCAGTTTTCGAGTATTTTGAAAGAAATACTTTCGAAAACACATAGTTCTGCCTCTATGAGAACACTCAGCAAGAGTTCCAGCTAGAAAACAATAATAATCGAGATTGTCACATTTTGCCAGTAGGTACGGGAGTCGGGAAAAATATTATTTTTCAGGAGTTCCCTTTAGCATCTAAGCAGTTTTCGATAGATACGCCTCCACCATGATTACAATAACTAACTTCCCTATTCTAAACTCGATTTGGAAATATTCATGTCACGAAAACTATTTTTTTTTGTATCATCAATCAATCAATTCTTTATTTCATAATCATTCAATCATAAATACCTACACACGAATGCTCATCTATTTCGGCAGTTCTGGAGATCACCGTCTGCAGTTAGTTTTCAAACCGGGAGTGAAAAGGTTTTTACAGGGTCGGCAGCGCGCGCGAGTCATGCCTCTGGTAATTGCAAGACTTGCAAGCGTCTATGGGCGACGGTAACCTCTTACCATTAGGAGGGCCGGCCTTGCTTGCCACTCCTAATGTACGATTCCCACCAGACGCGCAGAATCGAAAATATTTATTTTATGTGTAAAGGAATTTATACCGTCTATCCCTTACCGGGGTACGCTCAATGTCAAATCTTGAGGATTATTAATCTAAGAATATCACTTTGTAAATTTGTAGGTTATGTTTATTTTTCAATGACATTGACAGGTTTTTTTTTTCTTTGATGTCAGACGTGGCTTTGTATATACAGCCAATGCCTCCAATGTTCACCGACGAGTATCAATGAATTTCAAAATTCAATATTTAATTTAATACGGAACCAAAGTTAAAATCCTTCAAAATAGTATCGCTAAATAGCCTATTATACGTAATAAAAATGTAAAAAAAAACATTGATTTTTTTTGATCATACCCAATTTGATTAGTACCTAAAAAACTGGTTTGAAGAAATGAGTAAGTTCTCGGTGCCTAACTGCTGATGTCTTTGTCACTTGCGCGCAATTATTGTATTGCCGTCTCACACGCACGATGTCATTTAACTGCCGCCCGTCCTGCCGAATCGGGAAGAGAAGAGCAGAGATTAGGTCATACTCAACCTTATTTTTATAAGGGCCGCAAATACATTATGAGCTATGGAGCCGCGGGCCGCAAGATAAAATGAAAAATGGTTTATTAGGGATTAATTACTTACTATATACTACTAAAAATTATTGATTGAAAAAAAAATACATACAGTGTAAACTCTTTATAACATCATTCTATATAACGATAAACTCCGAAATGAGCACCATTTGGCTGGTTTACCTTAAAAACCACGCATTAAAAAACTTTATAGCGCAACAACCATTCTCTATTACGAAGAAATGTGTTCATATTTTGACTCCGAAAATATTTATTACCTGTGGACGTTATCTTATCAAGCTACAGAAGATGCCGACTAACCCTTTAAGGTCCCAACGTACCTGAGAGGTTGTAAACAACCGTCTTGCTTTTGTTATTGTTAATTGTTGAACACGTGCTCATTAGGCTTGATTTTCTTGGAAATGATGGTCTCTAACATACAAAACAAGTAATGGCATACCAAAAAACATCAGGCAAAGTTAACAGACAGACAAAGATAAAGAAAAAAATAATTACCTACGTAATTATCGTGAATTTGGTTGTTTTTCTTTCTTCATTCCATATAACGATAACTCTCTACTCTCTATAACGATAGAAACTGCTTGGTCCCTTGTGTTTCGTTATAAAGAGTTTACACTGTACCTACTAATTTAAAAAAAATACTAGTCGGACCGGTGAACTTCGCTTCACCACGGATTCCCATACAAAGTTATTGTTAATTTTTTTAGGTACCTATTAATATATGTGTAATATAAAATATACGCGCATATGCGAACTCTTTATTCGCAAAATTTTACTTAACACTGTCTTAATTATTTTCGAGGGACAATGGCCAAAGATTGTTTAAATTATTTTTTAACCTCTTTACCTAAAATATAATTTACTAAGAACTTACAAGTGCTGCATGGTTTTTTTGGGCTCAAAATGGCACAAAAAATCCTCTCATCTAACAACTACCGATAACTGAGCGCGAGCGGCCCGCGGGTTGAGTATTGCTGGTAGACGGTGCGGTGGTGGTGGCGTGGCGGGCGACAGTGCGCCCGTAGCGATGGGGCCCGTGAGGGATAGATTAGATTGTCTAGTCTAAGTAGGTAGTTTGTGAGCTTACAAGGTTACAAGACAGCTTGTGTGTCTATTGTTTTTTTATAAAATTGTATATTTCCGTGTCTAAGTAAACTAATAGCAGTACCTATTTTTAAAAGCCTTTATTATTACTTACATACTTTTATCAACCGACGAAAAAAAAGGAGGAGGTTCTCAATTCGACGCGTATATTTGTTTTTTTTTTTTTTTCATGTATGACCACGCATAACTCCGTCAATTGTGAACCGATTTCGTTGATTCTTCTTTTAATTGAAAGGTGTATCTCCAACTTGAACTAATTTCATAATTTGGTTTAGTTCTGATGATGGGATCCATGACAAAACGAGGGAACTCCTCGAAATTTGTTAGCATGTGTATGATTTTGGCATCATTTTCAAAGACTACAGTGACACTTACGTCCCATCGTATGTACATGTTTGGAAACTGTAGCCGAAAAAAAATTTTAATTAAAAAAATAAAACCGACTTCAAATTCCGACAGCCAGTGAAGTCGGTGTCAAGTGAACCGCCCCAGAGCTATGACTACCTTATAGTAAACTTGACACCAACTTCACTGGCTGTCGGAATTTGAAGTCGGTTTTATTTTTTTATTTAAAATTTTTTTTTTACTTTCAACTGTTCCGTTGGCTGTCTGTCTGTAATCAAATCTTGCAAGTTGAATTTGATCCACTTCCCGGTTTCCTATTTAGCTGAAATTTTGCACGAATATGTAAATCGCGTGACAATGCAATATTATAATGACGTGGAGCTGATCTGATGATGGAGCTGGAAGGTCGCCATCGGAACTCCGTAAAAAAACACAACCCTATCGAGTTTGGGCTCGTTTTATTCGTCTTGAAGGGTAGATGAAGGATTTACAAGGAAAACTACAGTCAGCAATAAAATTTGAGAAAGTTAATGATACTGTGAGAGCTCGAAGAAATATTTTATAAGTAGGTACTTACTTATTTAAAGGGTTTGTTTTGTCACACATTTGTATAGGTACCTACCCTCAACAGCAATGAAAACAGGTCACTTTTTACCTATGGAAAATCCTATACTTACATAGACCCGTTTTCATTGCCGTTGTGTGAAAAAAGCTGTGGTAGCCTAGTGGTTCGACCTACCTCTCATGCCGAGGGTCGTGGGTTCGATTCCGACTCGCACCTCTAAGTTTACTGTGTGGCGAAGGAAAACATCGTGAGGAAACCTGCACGCATCTGCGAAGTAATTCAAAGATGTGTGTGAAGTCCCCAATGCGCACTGGGCCCGCGTGGGGACTATAGCCCAAACCCTCTCATGATGAGAGGAGGCCTGTGCCCAGCAGTGGGAAGCAAATAGGCTGTAGTAGTAGTAGTAGTGTGAACTGTGAACATAATTATATACCTACCTACCTATTGTGTAATATTTATGTAAGTAGGTACTCGTATTTTTTTGTGTAACAGATGATCTCTTAAGTCTTAACTAACCAATAATCATGTCTCTTAGGTACTTGACGGGCGGCAGCGGCATGTGTTTTATGGACACATAAACACATTACGCGATCTTGACGCCCGCCGCGCATCGGTTAGCAACCGTAGCGCGCAATGTGTCAGTAAAACGCTCGCCGCTGCCGCCTTCGCGCGAAGTTGTGGCTTGTGGCGTGGCGTGCTTGTGGCCAAGCCGTTAGCTAGGGCTCGAATACTCATATCTGAGAAAACTCAGTTTTAGCTATTTTCACCCGATCAAAGCTCGGTCGCCCAGGTATACTACCTACTTTGAACGCTAATTAAAACTTGTAACTACCTATAGGATTTCTATTTACCTACTTACCTATTTCCTTATTTTTCCAATCTATCTCCAAAACGGCTGTAACGATTTGGACGAAATTTGGGGTACAGGAAATTAAGGGGGCGACAAGTCTATCTAGCTAGGTGTCATATCTGAGAAAACTCGGCTTTAACTATTTTCTTTTCACCAAAGATTCGCCCAGGTCTAGGTCCTAGGTAGGAACCTACTTAATGCGCTCTAAGTTTAAAAGCCCCCGCCTGTTTTCATTTTGACTGGCGGACCAAATCTAAATAAAATCAAAATCTAATGTCCTAAGTAGGTACCTATAGATGACATTTGTAATGCGCAATAGTTTAATTTGCATTAGGTAGGTATTAATATTACGGCAGAACATATTTGACGTGCCGGTGTCGCGGTAGTAGGTACTAGTCAAGCCAAGTTCAAGCAAAAGAACTGGCTAGCCAGCGCCAAGCGAAATATTACACGAGCCACTTGGTGCCACTTTTGACCCTTCTATACCTACCTCAATACCTCTTTAACGTAAACACACAAAACTACGCGTGTTCAATTATATCCATAAGGATATGTATATAGAAGCCCAAATTTCATGAAGCTTGCTCAAACGGTTATAAAGATATGAGGGTCAAAAATTCGTAAATTTTAGAACTGACTGACTGACATATAGTACCTAAATCTAACCCACTTCCAGGTAACCTAGAAGGATGAAATTTGGAATCCAGCTCGATAATTGTGTGTAGGTAAGCGTAGGAAAAAATAAAAAAACTTGAAATTTCCGATTACTTATTAGTATTACACTTTAGTTCGAAACAAGATTGACGGTACAAGAATTTTAGAAAAACTGTTGTAACTTTATGTACCCAACGAGTACTGCCACAAGCACAGAATAAGTAATAGTAGGTACCTACAATACAAGCGACTCCGGCCCGCGCTGTTTGCGCCCCCGTGCCGGCGGCGCGCACACAGCTCTACCGGCACGCGCCCTTTTAAGGTGGGTACTGACCAACGTTACGAGGTGTAATGTAACATGTTACATAGCGAGCATTCGTGTAGTCAGTACGTCGTGTTACTGACTACACGAATGCTCGCTATGTAACATGTTACATTACACCTCGTAACGTTGGTCAGTACCCACCTTTACAGCTCTCTGCTCGCGGCCTCGCCGCCACAGTGCGACCTGTTCGCGACTAGTATACACAACACAAACTATTGTCAGAGTGGAATATAATGCTAGAACGAAGGATGGATGATTAGTTAGGTTTATACATGGTGGGTCGGATCGTATTGCAGATAATTTACCCACAACCCACAGTACCTATCGGCTATCGATTCTAAGCAAAATGTATAGGTTTTTAATTTTTTTTTAGTAGGTAAAATAAAAAAAAATATATATGGGATTGTTGGTGCGAGCGACGTCTGACTGAATCCCATACAAAATCATTTTTTTTACTTAATGATTCAAATAAATAAATAAATTTAATGATAATGAATGAGTCATGAATGAAAATTTTCTATTACAAACTTATCATTTGCGGTCGGCGCAGTAGACACGGCTACCGCACCGATCGCAAATAATAAGTTTGTATTAGTGTTAGATCTCAATATAGTACCCACATAACAATTGGTTAATTTCTGTACAAAAAGCAATGATATCCCCTCAAAACATAATTGTGAAATGAAAACCAAGTTCAATATTATGTGTGGTAGTCGATTTCACCAGCAAAAGAATTGAGATATATATGTATAAAATAGGCACACCTATGTATATGAATATCAAGAACTTTTAAAAATAACTACTGGAGATGATAGGTACAACAAATGTGGACAGTGATCGCTAGAACTGCTGAAATAGAAGTAACATTCGTTTGTAGGTATTTATACTTAATTAGGAACATAGTTTACGTGACGAATATTTCCAAATCGAGTTTAGAATAGGAAAGTTAGTTATTGTAATCATGTTGGAGGCGTATTTATCGAAAACTGCTGAGATGCTAAAGGGAACTCTTTAAAATCCATCTTTTCTGACTCCCGTACGGGCATTTACTGGAAATGAAATGTGGAAATGTGTTTAATATTTTATAGCTGGAGCTCTTGCTGAGTGTTCTCATAGAGGCAGAATAATGTGTTTTCGGATGTATTTCATGCAAAATACTCGATAACTTCTGAGATGCTACCTGTCGGACTGTGAAGTGAGGTCTAATTTTTTAAAGTTTCGTTATCTTTCGAAAACGATCACAACTATGCAAGAAAGTCTCAAGAACTTTAGAACTATTGGGGATGGAACGAGAACTGTTGAACAAACTCGAAAACTCTCGAGATGCTAGGTTTCGGAGAGTGAAGTTGGCATCTCATTTTTAAAATTTCCGCTAATTTTCGAAAACGAGCAGAACTATTCAAGATAACTATCGAGAACTGTAGAACTATTGAGAATGCTACTAGAACTGTAGGGAAAACTCGAAAATTCTTGAGATGCTAACTTTTGGTACTCGAAGTTAGCGTCTATTTTTTTAAAGTTCGTTATTTTTCGAAAATGAACAGAACTATGGAAAATAACTATCAGGAACTGTAGAACTATTGGGGATGCAACAAGAACTTTCGAAAAAACTCAGAAATTCTTGAGATGCTAGGTTTACGATTGTGAAGTTGGCATCTCATTTTTAAAATATCCGGTATTTTTCGAAAATGAGCAGAACTATGGAAAATTACTATCAGGAACTGTAGAACTATTGGGGATGCAACGAGAACTGTCGAAAAAACTCAAAAACTCTTGAGATGCTAGGTTTACGATTGTGAAGTTGGCATCTCATTTTTAAAATTTCCGCTATTTTTCGAAAATGAGCAGGACTATGGAAAATAACTATCAAGAACTGTAGAACTATTGGGGATGCAACGAGAACTGTCGAAAAAACTCAAAAACTCTTAAGATGCTAGGTTTACGATTGTGAAGTTGGCATCTCATTTTTAAAATTTCCGCTATTTTTCTAAAATGAGCAGAACTATGGAAAATAACTATCAGGAACTGTAGAACTAATGGGGATGCAACGAGAACTGTAGAGAAAACTCGAAAACTCTTGAGATGCTAGGTTTACGATTGTGAAGTTGGCATCTCATTTTTAAAATTACCGCTATTTTTCGAAAATGAGCAGAACTATGAAAAATAACTATCAAGAACTGTAGAACTATTGGGGATGCTACTAGAACTGTAGAGAAAACTCTAAAATTCCTGAGATGCTAACTTTTGGTACGCGAAGTACGCATCTGTTTTTTTAAAGTTCGTTATTTTTCGAAAATGAACAGAACTATGGAAAATAACTATCAAGAACTGTAGAACTATTGGGGATGCAACGAGAACTGTCGAAAAAACTCAAAAACTCTTGAGATGCTAGGTTTACGAATGTGAAGTTGGCATCTCATCTTTAAAATTTCCGCTATTTTTCGAAAATGAGCAGAACTATGGAAAATAACTATCAGGAACTGTAGAACTATTGGCGATGCAACGAGAACTGTCGAAAAAACTCAAAAACTCGTGAGATGCTAGGTTTACGATTGTGAAGTTGGCATCTCATTTTTAAAATATCCGGTATTTTTCGAAAATGAGCAGAACTATGGAAAATAACTATGAGGAACTGTAGAACTAATGGGGATGCAACGAGAACTGTAGAGAAAACTCGAAAATTCTTGAGATGCTAGGTTTACGATTGTGAAGTTGGCATCTCATTTTTAAAATATCCGGTATTTTTCGAAAATGAGCAGAACTATGGAAAATTACTATCAGGAACTGTAGAACTATTGGGGATGCAACGAGAACTGTCGAAAAAACTCAAAAACTCTTGAGATGCTAGGTTTACGATTGTGAAGTTGGCATCTCATTTTTAAAATTTCCGCTATTTTTCGAAAATGAGCAGAACTATGGAAAATAACTATCAGGAACTGTAGAACTATTGGGGATGCTACTAGAACTGTCGAACAAACTCAAAAACTCTTGAGATGCTAGGTTTCCGAGTGTGAAGTTAGCATCTAATTTTTTAAATTTCCGCTAATTTTCGAAAACGGGCAGAACTATTCAAGATAACTATCGAAGGCTGTAGAACTATTGGGGATGCTACTAGAACTGCACAGAAAACTCGAAAATTCTTGAGATGCCAACTTTCGGTTCGCGAAGTTAGCATCTCATTTTTTAAAGTTCGTTATTTTTCGAAAATGAGCAGAACTATGGAAAATAACTATCAAGAACTGTAGAACTATTGGGGATGCTACTAGAACTGTCGAAAAAACTCAAAAACTCTTGAGATGCTAGGTTTCCGAGTGTGAAGTTAGCATCTCATTTTTTAAATTTCCGCTAATTTTCGAAAACGGGCAGAACTATTCAAGGTAACTATCGAGGGCTGTAGAACTATTGGGGATGCTACTAGAACTGCAGAGAAAGCTCGAAAATTCTTGAGATGCTAACTTTCGGTACGCGAAGTTAGCATCTCATTTTTTAAAGTTCCGTTATTTTTCGAAAATGAGCTGAACTATGAAAAATAACTATCAAGAACTGTAGAACTATTGGGGATGCTACTAGAACTGTCATCAGATTGTGAGATGCCCGAAATTGATATGCTAAGTTCACAGACATGTCCAGTTGTTGGAAACAAAGGTGAAATCAAACTGCCTCGTTGACTATACGATTAAATCGGTCCCATTATTATTGTTATTGCCAATCAACTCGGCGTGTCGGTGTGAATAATACGTATGCGATATTTTTTTAACATTTTAACATGGTAGAGATCTTCTACTATCTAAAGTCCCGCGCCTTGACATTTCAAAACGCATTTAAAAAGCACCACCAACACTGAGAGTGTTGGTGGTGCTTTTTAAATAACAATAAAAAAATTGAAGCTTTTTGAAATGTGAAGGCGCGGGACTTTAGATAGTAAAAGATCTCTAGTGTCGTTTTGCTTAATGGATAAGGTGTAAATTGTAACTGTAGAAATCTGTAGACTTCAAATAGTACTTATTTAGAAATATTTAAAGATCTGTTCCTATTCATGTGTATTTTGATTGTGAGAGTGGCACTGGGCATATTAAACATAGGTACGTTTATTTTTTTCTAAAATCGAGTTGGGGTTTAAAAAGAATAAATAACCTGAACTTTCATATCGTTACACACGTATTTGCTACGTATGTAATCATGTAACGGAGTAGGTTTGAAATTTCGTTCCACCCCGTTTTCCTCCCCATTCGCAAAGGAATTAGTGTAGAAATTGAACCAGTTTCAGTTCTAGCAGGATGCCTGAGCAAATTGGCAGGAATTCTAGGTTATAGCATTCCTTTTTTATCGTACTAGAGTTCGGCTTAACTAGTAATGAATGTAGTGAGCAGGACAATTCTCCGTTAGGCTTTTTAATGAGTAACTTACTTTGACCGCCACGTTAATGACATTCAAGATCATTTGTCCACATTTATGTCATAAGGGTAGGTACCTGTAAACGTACGTAGCGCCAGTTTCAACTATTTTTAATCGATTTTACAAAAACTAGATCTTCCGTAGTTTCCTTTCTTTGCGAGGAACGTGATCTCGTCATTAATTCTTCGGGCTGTAAATCAGTTGTTTCAGAGCAAAGGAAAATAAGTAAAATAGTTTCGATAAAGTGCCGGAGTAAGTATGTTGTGAAAGTTTACGTAGTATATGTTAGTTTTAGAGTTTTTTTCATGGTAGATTTTTCACTGCGCCAGAAGGAGGGTTATAATATGTTTTTTGTTGCAAACTCCTTGATCCTTTTGCAATCTTCTAGCTTTGAACGTTTTTCATTGTTTTTCTATTCCGTCGTCCAATATGGTTGACGTTTGTTGAGCTTCCTCATTTTTACTTGATTTTATCTTTTGTACCGTACATTTATCATTATTACCGTACACTGCTCGGCCTGTAGGCCAATTACTTGACATTGGCGAAATTGTCTTGCATATAGACAGAAGCCGTTATTTAAAGAGATAGAGAAGTGATTTGGAATTGAGTTGTTCCTTTAATATCGTAGATTTTCACCGTTTTTCGCCCATTTCATCACATGCATTTTCCACTGCCCTCCATCGTCATTCATTACATTTTTCGAGTGTTATGTACCATATTTCTTTGGCACGCTCTGTAGCCTAAAAGGCGTCATGGAATTTAGCTTGCAAAGTGTCCATACCCTTAGATTCGTCTTGATTTGATAGTGAGAGTGACACTGGGTTTATCAAAAGTTGGTCGGGTTGTTTATTGTTACAAAAATCGATTATTTTAAAGACGTTTCTCGCTACATTTACTGACTTGTCAGACCAAAATAAAAAGGCGGAAACAGTCGAGAGCTGTACTAATTCGTATTTCCTTGGAAATTAACTTTTACTGTTACTTTATTTTTCAACTAATTATAAAAGCTGCGTTGAACTTCCTTAGCTTTGCATTTCAGTGGGTACAGAATGTTATTTTAATTTGTATGTAAATTTCAAGTTTCTCGCTTTAAAGTTTTTCTGCGAGGTGTTGAAATGTACGCAAATATTCTTCTGGGCCATTTATGTTCTAGTTGAAGTGTGTTTTAGTCTTATATTTAGCTGCAAAACTGACTAGTTTGTTTGTACCAGCGAACTACTGGGAATTTTCTTCTCAGTGGTCCGCAGAACGAATGGGAATAGTATGCAGTGCAAAAGTAAATTCCCACTTATACGATCGTCCTACTGTGCAGACTACTTACTGGGAATATTTAAAAATAGACCGCGTAAATATCTCACTAAGCAGATTCCTTAGGTTTTATTTCTTCTGTCCTCTTCCCCGCGGACCCCGTAACGGTGTGAACGTGCTCAAAGCTTGTATTACTTTTTTATTTAAAAAAAATAATCAAATTCATTCCAAAATAAATCATACGTAAATAATAGGAGTGCATAAGCCGCAGAAAATCACAACGTCGCTTGCTACGAAGATCCACGCGCTTACTACTGCCCTGGTACGTGCTACGCGTACGTCATACTTACTATTCATCAAGAGCGCGCGCGCTAACAGCACACACGTAAAGCAGCAGACTACAACGCCATTGGTCAGGGCGCGCTCCTACTACGCCAATTAGCGCAATTAGCGTAAAAGACGCCATTACGCGACGCTTCATTCATTAATTCACCCACCCCAGCGCAAGCTTATCTCCTTCAAGTGTATGCTCTCCTAGTACTCGTGCGCACGAAACATGTCGCAGAGCAATAATCACTCGTCTTCGGACAATGAAATTGATCTAGCCCAGGGCAAAGAGAAGAAAACTCCACCCAACTTCAGCTCCCAGCGCGGTAATAAAAGACAAAGAGAGAGTCCTGGGACTGACTTACAAAACTTCAAGGAAGAAATAAAACATATGATAAGTAACCTTATGTTATCTCAAGAAAATGAATTAAAAATAATAACGCCGACCCTTCTTGAAATAAAAGAATCCAATCGGAACATAGAAAATTCCATCGCCTTTCTCGCGGCACAAAATGAAGAACTGAAGAATAAAGTGGAGCAATTAGAAAATGAAAAAAGAAAGGATAGAGAATATATAAATCTTCTAGAAGAAAAAATCGAGGACATGCAAAGAGATGGCCGAAAAAAGAACCTTGAAATTAAAAATGTACCAAAAAGGGAAAACGAAACGCGGAGTGACTTAGTATGTATGGTCACCACCTTATCGGAGACCATCGATCATAAAATATCGCCCTCGGACATTGCTGACATATACAGGGTGCGTGGCCGCCAGGAAAGTAAGCAGAATACACCCATTGTAGTAGAAATGGTGTCCGCCATACATAAAAGCGACATTTTACAGAAATGTAAACAGTTTAATCTGAACAACCCAAATAGGAAACTGTGCGCGCGTAACTTAGGACTCGCCGCCCACGAGAACACCCCCGTTTACGTCGCGGAGCATCTCACAGCAAAAGCGGCCCGCCTGCGCTTCTTAGCGCGAGATCTGGCCAAATCGAAGGGGTACGAGTTCTGTTGGACCTCGTTTGGCAGAGTTTTTGTACGAAAAAACAAGACCTCCCGCATTATTCAGATCACAAGCGAGATGCAGGTGCAGAGACTGTTCCAGGACATCTGACTACATAAATTTGAAGCTCTATGTAAGCCTTACTGTTTCTCAAATTGTATACTGTTATCATTAGTTATCACCTGGTATTGCATTTTTGTCATGTATGAATCAATCACAACAACACTCAATATCACACGCTCGCAGTGCATATTCAAATACCGAACCACACACACTCTTCACCTTCCATACAAACATAGTCTAAAAATGATCAAAAAATCAAACACAATACAAATCACTCACACAATCAAAACACAGATAGCTTCTTATAATGAACAGCTAATCTCAAACAAATCTGTAATTATTACAACCCAAAAACTCTCATTTAAATTGTATACCACCGCAGTTATACCTTTCAGCTCAAAAATGGTAATCATCAATGGATGACAGACTCTCCACACTAACTCTATTAGACGACTTATGCGTTGCTCAGTCTGCAAACTGTAGCACTGAAAATATTACCCAACAATTAAAATTCACACAATCCGACTTTACAATTATCTCCCAAAATATTAGATCTGTATATAGCAATTTGGACGATCTTACTATATTAGTACATCAGTTTAAATTTAATGTAGACTTAATTATATTAACTGAATGTAGGCTACATCCGGATAAACCAATACCCACAATAGACAATTATATAACCTTTTCCACTAGTAAACACATCAATCAAAATGATGGCGTGGTTGCCTACGTCAGAAACACACACAATGTAAAGGTTCGTGAAATAACACTAACACACGCGTCATGTTTAGAAGTGACCATGTTGGGATGTATAATCCTAGGCATATATCGGTCGCCGTCAAACATCAATGCGGAACATTTCATAACTAGCTTAAGTTCACATCTAGATACGTTAAAAACTATCAAAAACATTATCGTAACTGGGGATATCAACATTAATATCGCAAATAAAAATAGTGAACAAACATATGAATCTTTGAATAGACTTAGTTATCTAAACATGTTGGCAACCCATGGGTTGCTTCCTGGACATCAACTACCGACGAGAGGTAAAACCTGTCTCGACCACTTTATACTGAAACTTGAAAAAGAAGACACAATAGCTAATATCCTCGTGTTAGACACTACTATAACTGATCATTCTATGATTCTACTAAAACTTGGGACCTTTAATAAAACTATTGCCTGCCTTAAAACCAAAACTAGTATAAATTTTGACAAAGCACTTGAATGTTTATCTAATGATAGTTTGGATCACTTATATAAATTAACAGATCCAAATACATTAACTGATCTATTAATAAGTAAAATCAGAAAATGCCTCATAGAGAACACCATTATCACCTTAGTTCCAAGAAATAATCGTATACTAAAACCCTGGATTACCTTAGGGGTACTTCGGTGTATTCAAAACCGAAACAATATGCAAAAGAAACTAAGATCTGATCCGGACAACATAACTTTAAAAATTACCTTTAGAAGATACCGAAATTTTTGTAATGGCCTTATTAAAAAATTAAAAAGAAAATATGAAAAAGATCAATTGATCAAAGCGAGTCGAAATTCTAAAACACTATGGAAAGAAATAAATAAAATAACCAATCGTAAATTAGATAAAACCGAAAATTTAGAGTTATTAGACATAAGAAATTCGCCAACAAAATCAGCTGATGCCGTAAATAATTACTTTACTGACATTGGTCAATCTCTCGCCGAAATTATTATTTCGAGCAATCAGTGTAATCCGATTACTATTAATCATATTCACCCTGTCTTAAACTCATTTGTCCTTCTTGAAACTAACCCTGAAGAGGTATTTATAGTCCTGTCCAACCTTAAATCAAATAGTGCTCCCGGTTGGGATAACATACCCACATATTTCCTGAAATTAGCTAGTAGTGTTGTAGTTCCTATTATATCGCACTTAGCCAACTTGTGTTTTACACTAGGGGTATTTCCTGACTCTTTGAAACAGGCTATCATCACACCGGTGCACAAGGGTGGGAACAGAGATGATGTCGCTAATTACAGACCAATTTCGGTGCTATCAGCCATTTCTAAAATACTTGAAAAGCTTATAAATACTAGGTTAATAAATTACTTTAACAAATATAATATATTATCGACAAGACAATACGGATTTAGGCAAGGAATCTCTACTGAAGATGCAGTAAAGGCTCTTTCCTCTCTAATTGTTGAAAAAGTAGACCAACACAAAAAATGTATAAGTGTATTTTTAGACCTAAAAAAAGCCTTCGACACCGTCTCTGTACCCATCCTAGTCAGCACATTGGAGAAGATGGGTGTAAGGGGTGCCCCTCTATCTCTACTCAGAAGCTACCTACACAAACGTACACAAAAGGTCAAAATAGGTAAGAATTGTCTCAGTGATGAACGTTCTGTATTGTTTGGGGTACCCCAGGGGAGTGTTCTTGGCCCAACATTATTCTTAGCCTATATAAACCAGCTCTGCGACATGAATTTAGACAATGCAAATATATTCACCTATGCTGATGACACCGCAATCGTATTCACAGGGGACACCTGGGATGAAGTGCGTACATCTGCTGAAAACGGTCTTGCTAAAATTGCAATTTGGTTACAGGGAAACTTACTCACTCTGAACACCAATAAAACCAATTATGTGTGCTTCACGAATTATAAACGTACACAACCTGATGCAAATTTCTCCATTAAAATTCACACTTGTAACCTCAGATATACAAACTGCTCATGCTCAACCATAGCTAGGGTAGAGTACACCAAATATTTGGGAGTTATGGTTGATCAGAGATTGACCTGGCATGTGCACACGGAACTTACTATGACTAGAATCAGAAAATTGATCTGGATTTTTAAAAATCTCAGACATGTCGCTACTAGGTCCCTATTAACCAAAATATACATATCATTAGCCCAATCAGTCCTTGTCTACTGTATCCCGATATGGGGTGGGGCTACTAAAACTAAATTCCTTGAGCTTGAAAGAGCACAAAGGTCACTACTTAAAGTTATGTATTTCAAACCCTTTAGGTATCCTACCAGTGACCTTTATGCAACCTGTGATTTATTATCAGTAAGAAAACTGTATATTTTACACGTGGTTCTAAATAAGCATAAAACAACTGCTTATGTACCAGTAAATACATCCACACGAAGGAAAAAGACCGATGTCATTTCGTTTAAAATAACAAAAACCAAATATGCAAGGAGACAATACGTAGCACAGGCTGCCAAGCTGTACAATTTCATTAATTCGCAAATTGATATTTACTCCTGCAACATACATGACTGTAAATCTAAATTAATAAAATGGTTAAAAACAAAAACTTATATCGATATCGAAAATCTACTACAATAATAAAAGTGAGGAACTCAGTATTTAAAAGCTATCGTAAGATCCAAGCACACACACACACATTCACATACACACACACACACAAATTCAAACACATACACATACACACATACACCTTATATGTATCACTTGCTTTACTTACCTATGTATTCTTTCTTTATTTGCATTGTACCATCTCATTTTAGCATAGAGTTATAGAACTACCTTTAATAACATAGTTAATATTTAATAATTGTACTTTTACAACTTACAGTAACCACTTGTGGAAGAGCGGTGTCTCTTAGCACAAGTATCTTAGAATACTTAAAAAGAGGCACCAGCCACTGATATTGTTATAATAGTTTAAGTTACTGAATAAATTTTATTTTATTTATTATTTATTTATTTATTCTGTCCTTATCATTCATCAGTTTCATCACCGATTATATTTTTGTATCATCATTGGTCGTACATATACAGGTGCTCGTGAGCATTGTGAGAGATTTTAACTACTAATTCCTGAGGCTATAAGAAGTAATAAATGTTATATGAACTTAGGTCGAAACACGTTTTTTTTAAATTATTATTTTCATACATAATAATTGCTAACGTCCTGCACCTAAAGGTTAAGTATCCGAGACCTATTCTTCTTTGGCAACTAGATGTGAAACAGGAATATAATTTCTTTTTAGGCAACTAGTTGCGTAACAAGAATGTTAATTCTTTTTCGACAACTGGTTGCGAAACTTGGTTGCCAAAACGGCCGGAGGCATTATTTATTTATTTGTATGTCTTATTTAT
The DNA here is from genome assembly GCA_963971205.1 of Aethes cnicana. Taxonomy (NCBI): domain Eukaryota; kingdom Metazoa; phylum Arthropoda; class Insecta; order Lepidoptera; family Tortricidae; genus Aethes; species Aethes cnicana. Next base: position 7,199,079 of record OZ020295.1, on the reverse strand, counting down.
ACAATACAATACAATATACTTTATTGAACACCACACAATCAAGGAACAGTAGACATAATGTATGATTTATGTAGGTATATGTAGATGTATTTAGTTTAAGTATGTTTATTTAATGTAAGTATATTTGTTCTTTGCTAGTGTCTAAGTATATCAGTAATGTTGGTTTTTTTTTTGGCACCGCCCCTAACCATTTTCTGCTTTGCCTAAAGGTTGACTGGTAGAAAATGCTTATAGCATTAAGTCCGCCTTTTGTACACTAAGTTTTCTTTATGTGTAATTAAGTTTAAATAAATAAATAAATATTTTTCCCTTTAGTTTGAACTGCGGACAGCTGGGATGAAAATTCCCAGTAGTTCGCATTGCATGTGGGCGTTGTGTGCATATCTGTGTGACTGTGTGTCTGTAATGTTTCCGACGATTTCCTTGCATCGTGACTGTAATTTGTACTCGTACCTTATTGGTGTCCTTTACCTTCAACATAGGTACATAAAGACTGAAAGAGATGGAGCATAAATAAATATGTGACAAATTGAGTCAATTGAAGAGCCGGCATAGGATATAGTAATTGCGAGTCTACATTTTGAGTCTCTCTGCATGAGATACGGTAGATCAAGTCGACATTATAGCAGAACACAACTTAGAAGGCGCGCGGCGCACTTAAGCCGTTGACGCAGAGTCTGTTATTGCTTAATACGCGCGCCTTCTAAGCTATTCTAAGCTATACTGTCGTGCTATACCGTCGTTACATTACGTCGAAGAACAATCTGGCAGATCACAAAAAAAAACACGTAGATACTTAATCTGTATATTTTAAAATTTACCGCTTAACCAACGGATAGCGTTCGCAAAATCAAAAAATAAACCGTCCCTTTTTTTGCAGGTAACGCGGTGAAACGACTTAATAAAGGCGTTTGAGTCGATTCCAACAAGCTGGTAAGCTCGCGTCGGCTGAAAGCGCGCAAAGGGTTCAGCGCTTTTGAGAGCTTCTGAAAATAAAAAGCTTAAAAATTGACACACACTTTTACTTCTGTAAAACTGTATTCCGACTGCGTTGTCAGCGACTAATTGTATTCCAAATACCGACAACTTGTTTGGTACTTTTTTACACGATTACGCCAGAAGGAGGGTTTTATGTTTTTCGAGTGTATGTATGTCTTTGGCACGATCTGTAGCCTAAACGGCTTGATGTATTTTAGCTTGTGAGGTGTCGTTAGATTCGTCTCGATTGTGATAGTGACACTGGGTTGAAAAGTTTGCATGTACGAGTACTCTGGTGAGTTTTAATTGGTTTTTAAATAGAGTTATTTATGGAATTAGTTAGAAAACCAGCACATAGGTTACCTGATGGCAAGTGTTAATTGTGACCCATGGATTGTCAGTACACGGTGAGAGATAAATCTGGTGTTACAAGCGCCTGTCAGGTGACTGTGACTTACTATCAGGAGTGTATGCTACTTTTGCCACTCATAGAAAAAAACAATACCCTGCTACCGAAAAAAACCCCGCTGATACTAGCGCTGCACCCCAAGACCCTTTTCGAAGGAAAACACACACTAACATAGACCTTCATCCCATGAAGCGCGCATATTTTTGCAAACAAACAAGCTTAGGGTAGGTTACGTTATGGCTAATATTACCTTACTGTGTTGAAATAGCGAATTACCTATTCCTATTTTATCAGCAAAAATAATCATTAAGTTAGAAAAAGCCGAACTACCTCCTCTCGTTCATAGGTGTCAGGGATGTACTCTGATTAAGGAAAATCATCATCATCATTTCAGCCAAAAGACGTCCACTGCCAGACATAGGTATTATGGGCCTCCCCCAAGGCTCGCCACTCAGACCCCACCGACAGCTCGTCACCCGGTTCGCGGACACCACTCAAAAACTTTATGGCCCATCGGCCATTAGTCCTGCGAGCTGGTGAAGGAAGCTGTTTTAAAGAAAATTAAGGACGTATGTGAAGTCCCCAATCCCCACACTGGGCTCGACTGGGGACTATAGCTCTGACCCTGTCGTGACGAGAAGGCCTGTGTCCAACAGCAACAGCGGTTTAAGCGTGAAGAGGTAACAGACAGACGGACAGACAGACAAACAGAGTTACTTCCGCATTTATATAATAGTATTGACAGCGAGGGAATGATTCCAATTGGCCATGTTAATGTAAATTACTGACCAATTAATTAGATAAATTAGCCGACTAATTTCCATAATCGAATGATACGATCATCATGGACTATTAATTTGCTAATTAAGATCTATTTTATGGTATTTTAGCGATCTGTTTTATTTCATTAATAGCTTTACTAATATTAAAAGAGTGGCAAACACAGGCACTGAACAGGGACGGCTGGCGGAAAAAAGGTGAGGCCTTTGCCCAGCAGTGGGACACTCCAACAGGCTAAGAAAAGAAAAAAAAACTAGTTGGCCCGGTGAACTTTCGTATCACCCGTAAGCGATTCTTTTTTAGCTGTTCCTTTTGACTTTTCCCCATTTTTTTTCTTGCTTAACCTTCCCTGAATCACGGGGAATAAAACGAAAAAAGAATCAGCCAAATCGGTCCAGCTGTTCTCGAGCCTTAGCCAGACTAACACACGGGGATTATTTTTTATATACACGGTGGGTCAGAAAATATGGCAAATAATTAACCCACCGTATCGGCTATAAGATATCGATTATAAGTATATTGTATAGGTCTTTAACTTTTTTCGAGTTGGTAAAAAAAAATATTGTATATGGGATTGGTTGTGTGAGCGACGCCTGAATCCTATACAAAATATTTTTTTTTTCTAACTCAAAAAAAATTAAAGACCTATACAATATACTTAGGATCGACAGCCGATACCGTGGGTTAATTATTTGCTATATTTTCTGACCCACCATGTATAAGATTAGCTGACCCAGCGGACTTCGTACCGCCTTAGAATAAAAAAAAAATAGCTTACGTCCTATTCTCAGACCTACTGAACATATACTCCAAATTTCATAAGAATCGATCGAGCCGGTTCGGAGGAGTTTGGTTACAAATACTGTGACATGAGAATTTATATATATATTAGAAGATAAGAAGATGTCTACCTGTATAACTATATCTATTAATACCTATCTATTACTGCGTATATCTTGTAGAATGTATGTCTATTTATGCTGGTCATTTCGCCGGCACACTTACCCCTTTACCGGAACACAACAGAGTGCGAGCATTGCTGTTTGGCGGCAGGTCAGGTAAGAATAAGATTGTCGTAGCCATCAGGTTGTACCATCGGTATTATAAGTAGTCCATCCAGGATTGTTTTCCAATACTCGATCTCCAATCTTCTTGCTTCACACAAAACTTTGTTAGTCTCCTCTTCCTTCCTGAACTCCACTCCTTGTAATAGGTACCATTAAGATTAAATTTCTGTTCGCCTCCCGCAAATGATATATCTATCCTGGAAATCATTTACCCCGAGATTGATGACTGCATTACAAGCCCATTTATTCCCGATCATGCCGGCGATTTACATGAAAAACCGCTTTGTACAGCATAAAGGGTTTGCCCATTGAGTTTTTTGGGCCACAGGTTTTATATAGAGCCTTTTTGCTATGAGAAATTGTCTCTTGTGTGCCTTTGATGTTTATTTACATGTAATACGGTTGGGACGTCATTTTAAATAGCGCTTTTTTTCGGTGATGGAAACCTACGAAGTATTTTAAAGATGCGTGGAAAGTCCCCAATTTTCTGGCGATAGGACCTGATGCAAATTAGCGCAGTGTCTCAAGTCAAAAGTGTTTGACCAGTGTGGGTTGCCAGTGTGGGCGCTTACGATGGGCCTCATAAGAAAGCTCAAAGTCACCCAGAGAGCAATGGAGAGGACTATGCTCAAGGTTTCTCTGTGTGATAGAATCAGAAATGGGGATATCCGCAGTAGAACTAGGGTCACCGACAGAAGAATTGCGAACCTTAAGTGGCAGAGGGCGGGGCACATTTCTTGCAGGACTGATGGCCGATGGGGCCAGAAAGTTCTGGAGTGGCGTCCGCGAACCGGGAGACGAGTTGTCGGTAGGCCTCCATGTACATGACCGGTTTGAGTGGCAATCCTGGGGGAGGCCTTTGTCCAGCAGGGGCCTTCTTTTGGCTGAAATGATGAGGAGTCAGGGTGCGTGCTAACCCGGTAAAGTGCAGCCAAACAGTAGACGCATAGTCACAGGGCGGACACCGCCTATAAAAGCACGATTTGGAGCTCAGTTCGATATAAATAACAATGTTTGCGTGCGAGGACGTCTGTGTGCGTGCGAGGATGTCTGACGGTAAGGGCGAGTTGGGCGCGAGTTGCGCGCCGGCTAGATTCAGGCGGCCCAGGCGGGTGATTCCGTGGCCATTCTGTATGTAAGTACTATTAAATATTCTGGGGCACAGTGCTCGCACTAAACTTCTCTCTCTTCTCTTAACATCCCGTTAAGTGGTTAAGAGAACCCATGCATTTACTGGGTTTGAGGCGTTCAATCTTACTTCTCGAGGATGGTGACGCATTCGTAATCTTATGATGTCTTATCTCCATGGCCACAGTGACCACTTACCACCAGGGTGGCCTGAGTGCTCGTTTACCAACCAATACCATAAAGGATATGTTGATTGAAAGGAATTGTACTTGGCATGACACAAATTCCAGAAACTCATTAATTTCAATAAACACGTGTCAACGGCCAAATCTCATTACGAAGCGCTTTTCGCGAAATAAGCACAATGTTTAGATGTTACGAGCAAACAGAAATGCAAACATCCCCTTTTGTTTGGAGTGTGTGATTACCTACGTTAAATATTTGTGAACTCCGGTAAGAAAACAGTTTTGGGTAAACTTTTTGTTTGGAAGGAAATAAGTATAAATAAGTACAGCGCGAACGACTTAAATCGATTAATCATTCGCGCCTACGATTAGTCGGTTATATATATTTCTTAGGCTGTTTTTACACCTACGCCGCGGATTGCAAATAGTGGTATCGCTGAACATTTGCGATCGTTTGTCCATCATGTACACATCCTTGACGCCGTTCACATCTCCGCGTTCAAACCGCTATTTCAGTTCCGCGGCGGAGATGTGAACGACGTCAAAGATGTGCATAATGGACAAACGATGGCAAATGTTCAGCGGTATCGCTGTTTCAATTCCGCGGCGGAGGTGTGAGAACAGCCTGAATAATTGAATTTGGTGAAGGCTCTTCGGACTAACGATGGTTTATTGCAAACGTCTTGTTCTAATAGTCACAATTATCAACACTTCTGTACCTACGTTAGACATAAACTGATTTGTTAATATCCTCCCGAAATTCAGATTTTCTATATCTTCATTAATTATTTAAATTCGTAACCCACCAAAATTCCACGCAAGCGTGTGATCTCGTCAATCCACTGACCCACCTAACTTGCTTAGGCTCAACCTCCTCCCCTTTTAATCCCCACAAACGTTCGGGTGAAAACATAACTCTGTAATTCTTTATTCTATATCTTTTCTGGATGTAGATTGAGCATTAGCCTTATTCGGTGGAGGGAAAAAGATAAAATTGCTTCAATATTTTTGTCACTGCGTGCCAAAAGAAAATTCGTAGTATAATTGAATAGCTATATGAACAAGATATAGCCCGAATTCTATTACACTCACTTCCGGACACAGGCTCCTTTCATCTTATAATGGTTTGAGCTATAATCAAAGATTATTTACATAAAACAGTTTGATATGTTTTGTTTTTATTTTGTAGCTTTAGCCAGTATTGTCAGTTTTGCTGTTAGATAGCTTAATGTCGAAGAGTGCAAAGTCATACTGACTGTCTATAATTATTCATTTGCACAAGCGATCTCAGAAACTACCCACTTGTACGAAATTTGGAATATAGCGTTTACGGTGGCGAAAAATTTATCTAGCTGGGTCATATACATGGGAAAACTAATTTTGTCTCTTTTCATTTCAACCGAGCAAAGCCATGTCACCCAAGGAACTTATTTCTTTAATACAAAAATCCCAGAAACGTCACTAGCAATTTGGCTAGCTAGGTATCCTATCAGGAAAACTTATTTTTGGCTATTTCAAAGCTTGGTCGCCCTGGTATGAAAATTTGTTATGCGGTGTCTCACCTTGTCTAAAGCAAATTGTCATTCGAAAGAGAGCATGGCACCCAACTAAAATAACTCGACGCCAATAAATTACAGCTCTCCTTAGAAAACAAATAAGGGGCATCCCAACAACTTCGTTTCGTTCGTCAACCGAATTTCCAAGTCAAATATGCTAATTGCAAATTAATTTTACAAATATTTGACGGCCCCCGTTCGAGAACTGTGGACTGGCGGCGTTTCTCGAAGAATTCGTTCGATATCCACGTTCGGGCGTCATTTTCACAATTCTCCCCAATTTTCGGGGTAATCCGACGTACTCTGGGGTAATCCGGCAGTGTGATGTGTGGGGCAAGCTTTGGAGTGTAGCGAGTTGCCATTCACTTTTTTGTTGCAAACAGAATAAGGCAGATGGCGTACTTGATGAAAAATTTGCTACCAATAGATTGGTGATTCAAATACTTTCCAATGTTTTGCTGCTCTAGAAGATGGGATTGGAATATTAAAGCCGGCACCCAACTGCTGCGTTACTAAAATCATAAATCAAAACGTGGGTTCATTTAATGGTTCGTGCGTATTGTGGAAATGCTCTACTGTGAAAGCATCTATGTATAGGTTTACATAACTTAGAAGGCGCGTAGATGTAGTTATAATAGACTCTGCGCCACTGGCTTAAGTGGTTCGCCGCGTGCCTTCTGAGTTGTGTCGTGCTATTTGGATACGAAACGTTTTTGTACCCACGTGTCGTAGCTAGACCGTATGCAGCAATAGGGATCTGGCCTAATGTTGGAACACAGTATAGCAGTCGGGACTTAATCGCGTGGTCACGAGAAGAGTTCTCGTGACCACGGTCGCTGCATCGCGGCCGAAACGTCGAGGTAAAATATAAATAGTTTTTACGCGATTAAGTCCCGTTGGTGGTGTGTTTAATATGAGTGTGTATCGCGAAAGTTTGAGACAATACAGTGTAGCAGCTTTGCGATGACTAAATGTGTCACACTTGTTTAAAATTTGTCATTTTAAACAAGTGTGGCACTGCATGGATTACGCCATACGACTTCAGTAATGCTGTCTCCAACGTGCCATATCCCAAAAGACCCGCTTAAGCTCGCCCCCTTCCACCAACGTCCAAGACTAAGCACGTACCTCCATAAATCCGAGAATTCTTCGAGAACGCGTCTCGAATAATTTATATTAAAGAGTTATACTGCTATGAGAGCTTATGTGAGCAAGGCGTTTGCAGGCCATGTTTACTTAAGGCGATATCGCGTGAAACCTTGATATCTCGAGCCGTATCACTGTTTTCTTTTAGGTCTTGTTTTCTTGAGTCACAGATAGTCGGTACGAGGGTAATTTGGTGATTTACCCTTTGTCTATTAGGACATAGAAAATAACATAAAAGGACGATTTTTATTATTGAAAAAAAATTGGAATGGTTTCGTTCCGGTTCAGAATAGTTCTGATTTCAATTTTAAAATCTAGTTTTAAGTATACTGGTATTATTCTTCAGCTTAAAAAATCTAAAGTTCTTTACGACGACGACGCGGAAAGTTCGGAAATAAAATTGAAAATTGGATTAACCTATTTCAATTGTGTGTCCGTAGTTAAAATCCTGATAAAACTATTCAGGACTATCATAAAAAATCTTTAGTATGCAAATTGAGGGATGAAAACTCGAAATTACACTTGCTTTAGACTTCTGATGATATTTCCCAACTCTAAGCCCATTCGAGACTTTTATCTGGTTGTACCGGTTGTCTGTATATCATTTTTTCAAAAATTAAATTTTTGAGACACGCTGTTATTGCTGACTGTAGTTTTCTTTGTAAATCCTTCATCTACCCTTCAAGACGAATCAAACGAGCCCAAATTTGATGGGTTCATGTAGTTTTATTACGGAGTTCCATCATCAGATCAGCTTCACGTCATCATAATATTACATTGTCACGCGATTTACATATTCGTGCAAAATTTCAGCTCAATCGGAAAGTGGGTCAAATTTAACTTGCAAGATTCCATTACATAATTACATACAGGGCGACCTAATAAAAGCGTGTTAAAAACTCAATAAAAAAAACCGACTGCATAAAAACTTTTTATATACCCAGAGGCACTCACATTCAAGGCTAATCAAACGACACCTCACAAGCTAAAATCCAATCAAACCAATTAGGCTCATAAAATATACGTGCTAAAGAAATATACATACACTTTTGGACCTTGATACAGCGGAATAGGGTGGAAAAGTGTTAACATCTCTTTAACATATATTTAAAAACATAACCCTCCTTCTGATTCTTCTGGTGCAGTCGGATAATAGTTTACCGACGATACGTTCAAGTTCATGTCCATGCCCAACTCTACTACTACAGCCTATTTGCGTCCCACTGCTGGGCACAGGCCTCCTCTCATCACGAGAGGGTTTGGGCTTTAGTCCCCACGCGGGCCCAGTGCGGATTGGGGACTTCACACACATCTTTGAATTACTTCGCAGATGCGTGCAGGTTTCCTCACTCCCTAACTCTATGACATTAAAATAGTCTAAGTTCTAGGCCTGAAACTTAGTCTAGTTAATCCACATAATCTGCCTCATATGTAAGACCAAACGTACCCAAACTAATAAATCCATTACTCAGCTTATCCATGTTTTTGTCCCTACATTCCCTACAATAATCCCTCCCGGATCCTCCTGAGCTGATTTAATCCCATCTCCTTCCACCAGATCTCAGCCTTTATTGTTTTCGTTAAGGCTGTGCACTAGTGCAGGAGGTAAACTATAATGCTGCACAAACTCAACACGAAAACTGCAACTTCTTAAACTCCGAAAGTTGGCAACGTCGCAAATAGCTGTCAAATATTTTGCTGTTTTCATTAATTTCTGAATATTACTGAATGAATATATGAATTATCGCTCTATGGTTGAATAAAACATTAAGTATGGATTTAACAGATTTAACAGTTATCATAGGAACACGAAATTATTAGTATTATGGAAGTAACATCTTTTGAAAACTTTCCATCGCAGTTTCCATGCATTTTAAGGTAATCTTGTCATTTGAATGCCTAACCAACAAATATAAAACGAGACGCGTCATTTAACCATAGAATGATATCTTCGTTTTTAATTCAGCAATATTGAGAAATTTATAAAAACAGCGAAACATTTGACAGCTATATGCGACGTTGCCAACTTTCGGGATAAACCCTCTTAAAACACGCCACGCTGAATCATCAGTGTTAACTACGAATTTAGAGTACAAAATAAAATAATTTTGACATCATAACAGTTGCCTTTAGTGTTCTTGTTTAACCCCCGACGCAAAAACAGAGGGGTGTTATAAGGGTAACGTGTTTGCGTATCTGTCTGTGGTATCGTAGCTCCCAAACGGATGAACCGATTTTCGTTTAGTTTTTTTCGTGTCAGTAGTTTTATCCCGAGTGTTCTGTGAGCCATGTTTGATGAACATCTGTTGAGTCGTTTGAAGATCTCTTCTAGTTCTTTTCTAGTTGATGAGGGGATCTGATTAACTTCCTTATGTCCGATCGATTCCAAATTTGGTACCGTGTTACTTCAATGATATTGAAAGTATATATGGTAAGGTACCATGAGTCGGGAGTTTTTAAAATTTTTACAGTTATTTTGTTGAGTTTTTCGGTGCTTCACGTGTCAACTTTGTATGTCAACATGACTCTTCCCAATTACACACACACTAGTCCCGTGCCCTCTCATACATATCCGGAGATGGAGAGTGAATCATTGGCCCGTACACACACATTTACAAGTGTACAGACGTCCTCGCACGCAAACATTGACACTTCATTCGAATTGTGCCGCCGCCGTGTCCGCCCTGTGACTTGGAATTAATCTTTAATAGCTTCGTATATCTCAGTCGTCTCACTGTCCTCCAACCTTACTAGTTACTATTAACTAAGGGTTCGCGATTTCTGATAAATTATATACAACAACGGGTGAGTGAGCAAGCGTGATCCCATTGCAACCGTCTTATCGACCATGTCCTTTAAGGCATTATGACCTTTGTTGAGAGGTGTCCTTTGATGTTTTGTAAGCGGTTTTGGGGACCAACAAGGGCAAATATGGCTTGAAAGGAATCAAGTTTTAACTCCCGAGACCCGACATAAAAAACAGGTGTTTTTGTGTTGTGAGGTTAAGTTTGACAAGTAATGTGTAACTGTGTGTCTGTGGCTTTTTATGATCACATTTGTGTTTTTTTTTGTAGTTACATATAGCTTAGTTAATCGAGAACATTCTTTGCTATAAGTATTTAAAGAAATTTGCTTAATGGGTTTCATAATTCATCGGCACTTCGGTATGTCGGGAGCGTATTCAGGTAAGTCGATGTCCTGAGAAACGTATAGTTACAAGTGGAGGGAACCAGAGCTCCAATATAATTTATTATTTAAGACGTTTACTTACCTGAATATACGTTTTACTGTGTGACTCAGGTGAAGCCATATGAGGAAGAATATAAATAGGAACTCCTGAATGTACTTTAATAAAAGAGGGAAAATAGAAGGTAAGGTTGAAGTCTGCTCGATACGAAAAACCATGGAAGTAGTGACTAATAACTGGAACTATCTCTGTGACCAAGTTTATTATCAGGTGCGAGGGGTGTAAAAGGCTTGTATTTCTCTTTATCTAACCTTATAATGAGAGATAAAGACAAAAGAAACCTCGGGTGAAATTTTGGGCACAATTTCCAATACTCTCTCCAGATGTACTTATGTTAACACTCCAAATCGTTGCTAGCCGATAAACCAAAGATATACTAGATTTTATATTTTACATACGTAGTAGGTATTCATGGACCTTTAAAAAAATACGTGCCGTTAGATCCGTCGTTTAATAAATTGTGGGAGTAACATTAGACATATCAAGTTTTCCTCGTTTCATATGGCTTTTTAATTATAGTTATATCCATATTAATATTATAAATGCGAAAGTAACTCTGTCTGTCTGTCTGTCTGTTACCTCTTCCCGCTTCAACCGCTGAACCGATTGAGATGAAATTTGGCATGGAGATAGTTGGGGTCCCCGGAAAGGACATAGGATACTTTTTATCCTGGAAAAACGCATAGTTCCCGCGGGAACGCGATAACCGAATTCCACGCGGGCGAAGTCGCGGGCAGAAGCAAGTACTTAATAATTATGGCTTTTTAATAACCTACTTAATACTTATGTTTCGAAAAAAAAACCTTTAAAAACATATAAATCCTCGATGCGCCTGAATAGTTAATACGAATAATATTCGGTTAATCATCATCATATCAGTCCAAAGATGCCCACTGCTGGACACAGGCCTCCCCCAAGGCTACACTTACCCGTATACAAAACATGCAATAGACATGCGACTCTATCTCTAAACACTACAGTTCAAAAGAGCAGTTTTGTACCATGATAGGTTTTAAATGTTCAACGCTCGGCCATTTTGAAAATAAGTGACGGCGTAAAATGGCGTTATAAAACTCGTACCTAAATAGTACAAAATGTCTGCATATAATGAGATGATGCACTTAAGCGAATAAAAGCGGTGAAGCTTTTTCTGCCACCAAACTTCTCAGCAGTTTGGCAGATGTTATTTGTAAGAAGCATGTCACTTTATGAAATAAATAAATAAAAAATAATATTGTGAAAATTACTTTAATTCCGATATATCGGCGTACCTACTACTACTACTTACAGCCTATTAATCTACGGCCCACTGCTGGGCACAGGCCTCCTCTCATCACGAAATGGTTGGGCTATAGTCCCCACGCGGGCACAGTGCGGATTGGGGACTTCACACACATCCTTGAATTACTTCGCAGATCCATGCAGGTTTCCTCACGATGTTTTCCGTCACCGAAAAGCTCAGTGGTAAATTCAAATTGAATTTCGCACATAATTAATTTCAGAGGTGCGAGCCGGATTTGAACCCGCGACCCTCTGCATGAGAGGCGGTCAGTCAAACCACTAGGCCACCACGGCTGTAACGGATGTCGGTGTAAGTAACACTTTATAATATCAAAAAGTGGCGGCGAAACCTAAATTTTGTAATGTAAATTTTCAAGTAACTAATAGTCATAATAACCATTAGTGAGAGAAACATTTGTTCGGTTTTTATTTATTTAGTCCGATCCGTTCACTAGTTTGAGCTGTGCGTTGATACCTCAGTTTGTCAATTTACCTTTTATATATTTAAAATATATAAAACAAAGTCGTGTTAGTTACACCACTTGTAACTCTAGAACGACTGAACCGATTTCAATGACCTTTGATTTTTTTTTATTTGTCTCCGCTCCGAATAGGATAGGAACTATTATAATATCAAAAAAATGCACGCAAAAAATTATGATGATTTTAAATACGATCTTTCGCAATCTTCCGCAATTGACAGCTCACGTCGCGCATGACTGTTACTTGTTAGGCGGTACGGAGTTCGCCGGGTCAGCTCGTTAAGAATAAAAAGAAGCTATTGTACAGAACCCAGTACGATTCCCACTCGTACCTTCCCCTTCTTTATCGTAGTTCCTTTACCTGTGAACTGATAGAATTACGTGCCGATATGCTTTAACAAATATTAACTTTGAACAAACATTGGATTAGTCTGTTAACGATAACAGACGCCATTACTGACTGCTGTGCTACGCGTACCTAGTAATACAATATTTAAAGTAATCCATATTTAAACTAATACCGCAGAATATTTAATAGTACTACATACAGAATGGCCACGGAATCACCCGCCTGAATCTAGCCGGCGCCCAACTCGCCCTTACCGTCATTTGTTTCATATGGAGATGGAGAGTGGATCACTGGCCCGCGTAGTTGGTACACACACATTTACAAATGTAGAGACGTCCTCGCACGCACACAGACGTCCTCGCACGCAAACATGACACTTCATTCGAATTGTGTTCGAAATCGTGCTTTTATAGGCCGTGTCCGCCCTAATACTGCAGCTTTATTCTAAAAGTCACTCGAAAACGTGAACTCGCTCGTTACTCGCTCGTATTAATCGAAATACTATCGCTAAAACTTGTTACAAAACGTACCGCTAGGGGCGCTGTTAGAGTTTTCATACAATCTTGATTTAACGCAAACGCGGTCGAGAAGTATTTGCCATGTCCGAAAAAATACACTAGAGGTACTGCGAGCTGTAGACCTCGCTAGTGTACAGTTTTCTAATAGCTTAAATCCTTTTAAAACATTACGACACAGCTCCATAGCTCACAAAATTTCACGAGAAACGGTTCAGAAATGCGACCTGTAGAGGCGCAAAAATCCTGAAATCCCGACATATGAAAGCATTTTACCCCAATCCTCAAGTTGAGAGGGAGACAGTCGTTTTACTCGCTTCGCTCGCTCGGTCAATTGTAAATGCGAAAGTAACTCTGTCTGTATGTTTGTCTGTTACTTCTTACTTAGCTGGATCGACTTACTTAGATGAAATTTGGCATGGAGATAGTTCGAGTCCCGCAGGGAAGGATTTAGGCTGCTTTTTATCCCGGTAAAACGCAAAGCTCCCGCGGGAACGCGATAATAGAATTCCATGCGGTAAAATAGTACGTTTGTACATTTCTTTCACCATATATATGTTACATAATACCTATGACTATGTGAACCGTACTTTCCGTTCCCATTCTGTTAGCGCGATCGTTCCGAACCGAACACATTTTGCACACGTGTTACATTTCATTTCCAAATATTCCGCGTTCGTCGGAAAATTCCAGAACGAAACAAAGTTCTCGAAACATGCCCCTACATGGTGGTTACACGAAATACTTACCAACATTTAGTGTAAAGGTACAAGTGCGGCTTACTTCGCACATACGTGCTCTAAGTACTTATAAATTCAAAGAGAGGCGAGAAAACTGGCACCTACCTAAAATACTAGCCAAGATGCGAGTTACGGAGAGGGTTCCGTGCTTTGGTTATTTTCTACATTACTCGTATTTCGAATACCATGGACTTCTCACAGGTTGTCCTGTGATCAATAGGGACCTATTGTTATTATTTTTTTCAAAATTTTAGTGCTTGTAGTTTGGACATCAAGAGGGGGGGGGGGGGGGGCTTGATGTCCAATGTGGAACGGTCACTTTTCGCCTATTTTCTTAATTTACTTGAAAACCATTAACATTCATTCCAGCTAGAGTTATTTTCAGATAATTCATTCCCTGATTAAATTTAGGTAGACTCTGGCCATTTAAGTGAGATTGACAATAAAGCACTGAAGTGCTTCTAAATATAAGGAGAAAAACCAATAACTTGAACTCGCCTGCCATCGATATTGAAAACTTCGACGGGCACTCGAGCTCGAATCTCGAATCTCGATTCACTTTCGAGAACCCTCAGTAACCCAACCGGAGCGTATAAGAGAACCCGATCTCCCGAGGAAATAAAGGTGAATTGGAAAACAGCTCGATTAAATAGGGAGTTTTTGAACGTTCCGCCGAATTGTTTATCAAAGATCCCACTGAAGATAGGTACTGTGACACGTGATTGCTTTTGAAACCTACGTTTGTTTGCCATTATTTTATGTATGAAGAAATTGATGGGAATTTCTGGGAATGGCAGATAAAGTCAAATTTTCTTATCGATAACAAGATCCTTTGTTACCTAACCCAAAGATACTCCACAATGCTACCAACTGTGTAAATAATATGTAATGAATAATATTGTCATTATATAACTTGCAAAGTAACAGGTTATGTAGTTTGTATAATTAATTAACTGCTAAAATATTCGTTACAAAGATAAATTTTAGGAATTAATTAATTTTAAGAAAGGAAATTACAACAAAATGTAATTAGGTGTAATATAGTAGAATACAATACTATTTATTGAATGAATACCATAAACAAACGCCAGAAAACAACAGAATGAATGGGTATACATTAAAAACAAGCGAACTTATAGCTAAACAGCGATCTCTTCGATGCGGAAGTAAAATTAAGGAGCAAATTGAAGAAGAAAAACAAAATAATTTAATGAGTAACACTAGAAAAAATATTAAAATATTATATTAAATACAAAAGAGAAATTCCCTTGAAACTTTGAACTGAAACCCAATTTCCTTACTTAAAATTATCTAGAAAGTTTTCCGGTAATAAGAAGCGGGTTGTCCGTAAATAATCTGCTAGATAAAATTTCCTTTTGTATTATAAACTAAGAGGACTCGGAATTAGGTGCTACCCCTTGAATGCTGATTAGGCGGCGCGTAGCGAGCACTTGGTGGCATTGTAAAGGTTAGAATAGAATCAAGAAAAAAAAATCGCTCTTGCAACTACCATAGATTCTTTCTAAGTAGATGAACCAAACTATTTAAAAAAACATTAAAAAAAAACATTTATTCACAACAATTCACATAAGAAAGAATATAAAAGAAAAGTAGAAGAGAAAAACAAGTGAAAGTTGCGAAACGGCCTCAACTCTCAACTTGACTGTGGAGCCAAGCTAACGCTGATCTTCCGTTGTATCTAGTATCCGTTATATTTAGTATGTAGGCATGTTAAGAATATTATTGTAGAGACACGAAGTTATCCAAAGGAAGACAGTTGTACAGTCATGGACAGTTCATACTAATATTATAAATGCGAAAGTTACTCTGTCAGCGGTTTAAGTGTGAAGAGGTAAAAAATGACAAACTTGTTACCTCTTCACGCTTAAACCGCCGCTGAACCGATTTAGACGAAATTTGGTATGGAGATAGTTGGGAGTCACTGAAGGACATAGGACTTTTCATCACAGAAAACAGCGTATTTCCCGCAGGAACGCGATTACCGAATTCTACGTTGCAAGTCGCGGGCATAAATAAGGTAGTAAAACCGGCCAAGTGCGTGTCGGGCCACGCGCAAAGTATAGGGTTCCGAAGTTGACGGGCATCGTCAACTTCGGACAGTACCTTTCTAAGACTTATTAGCATCTAGCTAGCCTGTGGTATGAATGACGTGCCCGCCCGTTGTTGTCGGTCGTCGGTGTCGTCAAGTTGGTCGACTATTACTCGAAAGTTTGTACAGCCTACTTAGCTGTGATAGTTTTCCTTTCAACTACGTTATATATGCCACAACCGTGATTTTTTACAGCCTTCCAAATACCACCATTTAGCTGGCAGGGGGGGGGGGGACACGTGACCCTAACAAAAAATAGCACTTTAAAGCTTAATATTTCACAAACGCATCACTCAATCAAAAAATGGTTTGAACAAACCTACAATATTTTTTCAAGACCTATTCAACGATATGCCGCATCATGGGATACGCAAGAAAAAAAAAATACATTCCCACTTTATGAGTAGGGGAGGTACCCTATAAAAAAATATATTTCAACATTTTATTGTACCACTTTGTCAGCGTAACTAATATGCATATTCATGCCAAATTACAGCTTTCTAGAACTAAGCATCTCCGAGCAATAGTGCGGACAGACGGACGGACGGACGGACGGACGGACGGACGGACGGACGGACGGACGGACATGGCAAAACTATAAGGGTTCCTTGTGGACTTCGGAACCCTAAAAAAGTAAAGACATGTGCCTATTTTCATATTTTAGCCTTTGAATTAAATTGTACCCTTGTTATCTCCTGAATGCAATTGAAAATGTGTGAAACAACTAGAAGTTCACGAGAGATATTGTATGCACGTCGTGAATCAGGTGGAAATTGGGTGAACATAAGGATACCTTTAGCTAAATCTGGATAGCCAAACATTTCTAATATGCTTTCCTAAACATCGATAGTGTCACGAAGTTAAATAACAAAAATAGGTTAGTCAAAAGTCCAAATCAAAATGTACATTTTTATTGAACCCCAGTGTACTACGAGGGGGTGGCTTCTAAATAACTCTGCACATTATAGTGAAATATTCCGAATCGAATTAACGTTTTATTATTGTTTTTCTTTTTCGAAGTCAATGACTGAATCAATAACATCGGTTCAAATCCTGCACTTTCATTATTAAAATAATGCATGAGAAAAATCATTGTTTCCAAAGCTCTGTAACCGTTTTTCAGAATAGCGTGTAAGTATCTGTGCCACCGAAAGGGTTCTCCGAAAATATCTGCCTCTTTGTGATATTGGATTTTTCAATATTTACACAGACACAAAGGCAATCTTTAAGGCTAAAAGCCTTCTAAAAGGTTTAGTAAATAAATATTCCTCACATTGGCTACGCATAACTTCTATGGAAGTATCCAGCGTAGTTATTTTTAAAATACTTAGATATTTTTGGGTGTAAAGGGTATTCATATGAAATCACCGTTCAAAGATCTACCTGCGTGAAGAATTCCGTCCGCCATTCATGAAATTTACCTACCTATTCATTTGGTCATAATGAATGACAAAGGCATCAGCGATTACTAGTTTCGAGAAGTCTATAATTTTCAGAATCAGACTCATGTCAATAGTTGTTTGTTTAAGTACTGTGCGCACAAATAAACGAATTTCCTCGAATCATGGTGCATGTAACTGTTGTTAAACATGTTCAACAGAAAATCGACCGTGACAACCCTTTATAGGTTTGTAACTCAAGGATACTTGATTTCAAGCATGCCAACGCGAGTGGACAGTATGAAGTGTCCACTCCGAGCCTCTCTGTTCTTATGTTCGTTCCCCCAATCTGAATCATTTTTTGACGGACACGCTTATTCCAAATTTAGCGACACTCAGAATAGGCATGTGATAAACAGTAACTTTCAAGTTGTAGGCATTGTTGTATGGTTTATAAATAACCCGATAAGCTTGACATCAAACACGACTCCAGTCTAGTTTGCACTGAAAACCTCGAGCACCACTGACTGATGGATTCGTTCGTGTTCACATCGATCGTTTAGGTCCATTGGATCTTACGCCTTACTGCCATCTGCGAAAGGAATTATGAAAGCGTCGCTGAAGCGAAGCGATAACCGGTAGAGGTATATTCGGGTCATTACATCGGAACTTATTCAAATGGGAACGAACGAGTGATTCGAGAAAAAAGAAGATTAGTTGCGGATTCGTGACTGGTTTCTGAATTTGTGATTAATGAATGCACTGCTGCCGCATGTTCTTTAAGAGTTTTATAGATTACAGACAGTAGCAGCAGTATTAGTTAGAAATAATTACTATGCGATAGAAAAGAGTCAGTTCCAAACATAGATTAAGTAAGGTAAACTTATAGTGACAACCTTAATACAAATCAGCGTACGCCAGAAATAAGTGTTAAATGCGATAATAGATGTCGCTGCCTAGGTAGCCTGTATGAGAATTTGAAGCGATCCCGGGATATTGCTCACATACAGAGCTTTTCCGATGTACGCAGAAATGTAATGGGATTGTCGGTCTACGAGTATATAATTAAATTATTTTGTTACTGGTTCCAAATCTGGGTTCGATCGTATCAAATATGAGGCATTCCGTGTATTTTGAAATTAAATTGAATTTTATTCTATTTTACACTTTACCCTCACTTCAAATAATTAACAGGCGGTAAAGTTACCCTTAAATTAATTTTATTTAAAACTACCAAACAACTACTGACAATATGTTTATTTTTGCAGGTAAATAAGAACGTGGTTTAACGAAGTTTTCGTAGAACTAGCAGTAAGTGGAGTTCCAGGTCATTTAATTTCAGCTTTTGTAAGTTTAACAAGAAGTCGAAATTTATTTTTATATACAATTAAAAGCAATTTTCCACTAATATCCCTGGAAAATGTGATGTGACAGGATCAAACAATAGTTGACCGAGGGAGCGAAGCGTCGTTTCTTTTTTTTACCCGACTGCGCACCGCAAAGGAGGGTTATGTGTTTACCTGTCTATGTATGTATGTATGTATGTATGTATGTATGTATGTATGTTTGTTCCTTTGTGGCACACTAGAGATCAAACGCGTGGGTCGATTTTAATGAATCACACGTCAGTCGATTCGTCTAAATCGCGCGAGTGTCACTGAAGATATGAAATTAATCAAAATTCAAAATGGCGGCCACCAGACGCCATATTGTACAAAATAAAAAAATAAAAGTCAACCAACTATGGCATGTGAGGTATCGTTGAATAGGTATTTAAAAATCATTATTAGGTTTCTTTGACCATTTTTCAGACAAAAGAACCGTTTATGATTTATAACGATTCAAAGTTCCTTTACTAACCACGTAAAGTAGGTACCTACCCACCCAGTAGTAAATCCGTTCGAATTAGCAACACAGGAAATAATCTAGACCAATGAGTCTTCAAGCAGGTCACGACGACTATAAAATAATAATAATGTTTTTCATAAATCTCAAACTTCAATCAAGTACGTACGCATGTGCAATGTAGTGTACCAGTAGCGTCATCTATCCGTTGACTTGAAGACTTTTAGTATCGTTATTACATTTAAAGTGTCAATAGTGTTATTTACATACTTAATACAGTGAAATATAACCTAATTGATTATAGGTACCAATTACACTAGTCAGTACTCAGCGCTCGTAAATAAATAAAATAGCTACCTAATAGTCTAATGTAGTACCAGTAGCGCCATCTATCGGTTGACATGAAGAATTTTAATAGGCTCAGGCTTATGTAGCTTTTTGAGCCGGGTTAGGTCTCTAGAGGGATTAATAATCAGTAATTTAGATCATCGCAAGCTACTTAATAATCCCCACGATAGCAACTCTCTCCATGAAATGACAAGATTGCGGAATTTACGGTCTTATAATCCCTAACTAAAAATAGTAAAATAAAAAAAAGTTAATTAAAAAAAAACAAAAAACCCGACTGCGTAAAAAACTAAAAAGAAAAAACAAGACTACTTAGTTCAGTAGTAGCTACTGAGAAATGACACCATGGAAATAATTTCATGTTCGACACTAACATAAATCAAATATTGATTGCTATTGAGGAACCAAAAGATGCCTACAGTCGGGACCCATTTAAAATCTAGGTTAAAATGTTACAAATAATGGGTCCCGATAGTAGGCATCTTTAGATTCCTCAATAGCAATCAATATTTGATTTATGTTAGTGTCGAACATGAAATTATTTCCATGGTGTCATTTCTCAGTAGCTACTACTGAACTAAGTAGTCTTGTTTTTTCTTTTTAGTTTTTTACGCAGTCGGGTTTTTTGTTTTTTTTTAATTAATGACTGATTTCATCATGACGATTTTTTGACGGATTTGATCAAATTACTGGTTTTTTCTAGGCAAATGGTAAAATGGATTCGCCTTTTAGCATACTGCGTGATTTGGTCATATCCCTTAGAGATTTGTTCAATTCTCTGTTTTGGCCATTTTCTTGCGACATATAGGGTACATGAGCTGAGCTTCCTATTTAGAGTGGAATAAACCGTTTACGTAATGTATGATAAAACCGTACGTTTTCGGAAAGTGTTCGACTCCTCGGTTATCGAGACCTCTCCAATTCGAGAATGTTCTCGAGTACCACGGCCATAAAACCTTTGAGGGAGTCAAGTGACGGGCGGTAGCGGGAGCCTTCATCTCGAAGTATGCCGTATTTTTGCACATAAATAATTAATAGGTACACGTGAGTATTGTTTTAAGAAGGGAAAGGGGAAACGGTGCAATCCAGGAAACACTTTTTTCCAAAGTGTAAATGTATGTGCGTCAAAGAATACGCTAGTCTAATCCGTCAGTTAGCTTATCCAAAAATATTTTATCTTAATTTTTTCTTTCGTTCCGTAAACCAAAATTTATGAAGATACGACGCTTATAAAATTCAAAATACCTACGTTATGTTTTAGAATAATTGGTACTCAATTATGACGTCACGAGCTCAGATACCTTCAGAGTTTTTGTGCGTTTTAACTTGGTCAATATTATTATTTATTATTTAAACTCTTTATTGCACAAACAAAAAAATGCAGTGTACAAAAGGCGGACTTAATGCTACAAGCATTTTCTACCAGTCAACCTTGAGGTGAAACTGAACTCAATATTCATTGATAAAGAAATATACATGTCCATTATTTGTCAATATTCTAAGTGACGGACTAAATAGATTTGCAATTTATTGATGCTGGCTGACGTGATCGTGATGCCTAATGGTGGCGATGACGCTTCTGGTGTTACGATCGCTGTCTCTCGTACCTAGCACCCGCTCCTAAGTATCTCCCTCCTCAACATTACATCGAAGGGTGTGCATAAAAAGAAAATGCCCCAACTTTGTGTGTAATTGATGAAGTCACTCTGACGGGTCGAGGTTTATAAGAAAATCTTCTAAGTTATCAGCCTTGGGAGTCCTAGTTCTCTATTCTGCAGCATGACTTGGAAGTTGTTGAAACGCTTTTTAATGTAGGTTTTGGTTATCCGAAAATAATAGTAAAAGAGGAATGGTTTAGTCGATTTTCATTCCTTCTTAAGTCCATATGATCCTTAGGAGCATATTATCTCATTAACTTTAAACATAAAGAAGTTAATGAAATAATATGCTTCAAAAATTACAGTATACGAATTTGACTTAGATTGGCCATGCAAATTGCTCGCAGGACTGATGGTCGATGGGGCCAGAAAGTTCTGAAGTGGCGTCCGCGAACCGGGAGACGAGCTGTCGGTAGGCCTCCAACTAAGAGTGACGACTTTGTAAAGGTCGCGGGAATGCGATGGATGCGAGTGGCACAAGCCCGGTCTGAGTGGTGCGCCTTGTGGGCCTATATCCAGCAGTGGACGTCTTTCGGCTGAAATGATGATGATGAAGAGGACTGCTGGAAGAGAGGGTAGGCCGGATTTGGCCAGAGTGGGGACATGACACTTATAGAGGCTGCAATTGTGTTATAGTGGGGGAGCCTTATGAGTCCCCAGTACGCATGGCGTTTCTCAACTTTTCATACAAACGTAGTTTCGCTTTTATTCCCAAATCACTAAACAGATTGACTCGAAACTTGGTACACATAATAAAATCATTATTGTGAGTGTCCGAAATTAGTAACTGTCGTGGTAAAATAAAACACAATTACATTACAGCCAAAAAACTGAATTAAGAAGTTTGTATGGAGGAAACTAAAATGGTCATAGTTTCTTTGTTATTCAATTTATAACAATCAAAGTGTATTTCGGACACTAATATCTCTGCTCCACTAGTAGACGTCTTTCCGCTGACATAATGAGGATGACGAATGATAATAATAAAAGCCGCTATTCACTGTGTAACCTAACCGTTTTCCTTTTGGAAGATGAGGAATTTCAGAAACCAAAAAAGGCGTTCAAAGAAATGAAATTAAGCAACGTTTTTTCTATTGAAATTATTTTTCCAGTTTTCAGTAAAAAGCCATTGAAGTTAACCAAGTATCGCAACTAATTAAACAAATTACTATACATACAAACAATTATGTAACTTCTAATTTCTTTGCAAATTAAAAAGGCCTTCGGCAGCCAACTAAATTACGGCACGTAGTAAATAAGATTGTAGATAATGAAAAATTTCAGTAGGTTCGGTGCAGGTTGAATCTTGGCAAGGTGTTCCAGATATTTGAGATTCTTTCTCCATTGGTTTATTTTCTGGATGGATTTTCTCGTTTAGAGTGAGCTTATTTCTATACAGACTAAAAAATTAATGAACTAATTATTGTATGTCTGTTATACATTTGTAAGTATCTGTTTAGTTATAACTTGTTGCATTTGTTATTATTGTTGATCATGTGAGTACAAGAGTACCAAATTTTGCTTTGAAATCTCGTGTAAACATGAAATAGAAATGGCCACGATTTAAATGATAGCTCGATTCGAACCCGCCACCGTAGCAGCACAGTGAGCCTCTACGAACAACAGAGCTGATCCGATCGTCCGAATTGATTGCATTAAAAACATTTGTCAATTCCTGCGCTACACGACCTCGGAGACCTCAAAACCCTTCAATTATACCCCATAAATTCCGAACTTAACTAACAAGTTAGGTCGAGTCCCTTGAATTACGCGGTTGGGGTACCAATTGATTCCTCCAATTAATTATTGTTTTGGGTCTTAAGGCTTTAAGGTCACCTTCACCTGACTGGCCTGGCTTTCCAGATTTATAGGTGTCTGGAAATCTTCAAGACAGTTTTGGGATAGTGGCCATATTATTTAGTAAGTAATTTATCCATTAAAAGTAGACAGTACCCTGTCTGTCTGTCTTTTACTTCTTCGCGCCTATTTGGACCGATTTAGATGAATTTTAGTATGGAGATAGTTGGAGTGCCGGGGAAGGACATAGGCTTCTTTTTGTCCCGGAAAAATAAATAATTCCTGCAAGAACGCGTTAACCGAATTCCACGCAGACAAAGTCTAGTTTATTAAAGAATTACTTTTTGACGTGATAACGTCTTATAAATTGATGCGCCCACGAAAAAAACATGACGCAATGTATGTCCATTATCCATGTATGTCCTCATGACGATGTACTTATGTCATACGTAATGGGACATATTCGTTAATGTTTTCTTATGACGTTATCACGTAAAAATATCGTCCATAAACCGACTTTATAGACTTTATAGACTTTATTATTTTTGAAGACGTGGTGGCCTAGTGGTTCGACCTACCGCCTCTCATGCAGAGGGTCGGGGGTTCAATTCCGGCTCGCACCTCTAAGTTTACTTATGTGCGAAATTCAATTTAAATTTACCACTGTGCTTTTCGGTGAAGGAAAACATCGTGAGGAAACCTGCACGCATCTGCGAAGTAATCCAAAGATGTTGTGTGAAGTCCCCAATCCGCACTGGGCTCGCGTGGGGACTATAGCCCAAACCCTCTCGTGATGAGAGGAGGCCTGTGCCCAGCAGTGGGACGCAAATAGGCTGTAGTAGTAGTAGTAGTAGACTTCATAGACAACCGATTTTTACTAACCTCGGGTTAAGTGCTTAACCCAGATTTATTTAGAGGTTAACATTTGGTGCAAGTGGACCTTATTTAATCACAATATCGTGCCAAACTACATGTTTTTAACACAAAAGTAAGTAAATAAACAAGTAAATTTAAGTTACTTCCGCGTGTAAATTATTAGTATGGATTACGTCAAAAACCATTTTTCTCCTCAGCCTAATAATCTTTATAAAACAGATTTCACTGGCTAAAGAATATTTATCGAGCGTTCAAACACTTCCGAGTAATTTGTCTAAAAGCCAAAGGAAATAAAATGTCTGCTATGATTTTTTCCTGTTTACCATCGCCTTATTAAAAAGTTGTATGCGTACAGCATCTTAATGGCGCTTAGGCTGTATTGTTTTCGAGACGTGCTGGCTCTGGAATCAGAACACAGGTTTGGAATGGTGTGACAATTTAATTCTGATTTTTGTTGATTTTACCTTTTTTACCTTTTTGGGTCACGCTTTGTAATATTACTTTGGATGTTTATTGATGCCTTATTACTTGTTCTAAAAGTAGCTGTTTAATCTGTGCTCTTCTTCATATACTTTCATTTACTTTCATCATCATTAATTCATGTGCAAAATGCCCATTGCTGAAGAATAAAACATCTAATTAGACCGGTCCTGTGCCACACGCATCGAGCGAATTCGCGAGACAATGGTACTGACGTTTTTGTGACCTTGCTTTCCTATGAGGCCAATGGAGGCCATCGCGTGTAAATTTGCCACTAGAGGCGCTAGTGTCGCGTGAGGTCCAATAACATTCACTGTTCACTGGTTTTGGCGGGCTTCGTGATATAAATTATTAATTTCTTTAATTTACCTATTGAAAAGTGATCTCCTTCGTGAAATTATCGCAAACATGCATTATTTGGCGATGAATGTGAACGCTTTGAAATAAAAATTAAAATTCTGAACAAAACGGAACTGCACAACAATGCGACATAGCTACTCGATATGATGATAGTTATTCATAATTAATAAACTTAATGAGGTTCAAGATTTAAAACTTAGTTTCGGCGCTGATCTTATAGATTCGCCTTTGACAGCTATACCTCTGGACCTTAGTCAACAGTGGTACCAACTGGTGAGCAAAAAAACGATAGTCCCCATTGCTAGCGCTGGATAATTGTTTGCTTACTATATTAATGGCAGATCACGAATTGCTTAGGAGCTACGACAGTTTGTTTCAAAACGTCCCAACGTTTACACTTATTTCACTGCAAAGGTCACCCCTATAGGTAAGCCTCTTTCGGGACATGGCGACGCGTCGCGCGGGTCGCTGCTTGCTTGGCACTTCGAGCGACCTACATTAATATGTACCTAAGTGAATTCGCGCGAGACAACGCTTCTTCAAAAACTGCACTGTCATATATCGATATACACTGTCATATATGTTTAATTTGGTCGCCTGAGGCGCCGGCGCCGCCCAAGCCCCGCGCGTCGTGTCTTCTACTACCACTACAGCCTATTTGCGTCCCATTGCTGGGCTATAGTCCCCACGCGGGCCCAGTGCGGATTGGGGACTTCACAGACATCCTTGAATTACTTCGCAGATGCGTGCAGGTTTCCTCACGATGTTTTCCTTCACCTAAAAGCTCGCTGGTAAATTCAAATTGAGTTTCGCACATAAGTAAACTTAGAGGTGCGAGCCGGAATCGAACCCCCGACCCTCGCGTCGTTGCTATGGTCAATGAAAGAAGTCTTCGCTGGGCCACGACCTCACGCGATGGCGGCAGCGGTTAGCGTTTTACGGACACATTGCACGATCGTGACGCCTGCCTATGAAGGGTGTAAAGGAGCGCAATCTTTATAGTTCCAAAGGTGGACACTAAATCGGGTAGGAATTGGGGGCGCTGCGGTCGTCACTCTAGTCAAGCCACCTAGGCGGATAGTCTGCAGTAGCGCCTTCAGATGGCGCTGCTGAGGCGAAACGGTTCTAAGGAGAGTGTGTTTTGTTTTGTTGCTTATCAAATCCGCTGGACACGTTTTCAACTGTTTCGCCACGAAAAACACTGATAACCGGGATTTAAAATATTAATATTAAATCTATAATCAAAAATACAATCGATCGCCATTGACAAGCCAAGATCCTCTCTGACGCGCCCGAGCGCTCTATGACAGTTATAAAGTTGCCATACATAAACTAGGGCAGGACCTCACGATTAAACTAGGGATGTTCTTAAAGTTACATCTATGATTATACAATAACAAAGGTTCTTGTTAAGAAATGTCGCTAACATTACCAAGACACATTCCACACTCCATACGCCCGCCGCTCATCGGTTAGCTATCGTCGCGAGCAATATGTCAATAAAATGCCCGCCGCTGCCGCTGTCGCCCGAATTTGTGGTCGACCCGTTAGAAGCTTACCGCACATACAAAATAATACGTTGTTAAAACAACTAAGTAAACGGGACAGGTATACGGGATATTTCTGGTTTTAATTTCCATTATAACTCGTCTGTCCCCGGTGGGTTGCTTAAAATTTATTACAGGGTGGAATTATTTAGGGTCTTACATTTAGGTACTGGGAAATAAACGTCAACAGAATTGCTCTCCAAACAAAAATAGGTTTACCGTGCACGGACACTTATAGTACTTTATCTACACTCGTATCATAAACCCTGTATGATGCGTTCAAACACCGCAAATTATGACCGGCATTAATATAAACTGTTTAGTTAGAAAAGATTTCTTATCTGTGAAAATGTTCTAATAGCTGTATTAGCCCATAGAATTCGATTGTCTAATTAGCATTCAAATTTCGAACATCTTCGAACTATATTCGGCTATATTTTTCAGTCAGACAGAGCGAAAGTTTGTTCCAAAGTCAAATGTCGGCTCTATTTAGTCTATGCTTTTTGAAAATCGAATGTGAGACACTGACTTATTAGAATTGCCGCCATTGTGGACAATTTTGAAGCATCTAAGAGGATTTATAAAATGAGTGTAGATAAAGTTGTGTATGCAACTAACTGTACATAATTAGGCCTTAAAACACGAGTGGGGTTTTATGAAACGAGCCGCAAGGCGAGTTTCATAATAATATCGCACGAGCACGACCTTTATTATATAGCAGTTACATAATCTACTATTATCTACACCCTATCATATACCCTCAAAAGGCGCAAATTATGACAGGCATTAAGATAAACTTTTTAGTTAGAAAAGGTTTATTTTCTGTAAATTTTCCTATGGCTGTATAATGGTGGTCCCACACTGGCTGTTATAAATGTTATATAACAATGTGTGACAGGGACTGCGTCATAGTACTGATATTGCGCTGTCCCTGTCACACATTGTTATATAACATTTATAACAGCCAGTGTGGGACCACCATAAGACCATCGATTGTCTTATAACATTCAAATTTCGAACTTTGTCATTTTAATGATTTTACTTGCTGAACAATACAGGCACTTGAAATTGTATCCACCTCGACTTTTATATCCGTTATTTTAAGCGCTTGTGCTTTTTCTATTGCTCGGGTAAAATTCAGAGCTTCCCGGTAAGTTCCATTGTTGTTATTTCAATGAAATTTTTTACCGGTTTTACCCAACCGTGTTTACTGTTTAGATAGAGCTGAGTGTACAAGTTGTTATAATAATTTGTGTTAGTAGGGAAATTAAAGAATGAGTACATGCGTGATCATGCAATCTTGTACAATTTCATTGTTATAGCTGTTGTAAGATTTCTTTTGACAGATTATATGGATGTCTCTTTTTGGATCTTCTTTGCGTACACCTATAATCTTCGGTCACCTTAAAACTTTTTTGAAAGTTATTTCAAAAAAGTATATTTTATTTGAATGGAGTGTGGAATGTGTCTTGGTAAGGAGCGCAATCTTATATGGCGTGTCTAGCGGATTTGATAAGCAACAAAACAAAACACACTCCTCACAACCGTTTTCGCTGCGTTTTCGCCTCATCAGCGCCATCTGAAGGCGCTACTGCAGACTATCCGCCTAAGTGGCTTTACAGAGTGGCGACCGCAGCGCCCCCAATCTACCCGATTTGGTATCCACTTTTGGAACAATAAAGATTGCGCTCCTTTACTTCAACCCTCCATAGTTGTATGGGTATTTTTCCTTTATCTAAGCTGTTATTTGTCGCTGTTAATATTTGTTGAAACTTGACTGTACTAAGTCAGACGGGATAATATAAATAAAGATAAATAAATAAAATTAAAAAAAGTGGTATTTATTTATTCCATGGTTGTAAGATAACTTAGGTTGAGTAATTTTTTCTAGCTATCTTTATATTATATTTATGGTAAATACACTTAACCCACACTTGCCTCGTCGGACCTTACTTTTAACAAAGCACTATTCACAATCAATGTTATTTAAGTATACAGGGTTATTGGTAATTCGATACATTTCTTTAAGGCCATGGTAGTACAAACCATAAGCTATAATGGATTGTAGCATCATGCCCCAATAACCCAGTATATGCCATGTGCCATGTAGCCTAGCTTCAAGTTCATACAGAGTAGAGACGCCATTTTAAATTTCTAAAACTTTTTGGTGAGCGAATGTGCCAAAAATATATTCTCTAATAGGATTTCCGCATCCTATGATAAATTCTCCTTTATTTTGGACATCGGCCAGTAAAACTACGCGCCATGGAAAATAGTGTAGTGTAGGAAATAATACGGTCACAGGTAATATTTTACTTTACTAGAACTCTAAATTATTTATTATAAAAGCTTTTTGTCTCCAGACTTACGACCTTAATTCTTTAAAACGGCCAAATTTTTCATTGATTTACGTTTACAATGGAATACGAGCTTTGTAGAATTGACAATACAGTTGCTTTTCAGCTTTTCAAACACAGTTTAACCTTTGAGCTTTCGTAGAGATACAATATCCGGTCGTAAAGCCTTCAAAAAGATCTGTACATTTCATTTCGACCGAGGTTATTTGCTAGAAGTAAATTTACCTAGTGGTAGTAGTAAATTTACCTTTTATTGTTACTACAAACTGAAAGATTGTACGATGAAATTGTATGTTTAGGAATACGTTAAAGATTAGTATGTCATTCTTAATACAATTAATGTAACCACAAAATTATATGACTAATAATTATAATTATAGTACATTACCGCCCTTGTTTCGTCTAAAGTTTAACGTTTTGCCTTGGCCAGTAAGTGAGATTTTCTCCCCGTGTAGCGGGAAGAAAATCCCACTTTACGTTCAAGGGTGACGTAATAGTACATTACAGACCTAGGGTGGTGAATTCGTAAATGTCCCAGATCGCAGGTTTCTGTGGCCCGAACCGAAGGTGAGGGCCATAAATATGCGATCTGGGGCTTTACGAATTACCGCCCGTGGTTTGTCAAAAGTTTTACGTCTTGCCTTGGCCAAGAAGTGAGATTTTCTCTCCGCGTAGCGGGCAGAAAATCCCACTTTATGGCCAAGGGTGATGTAAAATATATTATGTAAAGTCATAGTCGGGGCGGCTCCGTGTATTTGTGACGTCCCGAATCCGTGTTGGTTGGACACATACTTTTACAAATTGTATCTGAAACATGTGAATCTCCCTAAAACAAATTGACGTCAATGTTTCATAATATTTAAAAATGAATGGTTTAAACGGTTTCCAATTAAAGTCACGTATAAATGGAACATTATTAATGAGTCTGACGGAAATTGAACTTTCGCTGAAACTTCACATTAAACTTGTAACAACCTTATTCCTTTTTAAGGGGTACGAAATAAAAATGGGGAGTGGGGTGAGTGAACCTTCCTTTTTAAGGGGTAAGATATTAAAGTGGAGCGGGGAAGGTGCATTTACCACAAATATATCTGAAATATATCTTAAACTAGCTTTTCCCCGCAACTTCGTATGCGCAGCAATATTAAAAGTAAAATCCCGTTTTTTCCCGTTCCCGTGGGAATTTCGCAAAATCCTTTCTTAGCGTATGCCTACGTCATAACATCTACCTGCATGCCAAATTTCAGCCCGATCCGTCCAGTGGTTTGGGCTGTGCGTTGATAGATCACTAAGTCAGTCAGTCACCTTTGAGTTTTATATATTTCGATAAATAATGTCGTTACTTTAATTATACTACTACTACTACTACTATAGCCTATTTGCGTCCCACTGCTGGGCACAGGCCTCCTCTCATCACTACTTAATTATACTTAGTTTAAAAATTTATAGAGACAACGGAAGAGTGCTGGGGCTTATAGCACAGGATTATCCTAAATTAAGCACCAACCGAAAGTCCTCGACCAGTGTGTGTTGCCAGTGATGACTTATGGTTCCGAGACGTGGGCGCTTACGATGGGCCTCATAAGAAGGCTCAAAATCACTCAGAGGGCAATGGAGAGGGCTATGCTCGGGGTTTCTCTGCGTGATAGAATCAGAAATGAGGATATCCGCAGTAGAACTAGGGTCACCGACATAGCCCGAAGAATTGCGAGCCTTAAGTGGCAGTGGGCGGGGCACATTGCTCGCAGGACTGATGGCCGATGGGGCCGGAAAGTTCTCGAGTGGCGCCCGCGAACCGGGAGACGAGCTGTCGGTAGGCCTCCAACAAGATGGAGCTACGACCTCGTGAAGGTCGCGGGAAACCGGTGGAAGCAAAGCAAGTAGCACAGGACCGGTCTGTGTGGCGAGCCTTGGGGGAGGCCTATGTCCAGCAGTGGACGTCTTTTGGCTGAAATGATGATGATGATGATGAAGCACCAGCCGCGACATCATATATCTATTATTAATAAGCATGTTGCATGTTATACTTCAGTATAATTGTAAACTGTTTTAAGTTGGTCAAATAAATAAACTTTTTTTATTTATTATATTCTTTTATTACTATCTGTTGTCTAAAAAAAGCCGTGGTGGCCTAGTGGTTCGACCTACCGCCTCTCAGGCAGAGAGAGGGTCGGGGGTTCGATTCCGGCTCGCTCTTCTAAGTTTACTTATGTGCGAAATCCAATTTGACTATACCACTGAGCTTTACGGTGAAGGAAAGCATCGTGAGGAAACCTGCACGCATCTGCTAAGTAATTCGAAGATGTGTGTGAAGTCCCCAATCCGCACTGGGCCTGCGTGGGGACTATAGCCCACAAATCCTCTCGCGATGAGAGGAGGCCTGTGCCCAGCAGTGGGACGCAAATAGGCTGTAGTAATATATATCTGCTATCTAAAGAAAGAAACTAAATCAATACTAGCTTATCCGTTGCGTAAAAAAAAAAATGATGATCCGTTGCCGAGCTTTTACTCCCAGAAGTGCAGGTTTCCTTACAATGTTTTCCTTCACAAAAAAGGTCAGAGGTAAATTCATGTTCTAAACGCCCGTGTGTGTTACATTCTTGTTCATTTCATTCCCGTGTGCAGTTTGAAGTTGGGTGGTTAGGTTACTGAGAGCTTTCGATGGGCGCTCTTCCCCCTTCACACCTTATTTAAGACTCGAGCTTTTGAAGGGCTTTCCGGGCAACTTTAAACGTCGAAATGGTGGTCTTATTCATGCTAAATACCTACTGGTTTATTTCGTGGTAATATGTCATTCGCATCGGTTTGAACGTTGTCCTCTACTTGGCGGTACAAAACATAAACCGCTGGACCGATTTAGATGAAATTTGGTATGGAGAGGAAGATCATAGGCCTGCCTTTAAATACACGATCTCGAACACAACTCGAATGTAGTGTTAATGTGTGCGTGCGAGGACGTCTGCGCGGGCACAGAATACTTATATTATGTGGGCCAACTATTCACTCACAATCTCCGGATGGAGGTGAGGCGAGTTCACGGCGAGTCGCGCGCGGGCTAGATTCAGGAGGAACTCCGTGGCCATTCTGTACGTAGTACTATTGAATATTGTGTGTCATAGGCTACTTTTTATCCCGGAAAAACACAGTTCCCGAGGGAACGCTGTACCGAATTCAACGCCGACGAAGTCGGTGACGGAAGTTAGTTACTAGTAAAGTAAATGTAACAGAGATTTCGCAACTTTCACTTGTTCTTTTCTTTCTTCTAATACATTAAGTGAATAGGGATGGCGACAACTTTTTTTCCTTAGTCTATCAGGAAGATTATTTAAAAGTATTGGACACGTATTTTTTCTTTTTTCACGTAATCAAATTTATACGGAGATATACTGAGTTGAAATGTCGCGTGACGTCACGGTTAGGTACGATTTATACCTAACGGTGACGTAGTTAGCCCCCACTCTCCAACTTTAATGCGTTTTATCTTAGTCATTCTTTGTTAATTTGATAAAACAAAAAATACGTGTCTAATATTTTTTTTATTACCTGACTGACGGACTAATTAGAATTTCGATTTCTTCACCCTGTCGTCATCCCTATTGTTGTGAATAAATGTAAACTTTTTTTTTGTAGATGGTAATAGGATGTTCCGCTTGCGGATATACAACATATGGAAATCAAAGTTAAAAATTAACATTGTAACATTTCGAAGCTCTGTTTCGGTCAGTTCAGCGCCTAACTTCGCAATCCGCCGAACCGCTCGGAACTGCGAACGTAATTTTAGAAGTTTAAATTGCTCTCTGGCCATTTGAAATGGGTTTTTTTACTGTATTTAAATAGGAATATTTCGTTTAATGCCCATGCATTTTTTATGTACTTTTTATTATTTTATTCTGTTAAAATATCGCGCTTTTATCATTCATACATTGACAGCTTTATAAATGCCATGTTTTAAGACTGTATTTTTATAGAAATTAAAACGCGTTAAATACTAATTTAATCGGGCGTTCTGTGCGTAGCGCTTTCGCTTTCACTCGTTGCACGAGTGACAGTGACGGCTGAGCTGGACATAGGAACGGCCATAAAATAGGGTCAAAACGAAATATGAATTGCTATGCAGCGATGTTAAAGATTTATGAAAAACAGTTTTCAATATTTTCAACTCTCACATAATATTTTTATCTCTTTCGCCCACAATGATGAATGGCTGCACAATAAAAAGCGAGCCAAGTTAAAATTACATTCCTTAATGGAATACTGGAGTAGCTTCCTCCGAAGTCACCGGCTTTCGCAAGTTCGTTGCAAGTTGTTTCGTATAGTTTGCATTTTGTAATTCATGAGGCGAGTGTCTCTCGGCTTTAGAAAGAAAGAAAGGAAAAAAACACTTATTCGTGATGACACAAATCAAAAACAACACGAATAATACAAAAATAAACATCCGTTGGCCACAAAATGGTCCTGACTCAGTAGCCTGAGCAGCGGGTGAAATTTCTGGCACAGAGGCATTCCTTCTTAGGCCTCAGGCTAGGCAACGCATTCGAGATCTTATGGTTTTTTAATGGGGGATCATAGGATTTCGGTGTCCATGGGCCGCAGTGACCACTTACCATCAGCTGGGCTGAGCGCTCGTTTACCTATACCATGGACATGATAAAAAAAACTCTCAAACGTACTTCCTACCGCACGTAACCGTATTTGCACGCATCTGCGAAGTAATTCAAAGATGTGTGTGAAGTCCCCAATCGGCACTGGGCCCGCGTGGGGACTATAGCCCAAACCAGATGAGAGGAGGCCTGTGTCCAG
This sequence comes from Aethes cnicana, assembly GCA_963971205.1. Taxonomy (NCBI): domain Eukaryota; kingdom Metazoa; phylum Arthropoda; class Insecta; order Lepidoptera; family Tortricidae; genus Aethes; species Aethes cnicana. The sequence goes on along the minus strand of OZ020295.1, from coordinate 7,165,659 downwards.
CAGTAGGACGCAAATAGGCTGTAGTAGGTACTTAGTAGTAGTAGTATCATTTCCTAAAACCACGTTTATACTATGTATACCTAGATTGCTTTGAGCGCCATCTATTGACAAGAGTAATTTGTAAATGGCCTGATGAATGGACCAAGCTTTGAGGTTCCAGTGAGTAAATGTGTCCTTTGTGTTAATGTTAAGAGGACATGTGAGCTGAGCTCCTTTTCAGATTGGAGAAATTGAAATCAATGTTGCTGTCTCGCAGGCGCGGGCGGAGCGACAAAAGGTGCAATAAGGACAACTGCAGCTCCGTCGAAAAATCCGACGTAAAAAACTCAGAAATCGAGGTTTCGTTCTCGACATTTTCCTCCTCCAAAATTAAACCAATCGTAATGAAATTTTGGGAACTAGATGAGAAGGAAATTATCTGTGTCGGACCGCTTAGATTTTTGCGTTTATTATTGTGGTTTTGTATGTCTTTGCGGCCTATTCAATCGGGCCGTTTTCAGCACTGTTTGGAGTCACCTAGTTCTACTAAGAACAAAAGTATCACTAAAAGCAAAACGCACAAACACAGATACTGACAAAATTGATCTTATTTCAAAGAATCATTGATCTACGATCAAAATCCAGGGAGGAATATGTCGAGAACGTTTGTATGGAAAAATGACCACTAGCGTGTCCTCTTAACTGCGGATTATAGAATCTGCTGTGAAATCTTTACCCGTGTTACATTGATACCAATGAGGTTTTACGCTACGTTATAGAGGAACGGAAGGCTTGTGGTTGCTTGCCTGCGGAAAATATTTTAGTTTTTGAGACTAGTAGGTATGTTGCGAATATTCGCATTCGCATATTCGAATGTTTCTCATCGAATGACCGTAATATTTGCGAATGAGTGCAGGCGAAAACTTTAATTTCTAAAAATGGCAATTTGGGGATTTAAGGGGGGGTTGGTGACGAAGCTTTTGGTGGATTTTTTCCTGTATTTTCGTGACGAATGCGTGTTGCAGAGACTGTTTGTGTTTTGACAAAGCATGTTGCAGATACTGCCTTTGTGGTTTCGACGAAACTAGTCGCAATATTTGGGGTGGGGACCTATGTTAAGTTAATAAATTGCTAGCTTCTGCCCACGACTTCACCCGCTTGGAATTCGGTTTTTACGTTCCGTGCAAAGTTACCTCTCCTGGGATTCCAACTATCGGCATACCGAATTTCATCCCAGTTGGTCTGAGCATTTTTGGCTAACTTGAAATGGACACGATTCGCTCGCTTCGCTCGTTTCGTCAATAAACCTAGTTAAGTACTCTTCAAATAAGCAAAATCTCTACATTCGGCACTCCCATTAAGGCAAACACATTTGACGCAGGTCGTAGTCAAGTGTTTCGTGAATGCCTGCGTTCGACCCAGGATCGCCTATTGTGCGGCTGACATGGGCCAAATGTATTCTGATGAGGGAGTTTTGGCATCGATTTTCATGTCATCAACGGGCATGGTTTTGTTATGTTTATTAGATGTTGTGTGTGTTAAAATAAATATGGGACGTTGGAAATACAATCTTTACCAACCGTAAATGGACGATATTAAAATATTTTTATCCCCCGGCACGCACTTGGCGGTTTTTACTTTTATGTCAATAACATTCCGTCTTAATCCCGTCACAAAAATACCGTTTTTAGTTTATTTCAAATATAACTTTCATTTCACGTAAACAACAACGATTTAATTTCACTTTTACTAAAGTGGATAAGTACAATTAATTAAGTCAATCCATTCCATATCCATTCTCTCATCGGAAATGAAATGAATCTTTCGTTTCCAGCCAGTGAAACCCAACCTTCCGTTTAGCCATTCACGCAGTCCTATTGAAAACGGAACGTTTTAAAAAAAAGATGCGGCTATTTTCAGGTCACGGTATTCAGTTCCGCCGCGAATGAAAGCGAACGTTCCGTATACGCAGAATTGCGGGTCCGTGGGACTTTTCAATTGCTCAAATTGACAGCCCTTGTTTGATTCACTTTGTTTCTCGGTTAGGTTAGGCGGGTTTTGAACGTTATTTTTTCTTTTTACATTTTAACGCAATATCTTGTGGATGATCACTTGATAGTTGATTTTACTATTTACTTTGTTAGTTAGAGCTAACTTCGAGCTTGCTTTATAAATCCTTACTATCCATACAAGTAATAAATGCGAAAGTAACACTGTTTATTGTCTGTCTGTCTCTTCACACTTAAACCCCTGAGTCGATTTTTAGATTGAATTTGATATGAAGGTAGTTGAAGTCACAGAACCATTAGTAAATTAAGCATTTTGACTCAGCTTGCGTTAAATTCTAATGTATCTACCTTTGTCTTCTTAAGACATCATTTTTCTTAGAACCTATACATATAATAAGAGGGATGAGACGACCGACAGAAAGTCGGACCGTGCGGGCGATCCGTCAGTATTGATGACGTCATTTGTCTACTGACCCCTAGCTCGATACGTGAGTTGCAAGGTTTGACGCAAGGCAGAGAAGAATTGGAAGAAATGGCAATGGGCGCGGCTCATTCGATCTTAAGTATTATTTTCAATCATTTCATAAGTAGAGATCTTCTACTATCTAAAGCCCCGCGCCTTCACGTTTCAAAACGCTTCAATTTTTTTATTATTATTTAAAAAGCACCACCAACACTCTCAACGCATAGCTGATGGCTGTCTCAGCACGCACACATGTGTTGAGAGTGTTGGTGGTGATTTTTAAATACATTGAAGCGTTTTGAAATGTAAAGGCGCGGGACTTTAGGTAGAAGAAGTTCTCTATATATATGTATATGAAATGTTGACCGTTACTGACGCTCTGTGTGATTGACAGCTGACGACGGGATGAACGAAGAGCGGAGAGCGAATGGACCGGTTGGAATGAACGGGACGAACGAATCTGAATCTAGAAGAACTAAACGGGAGCTCTTACTGGTCGCTTGCACTGTAAACTGTAACCTCAATTTGTATGTGTTTTTCCAATTTTCTTTGCTTTCTTTCAAAATAAAACTGTTCGGTCGAAACGGTCCTGGTTTTCCTCAGCGCCACGCGCCACATGTATATTCCTTGGGGGTGTACGGGTGCAACATGGTCTAAGAAAACAAGGTCTTTCGATCCGGGTGACGTGTCACCCTTACGTCATTCGCACTGCTGTGTGTTGCAAGTGGTGTATTAAAATAATCCCCGACCTCCAGGTTACTACAGAATACCGGACTGTCATACCTGACGAAGTATTTGCGACATTGATAAAGAAATAAATGCGAGGTACGGGAATGACAAAAAAGAAGTTCCTACTCGGGTTAAGCCCCAACCCCACAGCAGCGCACGGCCACACTGCTTCACGTGGATGACGTGAAGCAGTGTGACACGTCACCCGGATCGACAGACCTTGTTTTCTTAGACCTTGTTGCACCCGTACACCCCCAAGGAATATACATGTGGCGCGTGGCGCTGAGGAAAACCAGGACCGTTTCGACCGAACAGTTTTATTTTGAAAGAAAGCAAAGAAAATTGGAAAAACACATTCAAATTGAGGTTACAGTTTACAGTGCAAGCGACCAGTTAGAGCTCCCGTTTAGTTCTTCTAGATTCACATTCGTTCGTCTCGTTCATTCCATCCGTTCCGTTGTATACCTACACATTTGCTTCGTATAAAAATGTAGACGGATGTTTCCACAACATCGACGTCTACGCTACGTGCGCCGCTGTGGGTTGCCGGCTTTATAATTATCGCGGTAGACGGCTAGCTCCGACGACCTCGTGAAGGTCGCGGGAAACCGGTGGAAGCAAGTAGCACAGGACCGGTCTGAGTGGCGAGCCTTGGGGGAGGCCTATGTCCAGCAGTGGACGTCTTTTGGCTGAAATGATGATGATGAGACGGCTAGCTTAATGAAAGTTCAATATTCCGCTTACCGCTCTCGCTTGTAACTTAACACGTATGAAAGACACTAGGGAGAAAGACGTGAAAGTGTTTTATTGAGACGGAAATACCAAATCACGTTCACTTTCTTTGTCGCTCTGTTTGTATGGGTTAATATGGATTTTATGGAAAACCTAAATCATACTAAATCTTTTGTATTTTGTTACATTTACAACCTAACGTGTCCTCATTTCAGAATAAGTTTTTTCAAAAATTAAATTTTTGGGACACGTTTTTATTGCTGACTGTACTTTTCTTTGTAAATCCTTCATCTACCCTTCAAGACGAATCAAACGAGCCCAATATCGATGGGTTTATGTAGTTTTATTATGGAGTTCCTATGGGCACCTTCCAGCTCCATCATCAGATCATCTCCACGTCATCATAATATTGCATTGTCACGCGATTTACATATTCGTGCAAAATTTCAGCTCAATCGGAAATCGGAATGTGGGTCAAATTTAACTTGCAAGATTCCATTACATAGTTATATATACAGGTCGACCTAATAAAAGTGAGTTAAAAATAACCACAGTTAGATTCCGAACGAAAATCGGCAGATAAGTATTATTTAATATTACCGAACGTGTTGACAAACTCGTACCAGTCGTTTCAATATGTTTAATGCATAACGGGAACCTTTTAATAAACAACAAATAGAAAACATGTAGACGTACATATGACGTACATAAAAAGTACCGCTTCGTGCCCATTGGGTCGTTAATGTCTCAAAGGCTTGTTTCTAGGTTATTTTTTATTGAAGAAGGTGAGAAATGATAATTTTATTTTCACCTTTATTTAACGTTTCTGCCACTGTTACTTAATATATATTTATTTTCCTAGGGGAGTAAAGCGTTTATTGCTGAACGTGTGTTCAAATCAGCTTTTCCGAGTAGGTGTAGCCTTAGTTTACTTTAATGAAATTACCGTTTTGAATAATAACTCTTTTTTTATGTCATTGGTTGGCAAACGAGCATTCAGACCACTTAGGGTAAGTTAGTCTTCACCAAAGGTCGCTATCGTGTGTACAACAGATGCTGGCACTACTTAAGTAAAATACATTCTTAAATCAAATACTGTTGAGAAAATTTTATATTGATATGTAATTAGTTACTAATTCAACTTTGTTATTGGAACTGTATTATTTTTAAGATTCCGACTGAAGGACTCTGTATCCATGGTCATGAATAAATTATGAAAAAAACATTCTTAAAGCCTGGGAGCAGTCGCAAGACGCCATTGTTGTCTTTTTCGATTTATCTAACGTTTTTGATTGCGTTAATCATATTAATTTGTTGAACAAATTAGCGAAATAAGTGTTAAATGCGATAATAGACGTCGCTGCCAAGGTAGCCTGTATGAAAATTTGAACTCCATGAGCGATATCTATATGGCACCTCAAATCATCTTTCAGGATATGTACGAGTATTAGGCGGTTTTCACATCTCCGCCGCGGATTTGAAACAGCGGTCGGCGGAACATTTGCGATCGTTTGTCCATTATACACATCTTTGACGCCGTTCACATCTCCGCCGCGGAACTGAGCGGTTTGAATTTGAACGTGGAGATGTAAACGGCGTCAAGGATGTGTATAATGGTCAAACGATCGCAAATGTTCCGCGGTACCGCTATTTCCAATCCGCGGCGGAGGTGTGAAAACAGCCTTATTGTATGGAGATTTGAAGCGCCCCTTGGATATTGCTCATAATACGTACTATATACCTTTTCCGATGCACGCCGACTGCAATTTTTGGGATTTTTTGTTTAATTCTGACGAATTTCCCCAACACCCATTTTCGCTGAAGTGTGAAGCGGCCGCCACGTTCTCGAATGTCCGCTCAAACTTGTTCGCTCAAAGCGATCTTGCGACGTGAATTTTTGATACAAAATCCCCTATTTTCCACCTCCGCTAATGGTTTGAAGTGCTCATCCACTCTGGATTTACGTTGTGTGACGTATTGAATGGGGCTTAGGGTATTTTTGGCTCATTTGGCGCAACCGTCGTTTGAGACATGGCTGTGTCAACTTTTGTAATTATATCAAACCATAAAATGCGTTAAGTGTCCCTTAAAATTTTTCCAACTTTCTAACTAGCCAATAAAATAGACATGATTAAAAAAAAACATTGTCAATTTTCAGAGAATCTTTTCTTGGCTGCACTGCACTCCTACACATTCCAAGGTACCTATATGCCAAATTACAGCTTTCTATGAACTTTAGTTTTGGCTGTACATTTTCTGTCTGTCTCTCAGTTACTCACTCAGTCAGTTACTCAGTAACGGAAGTGTTCTATAACATAGATAAGTTGATAACAAAATTAAAATAATTCATTTTGTCCGCCGTTCAACCCAAAGTGCTTCCTGGGAAGCCTTTTTCTTTCTTCATCAAAGGATGCACTTAGCATTTCAAATGCGAACAGAAAAAATGTCCTGATTGCTTTGACATTATTATTTTGAGAAATTTACGTAATTGACGAAGGAATTTTGATAAACTGCCTGCCATTTTTCCTATATCAGGCAAATTAACAGCTCGCTCTCATATTTAACACTGATGATATTTTACCCACAGAATTAGCTAACAATTCTTAGCATGTTGTTTAGATTTTCGATTCTTTTCGAGTTAGTAAGTAAAAAATGTATGGCCCAGTATGGGATTGATGGTGTGGGCGATACTTAAAATAGTAAGTGATTTAAAAAAATCGACTTTTCTATAAAATATAGTTCACTTCTGAAAGTAATATCAAGCGAATCTAAGATTTGTTGAAAAAATGTACTTAATTTTGCAACTTTTCTAAATATAGTGTACAAAAAATTCAGAGATTTTTTTTTATTAAATCCGTCAGACAGAGATATATCGAAATGGTTTTCGAAATATACTTACGCCTTAGTAAAAATTTGAAATCTTGTTGATTCATTGTCAGCTTTCCGCCGCATCAGTGGAAAAACACCCAACTTTTTTACCAAATGACTTCGGGCGCCATTTGTAAACAATTTGTTTGGAATTTGTCGTTTTTGACAGCCGCGGGGAAAGGTCGGGGTCGTGTGCTGAATTACGAGCAGATGTTTACGTAGGGTTCATGTTTTATAGAGTCATTACACCCACATACATGGGAAACGTATGTTACTGAAGTTCATGCGCTTAAATACTGTGTGTATGTATGGATAAATCCATGTTATAGGGCATTTACTTTGTTTTATGTTGTTTGTTGTTTGTTTTGCTTTTTCTTATATCGTTTTAGGGATGTGGGACGCAAATAGGCTGTAGTAGTAGTAGTACGTAGTAAAGGATGTGATGGGAAACTCATCGGTAAACTGAAAAGTGCCTGAAAAATTGTGAAAACGAAATGGCAGTGGGCGGAGCACATAGCTCGCAGAACTCTGAAGTCAGAAAGACACAATGTATTAGTCTCCAAATAATAAAAAAGAAACTGTTATTTGTCAAAGTTGTGAGAATCCCTTACATTTTTTTTTTAATTTGTTGACTAATGCGTGTGCTAATAGTCGTGGTAGCTTAGTGATGTGACCTACCGCCTCTCATGCAGAGGGTCGGGGGTTCGATTCCGGCTCGCACCTCTAAGTTTACTTATGTGGGAAATTCAATTTGAATTTACAATGAGCTTTTCGGTGAAGGAAAACATTGTGAGGAAACCTGCACGCATCTGCGAAGTAATTTAAAAATGTGTGTGAAGTCCCCAATCCGCGCTGGGCCCGCGTGGGGACTATAGGCCAAACCCTCTCATGATGAGGGGAGGCCTGTGCCCAGCAGTGGGACGCAAATAGGCTGTAGTAGTAGTATCTTCACTTCTAGACGCCGTATTCTTTGTACAGATCGAAGGAGCTGCTCAACTGCACCTGCTTCATATCGATCCGGAAAAGTTTGAATAGGTACAAGTGGTTTTTATATCTCGTTCGCGAGGAACCACCAATTCTTGCCAAGTATTTTCTTGGAAACTTTGCCTGTGAGCTCCTTCTCCATTGTGTGGAGTGGTCGGTACATTGTTATTTTTATTCGACAGCTGTTCGAGATATCTCGTTCCTTTTCACAGTATATTAACATTGCATTGGCAAGGTAAATGCTATGATACTATGTGAAAACGTTATATGGTGGCTCACGATTCAATGGGGACTATCGTTTCTTTGCTCACCAGTTGGCGCCACTGTTGACTAAGGTCCAGAGGTATAGCTGTCAAAGGCGACTTTATAGGATCGGCGCCGGAACAAAGTTTTAAAATCTTGAATCTTATTAAGTTTATTAATTATAACTATCATAATATGATGATGATGATGATCATAATATCGAGTAGCTATGCCGCAATGTTGTGCAGTTCCGTGTTCGAAAAAAAAATCCGCTAACAAAGCGTTCACACTCATCGCCAAATAATCCATATCTTTGCGATAATTTCACGAAGGAATTCACTTTTCAACAGGTAAATTAAAGAAATTATAATTTATGTCACGAAGCCCGCCAAAACCAGTGAATAGTGAATGTTATTAGACTTCACGCGACACTAGCGCCTCTAGTGGCAAATTCAGACGCGATAGCCCCCATATTCCTGCGATTTGAAGTCCTCGCTCCATTTTGTATGAGGTCTACCGAAAATTCGTCTCCCTATACGACGACGGCATTCGAGAACTTTCACTTCAAGTTTTAGATATCCGGTCCTTTTTCAACAAATCATTAACTGAACAAATAAATTTTTTACACCTTTTTCCGTACCAATTACTAGTGTGTAGCATAGAAATGAAATTAGGTCACATGTTGCGTAAAGTTCTCTTAACAAGCGATCTAAGCGCGAAAGCTACGTGTTGACCTCGGTGAGAGGACTTAACCCAAGATCCGTACAAATGGAGAAAAATATAATTAATTTCCGAGAAAAAGCCTTTTCAACTAACGATGTAGATTGTGACCTTGTCGACCCCCTACTAGGAAAATTACTTAGAAGTAAGGAAATGGCAGTGTGCATGACGACAGCGCCAACTAGCGAATGAGAAGTCGGCGGCGCAATATGCAACTATACTCGTTGGTCGACGGACTCTAGACCATCTTATTAGTGGAACTAATTCTGTGACGAAAATTTGTGGCGTAAAAGGCTTGTGTGTCTCTTTATCTAACCTCATAACGAGAGATAGAGACAAAAGAAGCCTCGGATGACGTTACTCGCTCGAGATGTACTTAATGCAATGCAAATAAAAACGCAGCAGTGACAGTTCACTGCACTGGTGTCTATGGAGTGTGGAATGTGTCTTGGTAAGGAGCGCAATCTTATATGGCGAAACAGTTGAAAACGTTTCCAGCGGATTTGATAAGCAACAAAACAATACACACTCGCCTCACAACCGTTTTCGCTGCGTTTTCGCCTCAGCAGCGCCATCTGAAGACGCTACTGCAGACTATCCGCCTAGGTGGCTTGACTGGAGTGGCGACCGCAGCGCCCCCAATCTACCGGATTTGGTGTCCGCTTATGGAACTATAAAGATTGCACTCCTTTACTTCAACCCTCCATACTGGTGTCCGTCAGAAATTTCATATTTGGCCATGTGACATGCTGCGATCGTTTTCGTAATCCCCACCACTGAGTTTGCCCACAGAGAATAAGAGGCCTGTCTAAGGAGCAGAAGAAAGGGCTGGAAAGGGCTGTCAGGTAGATACTACCACCTTCAGTCTAGCAGTTGACCACACAACTGAAAAGTGCAGTTGAAATTTTAAATTGAATTTCTCACATAGTCATAATAGATTAGAAATCCACCTGCATGAGAGGCGGTAGCTCAAGCTAATCTCAGAATATTCCCGTTACATTCTAAATTTCTAGATAGCTTCGGCATAAGATTCTTCATACCAAAATAAGAAATAATGTTAACAAAGTGATTAAATTAATATGGTACAATTGGTATGTCGAATTATATATTTATGACGCTGCGGCGTCGTAAAATGAAGACAAATTCAATGTACAAACCTATATTAAAAAAAATAATAATAATAAAATAAATAAGAGAGAAAGTAATAAGAAAGACCGACTGCGAGTTTCTTTCTGGGCGGTTCTTCTCGCAGGTAGTCTGGTCATAGTTAAATATCCAAAGCTTCTAGATTTGCCGAACCCGACCCTTACGTTTGCAATCTGCCTACTTATTTACAATGCATTTCGGATCGTGCCATTGACAACTGTCAAAGAAGTGTCATATAAAGGATGACAGATAGATTGTGAGAGAACTTGGTCGAGATCGCGCCAAAAAGTGTTATTGCTAAAGTTTAATTACAAAGCCTTATGAAAAATGACAATATACACAGTTTGCAAGCGTTACAGTGGTTTTATTTGGAGCTTCACATCAAAAATTACCCGCTGCCCCGACATTTACAATAAATCTAAGTCCATGTATTATATAACAGAATATAACGCATATTCTAACAAAAAGGTTTCTTAAGTTGACGTCGAAACACCGCGTCAAACGGTTCACTTTTTAGCTGTGCTAAGACGGACAGATAACTCGGTTCTTAGGATTCTTTTGTCCCGATACTCGAATAGTTCTATGGTCTTGATAGTCGATTCGTGGCAAGTCACTTATAGAAAATTGCTTCTTCATCTCCAAACCTTATTGATTGCTCCCAATCGTCTCCCATTCATCGTTAAATGAGAAATATAGATGTATAGCTGCGGGTGCAAAGTTCGAGATCCTTTGATTCATTGGCCACTTTAAGAGACAGAAATGCGACGCGATACTCTAGTTAATAGAAATATTGTGGGCCAGGTCAGCGACGAATTGACTACTTATTGTTTTTTATTTATTTATTGGTTTTCTAACGAGCAGACGGCCTGATGGTAATGTTTACGATTTTTACCGGTAGTACGACCTGATACATGTCCGGTACATTCCCGCTAACATGCCGCAAACAATTCGATCGATCCCCATACGAAGTACCAGTGTGTGCTTGTTGTACGTGCAGTAGTAAGTATGTGCTTTCACACATTATCACGTCACACTTTATAGTTTTAAAAACATTTAGACATTTTATGTCTTCTAAATCTCCACAAAGTCAAAGTCAATGTACATTTATTTGCATTAACATAGGTATTAAGGTGTTCATAATACAAAAATGGAATCCATGTTTAAAATTCAGTTATTTACGTTAAGTACACGTCCGTCTTTGGGTCACTAACTTAGCAAATTGCAACGGTCTAGTGCTATCGGAGTAAATTGGCGATGACAGCTGGACGCACAGACGCACGAGTTATCATGATACAATAATACTTCGCCAGGTATGACAGTCTAGTATTCTGTAGTAGTGTGGGTGTCACCCTAACATTATTCGCACTGCTGTGTGTTGCAAGTGGTGTATTAAAATAATCCCCAACCCCCATGTACCCTGTGAATGTTTCGTTAAATTACGTTCATTTGTTTGTCCCATTTAGTGTGTTTAAACAAGTAAATGACAATTGTAATGCGCAAATAATTTATTTTGCATGATAACGGCAGAAAATAGTAATTCCTTCGTTTTTGTTTTTTTTTTGCAATTAAGTGGCAATTCGAGTTTGATGTGCGGGTGACACGCCAGCCGGATGGCAGACCTTGTCTTCTTAGACCATGCGAGTGACCCTATAAGGGTGCCGATTTTTCCTTTTCAGTTTCGGAACCCTAAAAAACAATACCCGCTCCGCTTCCACAGCTCAGACCATTTATTTAACTTGGTCAGCGTTCCATTTTAGCCGGCCACTCGTGCGGGTTCATTTTATTGAATATGCGACGGCGTATCCAGTGTGCTATCTAGCTCGCTGACATGAGGAGGACAGCGCTATATCGATTAGGACCCATACGCCTTTTGATCTTGCTTCCCGCGCAGGGCAGTCTATTCACTCAGTGTATGGAGTGTGGAATGTGTCTTGGTAAGGAGCGCAATCTTATATGGCGAAACAGTTGAAAACTTCTCCAGCGGATTTGATAAGCAACAAAACAAAACACACTCTCCTCACGACCGTTTTCGCCTCAGCAGCGCCATTTGAAGGCACTACTGCAGACTATCCGCCTAGGTGGCTTGACTGGCGTGGCGACCGCAGCGCCCCAATCTACCCTATTTGGTGTCCACTTTTGGAACTATGAAGATTGCGCTCCTTTACTTCAACCCTCCATATATCCAAGTAAATGGCTGTCTGGCTTGTCTCTAATGTGATTGTGATTGTCCAAGAATAGTCGACATTTTGTCTGCGGACGTCGTAGGTATTGTATTTATTACTAAGGGCATTTTTAATACATACTAAAAACTACAATTTAAGAAAATCTTTTTAAAAACAAGCTCTTACTAACGTACCTACTCGTCAAGACGGATCAAACGAGTCCAAACTCGATGGGGTTGTGTCGTTTAACTACCGAGTTCCTATGGCCACCTTCCGGTTCCATCATCAGATCAGCTCCGTGTCATAATAATTTTGCGTTGTTATCAGCTTTACACATGCATGCATAATTTCAGCTCAATCGGTAACCGGGAAGTGGATCAAATTTAACTTGCAAGATTTAATTACATTGCTTGTGTCTGTAATTACAAACATCGGGACAGGTGAAACTAAATAAAGCTTGTAATATGTATAAACAACTTGCTTCCGCCCGCGACTTCGTCATACGTAAAAGTAGCCTTTGTCCTTTCCCGCGACTTGAACTATCTTCATACCTCATCTAAATCTGTCCAGCGGTTTAAGCGTGAAGAGTTAGAAGACAGATATAGTTACTTTCGCGTTTATAATATTACTCGTAGTAGTTAATCCATGGTGGAGCTACCACTTTTCCGTAACACCCCCGAGCTCCATCATCAGATCAGCTCGGTGGTGCCATATTATTGCATGGTCTTCCAATCTACATATTCTTGGCAAGTTTCGTCATGATAGTTACGAGTAGAAAGAAGTTGGTGAAATCTAGCTTGCATGATTTGTTTACATAGTGTGCAGTCAGTTACACCGTTTACGATCTAATAAAAGCGTTGTAAAAAACGGTAGGCCTTTCGAAAGCGCTTTTTCATCAAGTCAATCGGCTGCACCATCTGAATGAGGGAGAAATTACATTTTTTCCGTTCTCCTGTTTTCCTTGGTAATAACTTTCTTGATTTCCACTCGGCGCTTATTTCAATGCTGATATTTTCCTCCAACGTTTTATGTTTTTGCAAAGTTAATTGAGTCTGGAGGTTTATTGTGGTGTGGGCACTGTTTTTATGACGTGTTTTTTGAACTTGTATTTGTTTTTCGGTTTGTCCTTACTTTAGTTCACTTTACTTTGTTTGTAGATCTTGTAATTATTTTTTTATTAATAACTTGCTTCTGCCCGCGTGTAATTCGATTATCGCGTTCCCGCGGCAATTCTGCGTTTTTCCGGGATAAATAGTAGCCTATGTCCTTTCCCGGAGCTCCAAATATCTCCATACCACGTTTCATCCAAATCGGTTTAGCGGTTGAAGCGTGAAGAGGTAACAGACAGACAGAGTTACTTTCGCATTTATAATATTAGTATGTATTACCAACGGGTACCGTCTACTTTTGCAAGTTCATAGAGAATAGAACGCTAGCGCTACTCGTCTTTAAAACAGTCAATGATCAATTGATCAGTCGTCGATTAAACTTAAGTAATTAATTTGGTCCTCGAATCATCATCATTAACATGACATTCATCATCATCGTCTTCTTCATCATCATTATCAACATTATAGTCATCGTCGTCGTCGTCGTATATACCGTTTGGCGTGTTAGATTCGTCCTGCACTATCCGAAATCTTGAAACTTCTCTAAGAGGTACTTCTTTGAAAATCATGACTTACTCACTTGACTTAATGTCCTGTGACCCCTTGGAGGGGCAGAGGGAGTCCAGAGCTTGTCTAGGTAAGTGATCGGGAATTCTTCTTAGGGTGTGACCAATCCAAGGCCACTTGCGGCGTTTGATCTTGTTACCGATCGTAGTTTCGTGGCAGAGTTCCCTGGAAATCTTTCCCGGCCAGTAAATAAGGAGTGAAAATCATGCCACACAATAATTTATGTATATTATGTATATTTATTATGAGTATATATTTAAGTATAATTTTACATATAATAGGTATATGTTTTTTATATTCTTATGTAAGTTTATAAATAAATGATTATGTGTTTGAGAATATTTTTTTCCATCTAAGTATATTGATTTGTTTAGGGCACAGACACTTTCTGTTTTACCCTATGGTTTACTGGTAGAGAATGTCGCCATTGGGCATTAAGTTCGCCATTTTTACATATTTGTTTTCTTGTGCAAAAAAGTTTAAATAAATAAATAATTATATATTTGATTCTTAGTTGTGGATTGGACGTGACGTAATCGAAGCAATGGGAAACCTTTGAAGATGCAAGTTTAGAGCAGCCGGCAACCATTAGGTGACTTCTACTAATTAGAGGAACGTCCAACAGACGTAGAATGTTCCGTGTATTGCTCTCTCTAAAGGTATCTGTTACTTTTCTAGCTAACCGTCGATTCCAAGAAGAAATAGCATCATTTAATTGCCAGAACATTTACACAAGGTGATATTTCGCGTGTATTAGGTTCAATGCTCTGTCGAAGAATGACATGCTTTTAGAAGATATTTTTTTTATTATCAATAAATTCCTTAACATTATAAAAACATTGATTTTCTAGAAATTTAGTGAGAGCTGTGATAAATTCTGTGACATTGAATTGCGTGAGGACCTGGGCGACCGAGCATTGCTCGGGTGACAATAGCTAAAACCGAGTTTTCTCAGATGAGACCAGCTAGATCGATTTGTCGCCCCCGTAAACCCCTGTATTCCAAATTTTGTCCAAATCGTTATAGCTGTTTCTGAGATCGCTTGGATAAATAAATATATAAACAGCGAAATATACAAGTTTAGCGCGTTTAAAGTACCTACAAGATTTCATTTGGTAGCGAATTATTCTAGTAAATGCCCTTATCTTATCATGACACGGAGGCACTTCTTCTTAGTGTCCGCTAAATAATTTTTCTTCTTTTTCGCCCATTAGTGCATAAAAACATACGAATACACACACACACACACACACACATAAACATACACATAAACACACACATACACAAGCGCACTCACCTCCTAGATTAAATTAGTATTTAATTTAAGTATCTAATAATATCTAAGTCCACAAGGGTCCCAAGATACAGGCCCAGCCTAGTTTGGGGTCCGCCAGACATTTCTACTTTTGTATTATACACTTGTTCTAAGCAAATAAATAAATATTTGATTCGATTTGATTTTAAATACACATACGATAGGCATTTCTTCGGTACATAATAGGTACTTATATCGGAGCGACATTACGGCTGATATAACAAATTTAAATATTGAGCTCTATGTTGGCCTCCGAATACGTCACCGAATTTCTTAAAAAATGTGGATAGGTTTTATCAAAAACAAATGCTTTTTTTATATACATACACACTAAAGGCAAAATGGTTAATAAAGTCTAGTTAATAATTGCAACAAAACCTTTTAGAAAGTTAGAAATTGTATCTAACGTTTGTATCTTCGAATATAAACGGAAAGCTGTCATTACAACTAGGGTTTGCAATCCGGATATCCGGATATCCGAAATATCCGGATATCCGTAAAATTTCAGATCCGGATCCAACGTCTCATGAAATCCGGATATTTCGGATTTCACGGATTCGTGAAAAATTGGTCATGATTATAACAGAAACAGTTTTTGATTGAATTTCTGAATGATTTCGTACATTTTTTGGTTGTGCGTGTCGTGTTTTTTGGGTTCCGAAGTCCACAAGGAACCCTTATAGTTTCGCCATGTCCGTCCGTCCGTCCGTCCGTCTGTCCGCACTATTGCTCGGAGATGCTTATTTCTAGAAAGCTGTAATTTGGCATGAATATACATATTAGTTACGCTGACAAAGCGGTACCTATAATAAAATTTTGAAATATTTTTTTATAGGGTACCTCCCCTACTCGTAAAGTGGGGATGTAATTTTTTTTCTTGCGTACCCCATGGTGCGGCATATCGTTGAATAAGTCTTAAGAAAAATTGTGGGTTTGTTAAAACCATTTTTTGATTAAGTGATGCGTTTGTCGAATATTAAGCTTTAAAGTGATATTTTTTGTTAGAGTCACGTGTCCCCCCCTGCCAGCTAAATGGTAGTATTTGGATGGCTGAAAAAAATCACGGTTGTGGTATATATATAACGTAGTTGAAAGGAAAACTATCACAGCTAAGTAGGCTGTACAAACTTACGAGTCATTGTCGACCAACTTATGAAATGATTAAAAAACCAATGATATTTCTCGAGCGGCAGGGGCGTCAGGCGGGCATGTCATACCACAGGCTAGCTAGATGCTAATAAGTCTTAGAAAGGTACTGTGGGCATCGTCAACTTCGGAACCCTATACTTTGCGCGTGGCCCGACACGCACTTGGCCGGTTTTTATCATTGAATTTTTTGTGTCAATTGAGGATTGACGATTTCCATTAGTTTTATTTTTATACATAATTATAATGTAATATCGTTGTAATGAGTGCTGAAAGAACGAGAGGACTAAGTTGTTACTTTTTCTAAGCAAAATTGCTTAGTAAGTAAGTAGTCTAACGACTGTTTAGCTATTTTTTAAAGGTAAAGTAGGTTTTTTAATTATTGTAATTATTACTTATATGACTGATATCAAACCAATAAACATACATAAATGTAACTTTTTCTCCGTTTTCATATTTTTTTTCTACGCTTATCTAAGGCAAATTAAGAAAAAACGCCGAAGTTAACGCGGTGTTTTTGGAATCCATAGAATTAATTGTTCTAAACAAAGATATATAAATAAAATTTAAAATGCTTTTATTACATGATTTGAAATATAATAGGGGAATTAAACAGAAGTTAACAGAACCTACTCACAAAATAATCGCTGTGAGAATCGTGTCTTTTGGGTACGTACCTAAATTGCCTAATAATATTAGGTCCTTACATATGAAATTGGCGTTTCATATGGCAGAAATGAAAACGATTTTTTTTTATGAAACTATTTTTTTATTTAGTCAAAGTATGTACCATGGCTATCTATGCACTTTTGCCATCTCGAAGGTAGTTCATTGATTCCTTTACTAAAAAAAGTGTGTGAGCGAGAATCAATAAAATCTTTGAAGGCCGTTTGGACAGCCTCGTGAGAATTGAATTTTTTTCCTTGCATGAAGTTGTCCAAATTCCGAAAAAAATGGTAATCAGTTGGAGCAAGGTCCGGGGAGTATGGTGGGTGTCGAAGACATTCCAGTCGCAGCTCCCGTAGTTTTGCGGCCGTCAAACGTGCCGTATGTGGTCGAGCGTTGTCCTGAAGCAGCAGTGGGCTAGATCGATTGACCAGTCTGGGTTGTTTAATGGCTAGCTTTTCCATCATCGTTTGCAATTGTTGACAATACACATCAGCCGTGATTGTTTGCCCAGATCTTAAGAAACTGTAATGGATGACACCGGCACTAGTCCACCAGACACTTACCAGTACCTTTTTCTGAGTCAACTTTCGTTTCGGGCAGAATTTGGCTGGTTCACCTGGGTTCAACCATTGTGAAGAACGTTTCCGGTTGTCGTACAAGATCCATTTTTCATCACAAGTAACGATACGATTCAAAATGCCTTCATTATTGTGCCGGTTGAGAAGTGAAACGCAACACTCGACGCGTGTTTCTTTGTTTGCGTCGCTCAATTCATGCGGTACCCATTTTTCAAGTTTTTTCACTTTTCCAATTTGTTTCAAGTGAATCAAAATGGTTTTATCACTCACACCGAAGCCTGCCGCTAACTCTGACGTGGTTTGCGATGGATCTGCTTCCACAATTGCTTTTAATTCTTCGTTATCAACTTGTGTCTCCGGCCGTCCACGAGGCTTGTTCTGTAGGTCAAAATTTCCAGAACGGAAACGTTGGAACCAATAACGTACCGTATTTTCTTTTGCAGTAGCTTCCCCATACGCATTGTTAATCCTACGAGCCGTTTCTGCAGCACTAGTGCCGAGGTGAAACTCATATTCGTAAATATAGCGATATTTTAAGTTCTCCATATTGTGAACAGAACGATGTGAAAGAAAAACAAATGACGCGATAACAAATAAATTTCGTAATTCGAACACAGAAATACATGGTCTTAAATTTGAAATAAATTTGAATTTGGAATTCCTAGCCGAACGCCACATATTTTGAATCAAAGTTGCCAGTTCGCCAAACGCCAATTTCATATGTAAGGACCTAATATTAGGCCCGGTTCCTATATCCACGAAACGCCTCGTTTTAGCTACGGATGCTTAAGATTTGACATTTGGGCCATAGAAAATCTATCAAATACTAACTATCCGTAGCCAAAACGAGGCGTTTTGTGGATATGAGGAACCCGGAGTTAATATGTATCTGCAAAAGTTATAGAACGTTACTTTTTGTAAAAAATCCGTATTATCCGAATTATCCGGATATCCGGATTTGTCAAATTTTAATATCCGAAATATCCGGATCCGAAAAAATGACGGATTTTGCAAACCCTAATTACAACGTAGCGGTGAGGGCTGGCGGGACCTCCCGCCTTGTTAACCGAATCGCTACAGTCGAAATAGCCCCAGGAGACAGATTTTAACAGTAAGAAGGAAAGAAAGAAAGATAAAGCATGTATTTATAACGACATGACACATAAATAAACATATTACGCTGTACTTTTTATTTATATAACAATCATTCTAACATTCATTTTTGTTTTCAAGCTTTTATTTTTTATTAACATCTTTAAAAATGTACATACGTCGTACTAAGCATAGAATAAGCTTTAGATGTAAGTAACAATATTGCTACACCCTAATAGGGTCCATGTGTGTACTGTTTAACCTTAAGAACACAGAAAGGTGCTGCAAATAAATAAATATGAATATTAGACTTACATATAGGGTTGCCAGATGTAATGACCCTATTATCGGGAGAAAAAAAAAATTTTTCGGGATTTTGGGACTTCGGTCGGGAGAAACAAAAAAAAAACCTAATAAGATTAAAACCACCTTCAAACTTTAATAAAAGTACCTAACTTTTTTAGCCGAAAAAACTTTTTCCTATTAAAGAAGACTTATCAATTTTACGCCGACGCGGTACGGAGAAATGTTTCGCTTGATCACAATTAAGAACTTAAGATTATTGTTTTATTAACAGAAGTAGTTTTTGGGAGATTTATTACTTTGTCGGGAGTCGGGAGGCCACAATAAAATTCGGGAGAATCCCGCTAAATCCCGGCCATCTGGCAACCCTACTTACATACCTATTGAAAAACAAAATATACAGTTGTAGCCTCCTCTCACCACGAGAGGGTTTGGGCTCTTGAAATGACTGGCATAGTGGCAAACAATCTAAGTCAGATCCTAACTTTAATCTTAAGAAAAGTATATTTGAGCACACACACACACACACTAGTAGTGGTCTGAGTGTTTGATGAGATGACCCATAAAACTTACCTAACTCTCACCGTAAAAGAAGTAATAAGGTAAACTTAGTTAACCTTCAAACAAATCAGCGTACGCCCGAAATAAGTGTTAATGCGATAATATATGTCACTGCCTAGGTAGCCTGCATACACATTTGAACTCCATGAGCAACATCTAGATGGCGCTCTGCTGGCGAAGTATGAAAATTTCAATCTTTCTGGCTATTTCTGGAGATTGACAGTCTTATATAATTACCTACATTGTCTCTGCTCTCACTGTCGCGAGATCGGTCGGCCATCTGCGGTTTCATTCTGTTTGAAAAACGATTAGCACTGAAATTTTTGAAAGAAACCTATGCGCTCATTAACTTTCACCGACTGGGGCTCATGACTACAGATTCCCAATCCTACAGATTCTCTAATCTACGGATTCCCAATTTAACAGATAACCAATTACACAGGTTCCCAATTTAACAGATAACCAATTACACAGGTTCCCAATTCTACATATTCTTTATTCCACAGTTTCTTATCTGACTACTATTTTACCGGTAAGGGTCCACTCAGTCCGTTAGGTGTGAATGTAGGTTAGGTTCGTTAGTTATCTATATACGCCCGAAGGGCAAACTACCTAGAAATAGGGGCCCCGCGTAGCGGGGACCCGTCGACCCAGTTACATTCCTTGTATTATTTTGTAGAATACCAATTATGTAGAATTGGGAATCTGTGGAATTGTGAATATGCAGAATCAATATTCTGTAAAATTTAAATTATGTAGAATTGGGAATCTGTACACTTGGGAATGTGTAGAAATAGAAATCTGTAGACATGGTATTCTGTAAAAGAAATCTGTAGAACTGGGAACAATTCCTTTCACCGCTATCGTTTACGTTATTTCTTACTGTTAAACTATGATATTCTGTGTCATGTGGCTGTCCGTAACATCTCTGGGAGCGCCCTGGCTTCACCTATAAGCGTTTGGTAGCGTAATTGCCATGTCGAATTCCTGGTAGCCATTTCCCAAATACATCGCTGTTACAAAATTTCATATCCTTTGCTGCATATGAAGATGAACTTTGTGTATCTACGATGTATGTATTTAAATAATGCCTACTTAATTTCTTGGTAAAACGTTCAAATTAGAGAAAAACTTTCCAAAATTTGGGAAATAATTCAATAATGTATTTTTATTTATTTAAACTTCATTGCACAAAATGTATACAATTGGCGAACTTAATGCCTAAAGGAATTCTCTACCAGTCAACCATAAGGCCAAACAAAAAGGAAAATGAGTAGGTGCATCAAAATAAGAAAGAAACAACAGAAATACAAGGAAGATAACAAAATATTTCAGAAGAGGATAAATGTACATAAACATACCTAAATATTATATAATAAATGAACATACATAACCCAGCCGCACGAAGCAAAGAAAAATATAAATGATTCTAAATTTACGCGACCTGCTCAAACAAATGCTTACGCAGCGCATTTTTCATGCTAAAGTTTAGAAATGTTTTTACCATATCGCTTGATTATTTTGATATTTAATATTGAGGTAGGTTACTACATTTTAAATTCTCATTTATTATCACGTGCGTGGTGCCCTAGTGGTTTGACCTACCGCCTCTCATGCAGAGGGTCGCGGGTTCAAATCCGGCTCGCACCTCTGAAATTATTTATGTGCGAAATTCAATTTGAATTTACCACTGAGCTTTTCGGTGAAGGAAAACATCGTGAGGAAACTTGCACGCATTTGCGAAGTAGTTCAAGGATGTGTTTGAAGTCTCCATTCCGCACTGGGCCCGCGTGGGGAGTATAGCCCAACCCTCTCGTGATTAGAGGAGGCCTGTGCCCAGCTGTGGGCCGTAAATAGGCTGTTGTAGTAGTAGTAGTCGTATCACGAGTAAAGATAAAGCTGAATTGAAGCTTAATTTTCTTGTTTGTTCTTTACTTTACTGTATAATATGTGTAGGCATTTTTTATACACGGTGGGTCAGAAAATATGGCAAATAATTAACCCACCGTATCGGCTATCGATTGTAAGTATATTGTATAGGTCTTTAATTTTTTTCGAGTTGGTAAAAAAATAATTGTATATGGGATTGGTTGTGTGAGCGACGCCTGAATCCTATACAATTTTTTTTTGGACCAACTTAAAAAAAATTAAAGACCTATACAATATACTTAGAATCGATAGCCATAGATACTGTGGGTTAATTATTTGCCATATTTTCTGACCCACCATGTATATTCTTTTTAGCGGTTTATATAGATAAAGGAATTTATTTATAGGGCATTCACCGTGTTAAATTGATGGATCTACCTGAAATTGGACAGGTAGATATTTACTTTATTAAAAAAGTTACGAGGCTTTATGATATTACATTTTTTTGTAACAGTGAAGGTGTAAATATTTTTTCTAGTTAAGGTTGTGGGAAAACGGTTGGTGCGAGTGGCATAAGACCAGTCTGAATCAACCCTTGTGGGCCCAGCAGTGGGAAACAGCAGACTACTAATAATAACAAGTCAATGTTTTCAGTAGGTATCTACTGCTATTAACGTCATCATCATCATTTCAGCCGAAAGACGTCCCCTGCTGGACATAGGCCCGCCACTCAGACCGGCCCTATGCTACCCGCTTCCACCGGTTTCCCGCGACCATCACGAGGTCCTCGCTCCATCTTGTTGGAGGCCTACCGACAGCTCGTCTCCCGGTTCGCAGCCGCCACTCGAGAACTTTCCGGCACCATTATATCAAGTTTTTTTATTTGAATCGTTGTTGGCACTGAGGGAAGGAAACTTGATATTCATTTATCTACCTATATGTAGGTAGAAATACTGAAACATTGCGACATTTTCAAGTTTCGCATGTATTTTCCGAATTCCCCTGAGACTTCGAAATAGTTCAGAGAACTGTCTAGTTCATGTCATATATTTGGATCGTGTCCAGTCTGCCAACAATACTAACAAAAACCGAACGAATTCTAAATCACTCCCTATTTAATACAAAGTTTCATTGCTTAGTGTATAAATAACGATTTATTGAAGTTTCCTCATTTTTCTTCTATTTAATACACTTCGTGTAACTAACTAACTAACAACACTATGTAAGAAATGTTCGAATCTAAATTGAACCCACTTGAAATTATCGTATCATGATGAAACTTGGCAGGTATATGTAACTTGGATGACAATGCAATAATATGGTACCACAGAGCTGATCTGATGATAGAGTTTGGAAGTGGGCACGGTAAAGTCAACGTTGTTTTGGTTTTTTAAACTAATATTTTTTTCCATGATCTCATATGCTGAAATTCGCGAAGTTAGTATCCCAAAGCAATGCAGCAATGGCATATCTTATAGTGAACTCAACGACATCGCAGTCTAGCGTTCGAGAATTTTGTTTTTATTTCGAAGTCTCATAAAAACGAATGCTCTCCTTGGAAACATTTCGCCGGCGCTCTCCAGTTATCTGGAGCGAGTCTAGTCTAGGCTCCTGACCCGCTTACTCAATTTAGCTTACCGACAAGACGGTGAAAATGCTACGTTATGAAATATGACAAGTATTTACAAGTTTCAGGAGAGAATTTGCTTGCTTTTAAAGAATTTCAAGATGTTTAAAGTAAGTACAATAATAATTATTGGAATTATGCTGTGCAATATCTTGATGGAGTGTGTTCGGAATTAAGCCTTTAGGACAAGATGTTTCGGTCGAAGCAGATCGATGCATATTGGTTTCCTGAATAGCATCTTGCCTCCCCTATGTCGGGAGAGGCTGAAATGTTGTTTAGATTATTTATTTAGGTCTAAGTAAGAATTCAGTAAGTGATGTAATTGTAGTCATCAACAGGGCGATGTGGCAAAGTCCCTTAAAATAAATTAAAATAAATATATATGTTGTGTTAAAAATGTCCAAAAACGATCCGCACTGGGGACTATCAAACCCTCTCGTGATGAGACGAGGCCTGTGCCCATCAGTGGGACGTAGAAAGGCTGGTGTGGTGGGACGGAACGCTATTTATTAACCCGACTGCGCCAGAAGAGGGGTTGTTTCTCGATTGATTGGATTGTATGTACTAGCATCATTCTGCCCGCGACTTCGCTCGAACTTTGACGAACGATGCGTTTTCCGAGATAAAAAGTAGCCCATGTCCTTTCCCAGGACTGCAAGTAACGACACACCAAATTTCAATTAAATTCGTCCAGTGGTTAAAGTGTGAAGATGTAGCAGACAATATCATCATTTATAATATTCGTATGCTATACAAAACTAAAGTTTAACACAGTAAAACTGCAGTGCAATCAACGTTATCAAAAGCACAAGTTAATTAATATTTGCGCGGTTTCAGCTCTCACTAGTTCTGTTCTGTTTAAACATGCAGTTTCTAATCAAATATGGCTCGATAGTACGATTAGTTTGGCTAGAATTGGTTCACGGATTGATTGAAAATCGTTTCGTACTATAGCTTCAGTCCTCGAATATACCTAACTAAAATAATGAAAAGTAGGGATGAAAAGTGGTCTACAGGTCGTGGAACGGATCTTGTGCGGTGAACAAAAGTAGAGGGGATTTCTGCGCATTTTTACGACTGAAGGGCCAATAAGCGTACGCGCACGAAAAACCGCCCGCTGCGTCCCGCGCCCCTCTGCCGATGAGACCTTATTTTTGGCTTCTGCGCGCAAGTTCCGTGCCGATGCTTGTATGTATGTAAGGACATCGGCGGGAAAGGTCTCGGGATTCGTACTATCTCCATAAAAAATATTCTAATTCATTACTCAAATCAACAGCAATGCAAACGGGTCACTGTATAGGATTTCCTATACAAAGTAACCCGTTTTCATTGCTGTTGAGTGTATTATTGATAATAATAATAATAAATAATTTATTCGCAAAATTAAAAAATAATAATAATAAAAACCCAGAGACAAAAGAGAGAGGCGAATCGGACCCGACTCAGCATGTGTCAGCCGTGAAGCCAACGCTGATCTCCCGTCGGGACCGCTCAGTGTACAAGAACACAGAAGATGATAAGAGCAATATACGCACACTACAATAAAAGACACGAACATTAAAAGAAAAACATGTAAAAGATAAATACTTAATAAATTTAAGGACAGGCATTCAAAACATAAAACAAAATAGAAATAAAAAAGTTAAAATTGATATTAAAATGGTACGTTTACACTTTAATATTGGTAAGTCCCCAATCCGCACTGGGCCCGCGTGAGGACTATAGCCCAAACCCTCTCGTGATGAGAGGAGGCCTGTGCATAGCAGTATGACACAAATAGGCTGTAGTAGTAGTAGTAGTATTATTGATATTATTGTCCATTACTTACTCAAATATGAGCTGGAAGAAATCCCTTAAAGGGATGAGCTCGCCTTTGTACATGTGTCTTTGTATTACTGAAAACTGTTTTTTTTGTAAAACAAAGTGTGACTGACTTATTATTAATTAGATATGTCCATACTTTAAGTTATAAATGCGAAAGTAACTCTGTATGTCATCTGTTACCTCTTCACGTTTAAACTACTGGACCGATTTGTATGAAATTTTGTTTTGAAAATAGTTGGAGTCCCAAGAAAGACATAGGCTATTTTTATCCCGTAAAAACGCAAAGCTGCGGGAACGATATTAGCCGACGAAGTCGCGGGCAGACGCTAGAAGGTCATTATTCGCGAGGCGAATTTGGAACTCCTGACTTTATGCTATAACTAGGATAGGTTTTAAAACCTAATACCTACCGTAAACTCTAAAATCCCTTTAGTTTCGGAGAAATTCAGAACTGGTAACTTTGACTTTACGTTAGTTGGAAGTTAGAATGGACTTAACTGGTTCACGGTTTCCAAATACTCGTAGAATCAATATTTCATTCTTAATTTGTTGTATTTTTATGTTTGTCCTTTGATTTGTTTGCATTTCATTTATTCATTGTATGCAATTCTAATGTGCACCACCTGCCTACTTTTACGTTTTTTTCACACATTCTACTACCCAAAGGTTGTCTGGAAGAGATAGCTCTTTAGCAATAAGACCGCCTGTTGTCACCCTTCTTCTTTGTTGATTGTATTTACTTGTGTTATTGTTTTTTGGTGTTCAATAAAGTGTATTTGTATTGTACTGTAATTCTACTGTTCAGTTAATGAAAACATCGTGAGGAAAGAACGCATCTGCGAGGTGATTCAAAGAGAGTGAAGTCTTCAACCGGCACTGGGCCCGCGTGGGGACTATAAATCAAACTTATCGGAAGAGAAGAACTGTGCCCAGCAGTGGGACGTATTTAGGTTGTTCTAGCGGATACTATTTTTTTTACTCCGATAACTATTTTTACTTGACTACTCCAGAAGGAGGGTTATGATTTTCGAGTTCATGTAATGGTATCTTTGGTACGCTCTGTAGCCTAAACGGCTTGTTGGAGTTTGGCTTGTGAGGTTAGTTACTTATTGTGAGAGTGACACTGGATTGTGTCAAAAATTACAGACCGCTTCTTTCGGTATCGAGTTATTTTGTAAAAATAATGCATTTAATAAAAGTTACTTCCAGAATGATATAAAAGGAATTTAGAACTGAAAATATGTTTAAGTATCATATCGAAGTCGTTAGTTTTCGACAACTTTGTTCCGAAGTTCTGGAAAATAACTTGCCCTTTTCAATATAAAGAAGAGTAAAAGTTGAGAAAGTTTTGATTACTTTTCGAGTGGTTTTTGATAGTTTACAAAATAAAGTCATCCTTGTTCTTATTTTAGTCGTATTAAAAACTAATTTACGGCAAAATAACTTTAAAATAAGTTTTACGAAATGTATCTTTTATATTGGGTAATTTCAAGTGAATATTTAAAAAGCATAGCATAAAACAAACCTTGTGCATTGTGCTTTAAGTTATACTTAATTTTCAAAGCATTTGTTTTTAGTAAACGGGGTTTACTTATATAGACAAACTTATGCAATACAGGGTAATCTGAGAAAAGGTTTTCAACCTACTATTTTGTCCCAATTAAACCGAAAGTAAGTATTTACTTGATTAAAGGTTTCACTTTAAATAATATAAAATAGTAAAAGATGATATTTTTCTTTGAAGCATTTAGCTATACTCGGAAGCGTAGCTCCGTAGAAGCGTAGACGCTATCTCTACGAGTTCGTAGACGTGTGCTACGGTAAAGGAAATGTACGAGTAGCTAGTAAGGTTTCAGTGTCGATAGTGATATCAAAAATAAAGGCATGTTCGAATAATTTAGATTTTTTTAGACTTAAAAATATGATAAGTAAATTGAAGATTTTGTATTTCATCTATTTTTTCATTTACTTGGTACTAGATTAACTGCCCGCGTCTAATTTGGTTATTGCGTTCCCGCGGGATCTTTGCGTTATTTCGGGATAAAAAGTAGCTTATGTCATCGCCGTGCACTCGCACTATCTCTTATAGCAAATTTCATCTAAAACGGTTCACCGGTTTAAAGGTGAAGAGATAAATTACAGACAGACAGACAGAGTTACTTATGCGTTTATCAACTGACTGATTAACCGACTGATGGCCGAAGATATTGGTAGTAGGGAGCTGAAATATGGAATGAAGGTTCTTTGGAAAGTGTAGGGGAACACTAAGAGAGGATTTAACAAAATTCCCACGGGAACGGGGAAAAAAAGGAAGTCGTGGGCAAAGCTGTCTTAATATACAGGGCCAGGGTCAAGCAAAACGTTATGGCGATATTTTAACCACAGTGCAGCTATCAAAGTAGCATTTAATTTTTTTTAGAGTTGGTGAAAAAATTAAAATTTTGTATGGGATTCAGGTATCGCCCACACCGTCAATCCCATACTGGGATAAAATATCATCACAACTTTTTGCTTGACCCTGTAGAATGTTTATTTAAATATGTATTCATGTATTTATATGTATATCTGTATTCTGTGTATATATTCATTTATTAATACCTATGTAGATATGTGTATTTTTTGTTGTTGTTGTAAGTAATAGCTATTGGCTTTCGTTGCACCGCTACAACAATTTCTGCTTTGCCCAAAGGTTTAACTGGTAGAGAATGCCTTATGGCATTAAGTTCGCCTTTTGTATTAGTTTTTACTAATGTTTATTTAAATAAATAAATGTTTCTTCAGATCCCAACTACACGTATCAATCAAAATGTAGCACGTAACAAGAAAATGTACATATAAATTCTGTCATAGACATATGTCGGTAGATTTTCAAATAAATGACAAAGTATAAGTATCATGAATACAGAATCGTTCTTCGATAGGCTCCCCCCCCCCCCTTTCGTGGGGGGGATTGATATCGTCATATATTTGTTCCTCCATAGCCGAAACAAGATTAAGGATGTAACAAGTATTTTTTATACTCGTTTAAAATACTGGGTATTTTTATTAGATACTTTTTTTATTTAAGTTCTAATGTAAAATATTTCTTTAAAGTCAGCTAATTCGAGATCAAAACGAGTGGCCTAAAATAAATTTAATTTTACGTAGGAATATTTCCATTTTTAAAATCACACGCTGTGACGGTTTAAGTACTTCTTGGTATTTTTAAAACACGTTGTAAATTAGCAAATTGATTATAATTTCCTACAAAAAAAACCTGACTAATCTGTCATAGATTTTTTGATCCCGAATTATCAAACCGAGTAAAGTAACCAGCAAATCAATGATAAAAATAACGATTTTGTTGTCTTCATATCGTAAATTAATTTCTTTTACTTCGACCGTAATTATTACCTACTATAGCGTGGCGCACCAAGTACTCCAATCATATAAGACTAGCTTCTGCCCGCGACTTCGCCCGCGTGGAATTCGGTTATCGCGTTCCCGCGGGAACTATGCGCTTTGATAAAAAGTAGCCTATGTCCTTCCCCGGGACTCCAACTATCTCCATGCCAAATTTCATCTCAATCGGTCCAGCGGTTGAAGCGTGAAGAGGTAACAGACAGACAGACAGAGTTACTTTCACATTTATAATATTAACTAGCTTTTCCCCGCAACTTATGCGCAGAAATATTAAAGTAAAATCCCGATTTTACCCGTTCCCGTGAGAATTTTGCAATATCCTTTCTTAGCGGATGCTTTCGTCATAACATCTACCTGCATGCCAAATTTCAGCCCGATCCGTCCAGTGGTTTGGGCTGTACGTTGATAGATCACTATGTCAGTCAGTCAGTCAGTCACCTTTGAGTTTTATATATTTTGATAAGGATTTAGAAACATATTAATAAGGATTTAGGAACAGCAACAAAACGCGAGTATTTTATACCAAGTATTTATACCAGTTATATTTTTCATATCCCCTACATTCTGGATGACACAGAGATTAGATTCCTCTCTCGTACGTGACGTGACGGGATATATGAGATTAATGGTATATTCATACTAATTAAATAAGGGTTTTAATACCTAACTACATCACGTGTTTCTTAATTTAAGACAGTATTGCTTTGGAAATAGAGATCGAAATGTTTATTACTGTGGCGTAAGGCTTGACACGCGTCAGGAAAACGTGGTCATTTTATTGATTTTGGATTTACCGTTTGTTTACTATTAGTAAAGTTGAGAATGAGAATGGGAATGAGAATGAGAATTATTTATTTCAAAATTCCACATTGATTGATTGATTGATTTTGATTGATTAAAACTTTATTCATGTCCACAATTTACATGGGATTTACACATATATTATCTTAAAACTAATTACCTACAAATTTTACCTTATTCTTAATTACTTAACATACGGAAAATTTTCAAAAAGGTATCCTCTCAGCTTTGGTCGAAAAACGCCTAGACGTTCCGACGCTGGTTTTCAGAGGACCCAGTGTGAGTGTGTACGTGTGGGTGTCCGTGTGAGTGTAGGTTAGATGTGATGGTAAATAGGTATGAATGACTGTATGTGTATCGTAGGATTTGAAGCTAGAGTGACCAGATTTTATAATATAAAAAAGACATAAATATATACATATATAAATTCTACATGAACTACCGCCTAAGTGTTGGCCATTTGAAGCTTAATCAGAAGCCTTTTGAGGTTTTTGGTTTTTGCGGAAACTGACTTGCAGTTTCTGATTGGCGGTGGCAAGTTGTTCCAACACTCAGCAGCATAGCGGAAGCTACCACAAAAGGCGGCAGTCTTATGTTGAGGAAAAAGTAGATACAAAGTTGTACACTAGTGTTTGCCTGTGACTTCGCTTGCGAATTAAAACATAAGTAGTTACGTTTTAATTCGCAAGCGAAGTCACAGGTACTGGGGACTCTTAAGAAAATAATAAATACGTTTAAAAAATATCATAAAATAATTTAATTAAAAAGCTAATCGTAGTTCAGTACTGACGTTTGTTATTAAATATTAAATAAAAATTAGGTCTCGTTTATTCAGTAGACATAAGGCTTCAGAAATCTAGATATAATTTTTGCACAATGGTGATCTTCAATGTCGAATTATATTAAATATCTCTTATCTTCAACGTCGTTAATAGGTACAATTTTAGATTTGAATTCAACGGTATAAACTGCTAAAATGTATGCATATTAATGACCTTGAGTGTTTCTTACTTACTGTTGTTACCTTACCTTAGTAAGGCTTTATGTTCCTATCTTGTTTAAATCTAGGTTTTACCCTAGATATCCTGATCATTATACCTAGTTTATGTACCCTAACGGCAAGGCCGTGACTTCGAGCCACTAGCGACGGCAAGCAGTTTCCTAAACTCCTAATACATTGCGTGGTCTTGACGTTCGCAGCTGAGACGTTACTTGGGACCACACGCAATGTACACGAAACGTTGACTATTTGCTATTAGTCATGTGAACTCGTAGTACTTTGTCGTAAAAGTCGCCTTGTTTCTAAGTAGATAAAAGGAATTTATTGTTATCTGTAGTTAATTATACTATTAAGACCGATAGTGATGAAAGAGAACCAAAAATAAAGATTTCATTTAGATACCCTGTGTTATCCTGGGCCCTAGTTTTATGTAGGTAGATATGATTTTTTTTAAGTTTGATGTAAATAAGATAGAGACCTACGATACTTGTCCGAAGTTCAATTTGAATTTACCACTGTGCTTATCTGTGACGGAAAACATTTTGAGGAAATTACCACGCCTCTGCGAAGTAATTCTAGGATGTGTGTGAAGTCCCGCTTGGGTACTTATAGCCCAAAGCTTCTCGTGATGGGAGGAGGCCAGAAGTGGGACGTAAATAGGCTGTTGTGGTCGTTGAGTCTGTTTTACGATTGAATCCATAGTAATATTATAAATGCCAAAGTAACTCTGTCTGTCTGTCTGTTACCTCTTCACGCTTCAACCGCTGGACCGATTTGGATGAAATTTGGTATGGAGATAGTTGGAGTCCCGAGAAAGGACATAGGCTACTTTTTATCCCGGAAAAGCATTGTTCCCGCGGGAGTGAGATAACCGAATTCCACGCGGCCAGAAGCTAGTAAATAATAAAAATGATTTTTTTGTAGCCTCGCAGTGTCTAATATCGGATTCAGAATCAGAGACGGGTTTAAAGTCAGAGATAATTCCTGAACCGGATTTTCTGCTTAGCCTCTTAGCGTTCCTAGTGCATAAATAATAAGTACTATTTAGCGTCAGACTCAAGTTTCTAAAACGAAACTTTAAGGTCTTTAAATATTTAAATTAAAACTTTGCCCTTCGAAAGAGGCCGTGATTGAACTTTTAAGTTCAACTTAATGACTATACGTTTTTAATTTATACTTAGTTATTAGCTTCACGCCCGCGTGAATTCGGCTTTTTATTGCGTTCCCGCGGGAACTATGTGTTTCTCCGGGCTTAAAAGTAGCCTTTGTCCTTTCCAGGGATACGAAATATATCCACACCAAATTTCAGCTAAATCTGTCTGGCGGTTTAAGCGTGAGCAGGTAACAGACAGACAGACTTTAGCATTTATAATATAAGTATGGATAAAATGCTAGTGCAACTCAGTCTTACCTTTTCATGTTTAAACTAATGAACTGATGTAGAGACATACAATTTTGTATGTAATTTGTGTTGAAAAGTTTGTGACTGTGTAGGTAATGGGATAATTATGATG
The DNA here is from genome assembly GCA_963971205.1 of Aethes cnicana. Lineage (NCBI taxonomy): Eukaryota > Metazoa > Arthropoda > Insecta > Lepidoptera > Tortricidae > Aethes > Aethes cnicana. Next base: position 7,134,247 of record OZ020295.1, on the reverse strand, counting down.
CCAGAAATAGTAATTTAAGGGGATGAAAATGGAATGATGGAGTGAAAAGTAGGGTAGAATTTCCCCTTGAACAATTGTGGGAAGCTATACCTACTCGTAAAATAAGGTAACTACGTTTAAGTAGTTAGAAAAAATTAAACGTAAATTGAACATTTTTAAATTTATGCTTGTTAACCAGATTTCCATGCAAGATTGCCCTTTACCATGAAATGTATGTTTTTCACCAGTTACTTTAACTGGTCGACTTCAAATGGCAAAAGTCACGGAAATCGTTTTAGTGCCCCAACCTCGTATCTCGCTGTACTCTGATGAGAATTACAGCCTTTGTGCTATAAGAAAAAGGGATGCTTTTAATATCAAACGCTTGTGTCAGATACAAGCTTGTGAAATTAACTTGTCGTATATTCTGTGGCTAGTGTCCTGTAGGTGTGTTTTTTTTTAACTTAAGGAAAATATATCTGACTTTAGAAGGTATTCCGAGAACAATATATTTGTTTACTTAGATTACCTACTGTTAGTTGACTAATTGGTATTTTTTTGACGTGTTAACGTCTTATAAATTGATGAACGCCGCCTACGCCCACGAAAAAACATGACGTAATGTATGTCCATGTATGTCCTCATGGCGATGTATGTCCAACGTAACGGGACATACTCATTAATGTTTTCTTATGACGTTATCACGTAAAGTCATCGTCCATAAACCGACTCTGTGGACCACCGTATTTTTTTTTGTAATCTTGATCGTCTGCGCTTTTGTTTCAGGTAAGCGCTTGATTTCAAAATGGAGTTAGAGTAAGTTTTAACAGCGATCGGGATTTTTTTACTCGTATGACCACAGCAAAACAAACAAAAATAAGTCCTAATTTTTAACCCTTCCTACGAGATTCGCATTTTTCGCGTGTAACATCGCTGCGTGCTCAGTAGGTAGGTATGTTTTAATTAACCTTAATCGGTGTTTTACTACGGAAGCCGTGGTGGCCTAGTGGTTCGACCTACCGCCTCTCATGCAGAGGGTCGGGGGTTCGATTCCGGCTCGCACCTCTAAGTTTACTTATGTGCGAAATTCAATTTGAATTTACGCACTGGGCCCTCGTGGGGACTATAGCCCAAACCCTCTCGTTCATCACACAAAGTTTGCCCCGAGCGGGACTCGAACCCGCGACCATCGGAACAGAAGGCAGGGTCACTACCAACTGGACCAATCCAACAATTTGAAGTCGTTAACAATGTTCCTCACACCTTAAACTTCTAAGGTAACCTGTCAAACTTGCCGGAGACTCAATTTGTCGGTAACTTGTAAGACAAATCTTTTTCCCCTTTAAAAGTTGACGTTAAGTTTTTAAAAGGCGACCCTGTTCTGTTGAAAACTACGAACAAATCGGAAGTACGATTTTGTGGATATGTAAAACAAGATAATCATCATTAACATCTTAGATTTAAGTTTAAGTTAGGGACTATACATCCCTTCAATGTAATTTTAGTACGTACCTTTATGTATATTTTATACATGTACCTAATGTAAATTTTGCATACTACGTGGAAATTTTGAAAAAAGGCCTTCTACTTGAGTTTGTTGCGGCGCTTCTTCTCAAGCAATGGGGTCTAGGAAGCGCTGGTAAATTCTTTTTCTGACGTGTAAAAGTGCCCCTTTGTGGCCAATTTGCTGAATAAATTATTGAATTTGAATTGAACATCGATTTATCATCCACTTGTAGTCCCCCCCACTACAGTGGATGACTTAACATGGGTGAGGGCAGGTTTCCCCACGATGGTTTCCTTCACCGGTAGGTTCAATAAAAGTGTTTTTAGATTTGTAACCTGAAAGTCCCAAACCCCTTCACGAGACAGCGCGACAAGTCACAACACTGGGTTAAAAAAACTAGGACTAAAATAAATGTTCGTCGTTGTCGTCGTTGTCGAAGTCTTAAATAGGGAGCTACAAATCCTATATGATCTCTCACGCGTCAAGTTGAACTCTAAATCTAGCTGCTTAAAGTTCACGCGACGCGTGAGCGATCCTATAGGGAACAGGGAGATCCCTATTTTAAGACTTCGCATATAGCCCCAGTCCTGCGAGCAATCCAAATAAACTTTGTCTAAAATTATCGAGATCTTAACATTAATGAAGATTAAGAAATATCAGACTTCTGAATTATTTCAAAGCCGACATTTATGTAGAAGTACCTAAGTGACTTGTTCTTTGAGGCGACTAGTTAGTTGAAGTAGACTTGGCAGTTTTGAGGAAACCCTTTGTCGAATTAATCTCTAATGACGTTAACTTGAATATGATAGGAAAATTGTTTCGAAGATGATATCTACTTGGATTCTCAATGACCGTCGCCCAAGATGGACGTTGACGTTTGTTCAGTCTCTCCAATTTTATTTTATTAATCATTTACACCGTACATTTTTACCTTTATTACCGAACAACTTTAGTATTTATATATGTATGTATTTATCTTGATAAGTATTTATATCGTTGTCTAGCACCCATAGTACAAGCTTTGCTTAAATTGGGGCTAGGTCAATTTGTGTGAAATGTAAGTAAGATATTTATTTTATTTATTTTATTATAGTTAATTTTTATTGTACTTAGTTATTTGTGAATTTAATAGAGATATTTCAATGTATCATCATTATCAAATGGTCTTCAATTAATTGATAAAAATACCTATATACCAATTTTTAAATAATAAATATAAATCATAAATCATAAATCTTTATTGCATAACATGTTCATTACATTGAGATCTTAAGTTTAGTTGTAGTCAGGAACATGAACCCGGTTTGGGCACCGCAAGTTTACTTAGGTATAACTTACAGACTAAAAATTGAAACCTTATTTATTATTAATAATACAAATTTATACATCGGTGAGAAAATCCTTAATAGAATAATAACATTTCTCGTGTAAATATTTTTTTAAGCTATTTTTAAATTTATTAAGATTAGTTTCTGTTTTAATATCGTCTGAAATTTTGTTGTAAATTTTAACCGACATCGAAAAGGGGCCTGAATGTATCATTTGAAGTCTAGAGAAGGGTGCAGCTAGTTTGGTTTTGGGTCTTAAGTTTTCCGGTCGGGAGTATTGAGGGAATAGGTGTAGGTTTTTTCTTACGAATAAACAAACTTCAAAAATGTAAATAGATGGCAATGTTAATATCTTTAGATTTTTAAAATGGGCTCTGCAACTTTCCATAGGACCGATATTAACAATAATTCGAAGACATCGTTTTTGCAGCTTGAATAATTGTAACGCCTCAGAGCTATTTCCCCACAGCACGACGCCGTACTGCAGCCAGGCGTGCGCGTATGCGTAGTAGGCGCTGGTAGCTGTTTTTATGTCTGTACTAATCTTTAACTTGTGAAGTGCGTATGTAAATCTGCTTAATTTTGATATAGTTCTAGAGATGTGGCTTTTCCAGTTTATGGCGGGGTCTATGTTAATACCCAGCAAGGAGAATGTATTTACACATTCTAGTTCAGTGTTATTAAACGAGTATTGTATGTTCATGGATCGTTTTTGATTGGGTTTAAATTCCATAATTTTGGTTTTACTGTAATTTATTTCAAGGTTGTGGTCATGTAGCCAGGATTCTATTTTTAGCAAGGTGTTATTAAATATATTGGTTAAATTTGATTCATTTTCACACGGTATTACAAGAGAAATGTCATCAGCGAATAGGGTGCATGGAGTGTCTATGTTTTTTGGTAAGTCGTTAATATATATTAGAAATAAAATGCAGCCGAGCACGCTGCCTTGTGGTATGGATTGTGTGACTCTTGTTATGTTGGAACGAACCTTTTTAATGTTTCCGCTGTCGAAATCGAAGTGTTCTACTTCGACGCACTGCCTACGGTTGGTGAGGTACGAGATGAACCAGTCATATGCCATTCCTCTCACCCCTATGCTTCGTAGCTTTTCCAGCAAAATATTATGCAAAACTCTATCGTAGGCTTTTGTCAAGTCTAAAAGTACACCTATAGCATATTTCTTGTCATTAATTATGCTTAATACTTCTGTTATGAACTTAAAGACTGCTAGTGAAGTTGACTTTTGCTTCCGAAATCCATTTTGGCAGTCAGTGAATATTTTAAACTTTTCGCAAAACGAGTAGAGTCGGAGTGACATTGCAGTCTCAAAAATTTTAGAAAAAGTCGTTAACAGTGCGATTGGGCGATAATTATTACAGTCTGTCGGACAGCCTTTCTTAAACAGAGGTTTTATTACAGATAACTTTAGACTTTCTGGAAAAGTACCTTCAAGAAAAGATTGATTTATGAGATATGTCAAGGGAAGAGCTAATTCATCTGCACATTTTTTTATTAAAATAGGGGGCATATCATCACAGCCGAAACTACGTTTATTTTTCAAGTTTTGGATAATTTTCGTAGTTTCTTGGATAGTAACCGGTGATAAATAGATAGAGTTTTCTGATGGAGAAACGACAGGTCGACCCCGTGGTCGTGTATTGTTCCTACTTGAAGTACCTACTGATGAAAAGAAATCATTTAGGGCGTTTGATGTTTTGGTGGGGTCTTCTGTTAATACATTGTTAAAGATATTTAGTTTTAAATTTTTTCTTTTCTTAACGGCTAATTTATTGGTTTGTTTTTTTATTATATGCCACATTGATCTGATTATATTATCAGATTTATTTATGTGTCGTATATAATGAAGTCGTTTTGAAACTAGAACAGTCTTTTTTAATGTTTTTTCGTATGTCTTATAATTTTTATATAAGATAGGATTATTTTCCGATTGAGATGTTAGTATTTTTAATAACCTTTTATGTTTACAAGATTTTTTAATACCTTTTGTGAGCCAAGTGTTTTTACTTTTATTTTCAATTTTTATTATAGTTTTGGGAATACAAAGATCTAGAATATTTTTGAGAACAGTAATTAAAGATTGGAAGTTCTCATTAATTGTTTTATTTTCGTTACAAAAAGCAAGTAGGTTAATTTTGTTTAGTTCTAATTTAAAACGTTTTATATTTTTCTCCGTAAATTGTCTAGTTTCCGTGAACCAAACATTTCGTACATCTATTTGTTTTACCGGTATGTTGATGAGTACGCCCTTGTGGTCTGATAAACCATAGTCATTTACTTGAACATTCAGTAATTCTCTTCTAAAATTTGTAAAAATAAGGTCTATACAAGATTTACTGGTTTTCGTTATTCTTGTCGGTTCGTTTACTTTTTGGCAAAAATTGAAACTATTCATAAGATTTAATAAAGTGGAAGACGATGTAGAGTTTTCCATCACATTTACGTTAAAATCGCCCCCAATCACGATATCTTTGCTACTGTATTTATTGTTCAAGTATTGCAAAAGCTTCGTTAAACAATCGTAAAAAACATCCGAACTCCTTTTTCTATCTGGCCATATTGGAAATAATAATAATGCAATTCGACAATATATGTATAAAAGGTAATTTCTCACAAAATCTTCTACCGAAAACACTGCCAAAGCGCATATTTCAAATATTTCAAGACTTTTTTTTCATTTGAAAAATACCCACCAAGAGACGTTGGCATTTTAAACGCACATACCACTACAAAATATGCAAAATAACCGAAAAAGACAAAATATTTTATGCACTTGCACAAAACGGGGCCCCGAATATTTCCCCTTTTTTGCATATTTAAGTGTAAGCCGTGGGTGGCCTAGTGGTTCGACCTACCGCCTCTCATACAGAGGGTCGGCGGCTCGATTCCGGCTCGCACCTCTTAAGTTTACTTATGTGCGCAATTCAATTTGAATTTACCACAAGCTTTTCGGTGAAGGAAAACATCGTGAGGAAACCTGCACGCCTGCGAAGTAATTCAAAGATGTGTGTGAAGTCCCCAATCCGCACTGGGCCCGCGTGGGGACTATAGCCCAAACCCTCTCATGATGAGGGGAGGCCTGAACAGTGGGACGCAAGTAGGCTGTAGTAGTAGTACATACCTACACTTATAGAAACACAATACTAGAATGAAGATCGTCATCTTTCGTCTATCTCGCACTGCTAGAGCCATAACCATTGAGTTATCGACACAAGAACAGTATAGACTACGACTCCGCACAATGGCGAGTTAGGAGCGCGTTCTTGATTTTATGACGTAATAAATGTGACGTCATAAATGACACGATCCCTTGTTAGCCTGTAAAGATGTGGTCGCATTTGGACGTTATGTGAGATATACTGGACACGTCCTATTCTTAACTAACGAATGAATAAAATAAGACCACGTTTTGGCTACAATTTATTCACTCTATTTTGATGATTATAGATATGATGATTGTCTTTCTAATAAACAACTCTATGTTTTATTAAACCCGACTGAAAAAAGCTTTTGGTTTCACATATATTATATATTTGATCCATTCATTCAGCCCTTCATTTTGACACCCCACTCGATAGGCTATGACAAAAAAAAAAATTTGGCAACGTTAAAAATGCCTCCAAAAGTCAGCCATGTTTTTTTTTGTAATTTTGATATACCCAGTGTCACTCTCACGATTAAGACGAATCTAACGACACCTCGCAAGCTAAAATCCATCTAGCCATTTACGCTACACAGCGTGCCAAAGAAATTATACATACATACATAAAAATATACATACATACATTCGACAAAACATAACCCTCCTTCCGGCGCAGTCGGGCAAAAACAAACGTACCTACTAATGTGCCAAAACTTTGTGTTTTTTCATTAGACCTAATTAGAAGACCTGATATGTTGTAGGCATATCATACAAAACAATACTCTTTATCGAACACCATAAACAGAACACAGAAAGTACAGAATTTACTGCACAGTAAACAACAGGGGCACTTATCACTAAACAGCGATCTCTTATAGTCAAACTTTGCAAAGCGGAGTTGGCATATTTACATTTTACAGTCTCTGGTAGAGTAAAGCCTTCCATCGTAATCCTACAATCGCACAATTTATAAGGCTACATATAAATACGTTTTTTTTTAATATTTTTTTGGGACACGCTTTTATTGCTGACTGTACTTTTCTTTGTAAATCCTTCATCTACCCTTCAAGACGAATCAAACGAGCCCAAATTCGATGGGTTTATGTAGTTTTATTACGGAGTTCCTATGGCCACCTTCCAGCTCCATCATCAGATCAGCTCCACGTCATCATAATATGGCATTGTCACGCGATTTACATATTCGTGCAAAATTTCAGCTCAATCGGAAATCGGAAAGTGGGTCAAATTTAACTTGCAAGATTCCATTACATAGTTACATACAGGTCGACCTAATAAAAGCGTGTTAAAATCCTTGGAACTACATATGGATCTTGGAAATCTTTCGATACCGTCAACTAACTAGCACTGTATCTTGGTACAGTTAATTTACAACCCGGACTAAATCATAGGCTACTTTATATCACGGAAATCATCCCTTTAGGGGGTGATGAAGGCGTGGAAGTTAAGTACTTTTGTAATCCCTTGCTGACGAAGTTGCGGGCACAAGCTCGTAGAAAATAAAAGCCAAATGCCATCTTAAAACGTAGTAAAACTAAGTAGGGTGCAGATGCAATTTCTAGGCTACCCAGGTCGGTGTTTAATTTGAATTTATCACTGAGCTTTTCGGTGAAGGAAAACATCGCGAGGAAACCTGCAGGCATCTGCGAAGTAGTTTAAAGATGTGTGTGAAGTCCCGAATCCGCACTGGGCCCGCTAGGGGACTATAGCCCAAACCCTCTCGTAATGAGAGGAGGCCTGTGCCCAGCGGGACGCAAATAGGTTGTAGTAGTAGTAGTAACAGAGTTTAGCTTAGTTATTTAGTCCTTGTGCATGATTCTAGAAACTAAATGTGTTCCAGCATTAACCTAGATCCGATGGTTATAAGGCCTTCATTAAAGTAACGAACTGTATAATCTCCTTTCAAGTTATACTGAACTAAGTTAAGCTTAGTTGGTCCTTCAAGCCGGATTAACTGCAATATTGATTTCAATCTTATTCGTGTACCTTTAGGGTTAGATTGCATACTAGCTTCTGTTTGAGACTTCGTCCGCATGTAATTCAGTCATCGCATTCCCGCGGGGACTATTCGTTTTTCCGGGATAAAATAGGACTATGTCCTTCGACAAGCCAAGCCCCCAAGCAAGTTGCAAGTTCCCAATCCGCACTGGGTGTGATGAGAGGAGGCCTGTGCCCAGCAGTGCGACGCAAATAGGCTGTAGTAGTAGTGTCTTTCCCAGGACTCCAATAATCTCCATTCCGAATTTCATCTTAATTGGTCCACCGCTTATCCTTTTCTCTGGGAATGAATGAACTATCTCATACCTAATCAACTCCGTCCAGTGGTTTAAGCTTAAAGAGGTAATAGGCAGACAGAGGTACAATACAATACAATACAAATACACTTTATTGAACACCAAAAAACAATTACACAAGTAAATACAATAAACAAAGACTTTCGTATTTATAATATTAGTATGGATTTGACTTGACTGATTGAATATTAGAATGAAACAAGAGAATCTTAATATAGAGAGGCTTTAGTAGTAGTAGACTGAACACATAATTCAAACGTCTATAATAAGGCGATAGCTGGCAGTAAGGGTTGTCAGCAGACCGCACGCCATACGTGAAATATGGGACACACTGATATGATAGGGCTGTCGCATTGAGGTTCTAAATAAAAAAACCTACAATTAAAAAAAATTGGTTGTTTATAAAGTTGGTTTACGGAAGATCATTTTACGTGATATCGTCACGCTGAGGACAATCGTGCTTCCCTACAGCATGTTCCACGCTCTCGCTTGCACCGTAGCGTTCCTATTGCCATGGTTTTTCGTGCGCGCATGCCGGCGTTCATCGATTTATTAGACGTTTATCACGTCAAAGAAAGTTTTTCAAAATTAAAGTATTCTGCAAGACGGATCAAACGAGTCCAAACTCCTATACCCAGCTCAGCCGTCACTGTCAATCGTGCAACGAGTGAAAGAGAAAGCGCTACGCACAGAACGCCCGATTTAGTTAATATTTATTACGTTTTAATTTCTATAAAAATACCGTCTAAAAACATGGCATTTATGAAGCTGTCAATTTATGCATAAGGATATTTTTTCTGTCATGTTTAGTTTTATACTGCTTGATATAATAAACTGGAGTAAAGATGGATTAGAGGTCCGAGTTAGAGGTTACTTTGGAATTAAATTGTATCGAGCGAAGTTTCGTGAAACGTGTAACGAAACGAAAGTCAATGTAATGTTTTTTTTTCCATATTTTTAAGTTTTAGCATTTCTTAGAAAAGTATGATCTTACATGAGCAATTTGACGATGCTGGGTCAGGGAACGGCCACTTGCCGGTTCCATCATCAGATCAGCTCCATGTCATCATCATCATTTCAGCCGAAGGACGTCCACTGCTGGACATCGGCCTCCCCCAAAGCTCGCCACTCAGACCGGTCCTGTGCTACTTGCTTTCACGGGTTTCTCGCAACCTTCACGCGGTCGTCGCTGCATCTTGTCGTCTCCCGGTTCGCGGACGCCACTCCAGAACTTTCCGGCCCCATCGGCCATCAGTACTGCGAGCAATGTGCCCCGCCCACTGCCACAAGGCTCGCAATTCTTCGGGCTATGTCGGTGACCCTAGTTCTACTGCGGATATCCTCATTTCTGATTCTATGCAGAGAAACCCCGAGCGTAGCTCTCTCCATTGCCCTCTGAGTGCTTCATGCTCATTGCGCCATGTCATAACACTTGTGTATAATCATAAACGGCTGATGATTTGGCGGAGTATGTTCGCCAGAAGACCGGCGTCTCCCTGAGGGTGTTCCCGCTGCGTTCGCGCCACTACGTGCACTTCAGCTCTTTTGTAGTGCGCGTGCCGCGGCCGCTGCTGGAGAACATCGAGAGTGCTGACTTCTGGCCGAAGGGTGTCGTATTTCGACGGTTCCGGAGCAACCTACCGAATCCTACACTGGAGATGACGATGCAGCGGAGCCACGCCGTTTCGTCGCCAAAATAGTTTTATTTGGTTTCATGACGCATTGGTGTTAACTGTAAGGTCATGTTAAACTTTTATAAATAAATAATAAATAAATAAACGTACGTTCTTTCCTAGGTGAGTTAGATCTAAGACTAACTCCAGTTATTTACCTACGTAAACCTAATGTGTGTAAATACAATACCAATTATATCGAGTTAAGTAGACACGAGCGAGACAAGGATACGCTATAAAGTACGAACGATTTCATTTGCCTGGCGTGTGACAACCCTAGCGCTTATTGCAGATTCCAGACTGTGCGAAAAAGTAGGGTTGCCAGTTGTCTACATGTTATGTACAAGTTAGACTTATTTTTACACTAGATTCACGCCGCGCAATTAGGTTTCAACAAGGTTTCTCAAAATCCAAGATTAAATGGAAAACTTCTCGGTTTTTTATCACTTTTATTAATATCGAAGATTACAGGTCGTTCTGTATGTATGTGAACTCTTTTTACATTCATACTAATATTCTGATGCGAAAATAACTCTCTGACTGTTAACTGTGCACGCTGAAACCGCTGGATCGATTTAGATGATATTTGGTATGGATGGTGATAGTTCAAGTACCGAAGATGTACGTAGGCTACTTTTTGTCCCAGGAATTCTCATAGTCCCAGGAATACCTACTATATTTACTCCATTCCATGCGGACGAAGTCGCGGACAGAAGCCATTCATAAGCATATGAAACTTCCGTTTCTGACTCAGTGACTGACATACAACGCACAACCGAAACTACTGTTCGAGAAAAGCTGAAATTTTGCATGTAGGTTGTAGTGGAGAGTGGCAGGCGGGTGCCATCTATTTGGCATAATTCTTTTTGTCCGAAACTGTTTACGCATAACAGGCTTCGCATAATTTATCTACGCCGAATCTTGACTTTGCCGAATTTTTATTAAGCATAATTCTTTATTGGCCGAATGGGTGTTTACCCGAATATTGTGTTGGCATAATTTTGACTTGGCCGAATTTAATCACGCATAATGTTGTTTCGCATACCAGTAATTTAGCAGAATTTGGATAGGCCGAAATATTGAAGGGACGGTGTGCGGTAACACCCAAACTTTGGAGCAAAGCCGAATCGCATAGGTTAGGTTAGGTTAGTTTTTATATAAGTAAACGAAATTATCAGTTAGTAAAAATCAAATAAGGACTCATTTAATTAAATCGACGAGAATAAAGGTATGCGAAAGTAGTTTTCGGCGTAACGAATTTCGGCGAAAGTAATTTTCTGCGTAAACAATATTCGAAATTCGAAAATTATGCGTGAAAACCATTCGGCGTAAATAGATTATGCGTAATATAATTCGACGAAAAATCGTTATGTAAGATTAGTTTCGGCGTAAATACTATTATGCCTATACTTATTATGCAAAATCGAATTCTGCCGAAAAAAGTTATGCGTAAACAAGGGGAACCGTGGCAGGCACTAAGAGAGCATTTCCCGAAATTCCTACGGGAATGAAAAAAAAATGCCACCTTGATATACCGCGGACTAGTACATACTGAATACATTTTCCACATTAAATTTTTGAACTATGAGCAGTTCGTCAAGAGCCGTTCAATGTTTTTTACTAACGAACACTCTTGTTCAGGTCAGTTATTCGGCGAAACAATGGTATAAACTTTTTAGAGCTCTATTTTTTCACGTTTTGATTCGTATTTAAATTAACAATAGGGATGACAACTTTTTTTTCCTTAGTCTATCAGGAAGATTATTGTAAAGTATTGGACACGTATTTTTTCTTTTTTCACCTAATCAAACTTATACTGAGAGATATATTGAGTTGAAATGCCGCGTGACGTCACGGTTAGGTACGATTTATACCTAACGGTGACGTAGTTAGCCCCCACTCTCCAACTTTAATGCGTTTTAACTTGGTCATTCTTTGTTAATTTGATAAAACAAAAAAATACGTGTCTAATATTTTTTTATTAACTGACTGACGGACTAATTATAATTTCGATTTCTTCACCCTGTCGTAATCCCTATTGTTCAGAAATCTGGACACGATTTTTTTAGAGGGGAAACTTGTCGACTCTGTTTTGAAATGAATTGTGGCATGCCATTGTAGGGTGTACAAGATGACACGTTGTTATACTTTGTACATACATAAGTCATTAACCACAGCAGCCTCTTGTGTCCCACTGGGCACAGGGCTTCTCTCATCACAAGAGGGTTTGGGCTATAGTCCCCACGCGGGCCCAGTGCGGATTTATGACTTCACACACATACTTGAATTACTCCGCAGATGCGTGCAGGTTTCCTCACGATGTTCTCCTTCATCAAAAGTACAGTGGTAAATTGAAATTGAATTTCGCACATAAGAAAGAGGTGTGAGCTGGATTCGAACCCCCGACCCTCTGCATGAGAGTACCGGTCGAACCACTACGCTACCATGCTGCATCAATCTACAATTGTACATACAATCTTACTCAACGCCAACCTCTTTGTTCATCTGAGCGATATGAATAGCGCGGCAGCATCGCCGTGGGTGGGGGCCCTAATATCATAGACGTAAATAATATAGACCCGGTCTAACGTACACGTAATATGTCCCCACTTCCACGGTGTCCAATCCAAAGTTCTGTCACCGAGCGTGCGTGACAATAAGCGTTTTTAAAAAAAACTTTTTTCGAAACTGTTTCTCAGTATCTAAAAACTCGTCTCGTTGTTGGAAAAATGTGACCCAGCTTTAGTGTCACGATATAAGTTTAACTTTGGATTGGACACCAATGAAGTGGGGAAACATGACATGTATCTACGTTAGGCCCGGTCCATACGAAGTATTATTTATGTCTATGCCTAATATACACATTTTACAAGCCAAGCAACCAAAGCCAAGTCCGTTGCGTACGAAATACTGGCCACTGAAAAAAAACATCTGTTTTTTACACAGGGCGGACACGGCCTATAAAAGCACAATTTCGAACACAATTCGAATGAAGTGTCAATGTTTACCTGCGAGGACGTCTGTGTGCGTGCGAGGACGTCTGTACACTTGTAAATGTGTGTGTACCACTACGCGGGCCAATGATTCAGTCTCCATCTCTGGATGAAACTGATGACGGTAAGGGCGAGTTGGGCGCGAGTTGCGCGCCGGCTAGATTCAGGCGGGTGATTCCGTGGCCATTTAGTACTATTAAATATTCTGTGTACATACCACGCGTGCATCGCCATAGAATTTCGAAGCGACGCGTTTAAAAGCCGTTTTTAAATTTGGAACACCCATAATGCCCGTTCTAATGTTCTTCCGATGGCACGCCCGTCAGCAAATGGCCGACGAATGGCGCGAACAATCGTGCCAATCTCCCCCGCCGTGTCAGCTACGAGACTGACATCAGAAAAATAAGGAGACATGCCCTGAGCACAGTATAGATTTTCAGAGAGACATTGCTTGGCGATGGATGGCTGTTTTTAGTGAATGTTTGAGATTTTACTAGATGATGGATGATAGGGAATCTAGTGTTATTTATTGATGTTTATGTCTAAATTTATCAGTGTATTGGTATTTACCTACTGTAATACTGTATAAATGTAATTTGTAATAAATAAATAATAGGTACCAATTCGAAATATGCGGAGTGATTTAGGAGACGTGATCCTGATCAGAACAAAACAGTACAAAAATCAGTAATTTATAATCGACTTCTACTACAGGTAGTATAGTTTATAGATATGAAATAAATTTAGTTTTTTTGACGTGAAACGTCTTTGAAATCTCAACAACACATTTGCTTTCGCGCAGTCAAAAATGTGAAACCTTACATTTCGTCACGGATTAGGCGATCCCGTATTACTATAGTAACTACAAAACTATTAGTCTTAGAAAAATGATTTTAGTTTCAGTATTTAGCTCATATAATCAGCTTAAAGTAAGCATCACGGGTCGGGAAAACCAATGTTTCACGTTAAAACCAACGGCCTTATGGAAAAATAATGTCAGTTTTACAGATTCCAATGCCGAGAACTTGCTGTAGATTTTTAGCAACATATTTTAGTCGCCTTCTACGACGAGCTGCCCAGGCAGGGGGAAAAAGTTGCTTTATCCGTTCCCACGCGGAAAAATGAGGTCACAAGTGTTACAACTCGTTAGATGTATACTTACACGAGGTTGTGTTGCGATTTCAGATAAATGTATTGTGGAAACAAAAGTAACGCTGCCTCACTAACACATCTCTTTCTTTCTATGATCCGACTACACGACGAATTGTTTGCACGATCTCACAACTTTGTAGCTGCACACAAATCAAGCCAATTTCAACTCTATTGCAATACCGAAACAAACTGTTAAAGGCGAACGCCGTTTTGTACTCGCGGTCACATTCGAATGTTTCGCTTCGAAATTTGAAAGTTTTGCGATTTTGTTGGCAACAAACAAAATGGCGATCGTGTTTTTTTAAAACATCATATTTTATTAGTGAAATGAAATGTGAGTGAAATGGATTCAATATTGAATTTTAGGCTCTAGAGCATAAAGTAAAATCTTCGTCTAAGACTAAGGAGATGAGGGCATACAGCCACATACACTTTTAAGCTTCATATAATCTTATACATGAAACCTGCTTTTTCTTGTGATTTATTCTTTATATTCTCTATTTTAAAATATTAGTATGGATTACCAAATTATTAATTAAAAATTTTACGACGAAAAGGTGTGTGTATTCCTGAAAATCAAACAAAAAAAAACATAACCATGGCATTACACGGGGCGTGACTTAAGTCAAACGTCACATTGCTGAAAATTAAAAAAGAAAAATGAAACGGCGGAAATTCATTCTTTGTTCTGAATTGGTACACGGTTTCAATTTCGTTAATTCTAATTTCAAAGATGTCATCATCGAGTAGTGATGATGAAATAGTGCTTTCGCCGAATAATACTACGATGGAGAGAAACGCTAAAAACTTAGTTGAAAATATAGCCGCAAAATCCAAGCCATTTGCGGAATGTGATCTTTTTAATAATAAAGCAGAGTGTAAAACACGAGCATAAAACCCATTTTCCCCTTGACTTACTATACACCTTATATCTGTAAATCTCGGGAAAAATGGCTTGTTTTATGCTCTTGTTGTACAATCTACTATTTTGAAACCGACGAGTGAAGCGTGCTGTACGTGTATGTTTATGTACGTGTATGGCTTTAGAGTTCCGATGTTAATGTCGCTTTTTGGTTAATTTTGTTAATCCGAAGCCGTGGTGGGTGGCCTATTGGTTCGATCAACCGCCTCTCATGAAGAGGGTCGGGGAGGGGGGGGGGTCCTGCTCGCACCTCTAAGGCCCGGTTCCTATATCCACGAAACGCCTCGTTTTGCCTACGGACGGTTGATTTTTGACATTTGTTCCATAGAGAATCTGTCAAATTTTAACCGTCCGTAGGCAAAACGAGGCGTTACGTGGATATAGGAACCGGCCCTAAGTTTACTTATGTGCGAAACGGACAAGAATACGCAAAGCTCGACTCAGATGGCGCTGCCAACGCTTGACCCAAACACTGCAGCAGTCAAATTTTAACGGGTTTTTTTGTTGACAATTTTAAGTAGATTTGTTTAAAATTGTTAAATATTGACCGCAATTTTAAATTTTGTTCAGTTATTTGTAATGAAAATGAAGACATCCCAATGCAATTATACCTGCCCCAGATACATACCAAGTCTTTCGGAAACACGTGTCGTCCGTTCTCATTGCATCCTGGAACTGCACTGCGCGGCATTTTTTAATAATTTAGGTAAAACCAATAACAACAAATATTTCTGTATGTAATTGAGAGATGGTTTTGGTCAAGCGATCGCAGCGCCCCTAGTGGCCAAATTATGCAGATTTCTTGTCCATTCAAAACTTCAAATTAGATTATAGTAATTTTTCAGTCTGTGCCCATAGCACAAGGCGGACACGGCCTATAAAAACACGATTTCGAACACAATTCGAATGAAGTGTCAATGTTTGCGTGTTAGTACGTCTGTGTGCGTGCGAGGAAGTCTGTACACTTGTAAATGTGTGAGTACCAGTACGCGGGCCAGTGATCCACTCTTTGGATGAAACAAATGACGGTAAGGGCGAGTTGGGCGCGAGTTGCGCGCCGGTTAGATTCAGGCGGGTGATTCCGTGGCCATTCTGTATGTAAGTACTATTCAATATTCTGTGCCCATATAGATCAATTTTTAACCGACATCAAAGAAGATTCAGAATGCGCTTCCGTATTTTTATTCTTTCGATTCCTTCCTTATAGTGTTTCGTGCCAATAAAAGTGGTTGTCTGAAGTTTTTTTCGATGTCACTCGTTTTCGGACCGCGAGGCAAAGTTGGCGACGCGCGACGATGCAAACTTTACGAAATCACTTTACCGGTATACACAGGAGGCGCGTGGATTAAGCAAAAATAGACTCTGCGTCAACGGCTTAAGTGCTTCACCGCGCGCCTTCTAAGTTGTGTCGAGCTGTACTGTACCGTTGCTAACTTTAGTTAGCTTTATTGTTTCTGAAGTTCTAGAGTAAAATTTTAGTCATGGCACGTGTCGATTCGGGGTTAATTTTTGGCAGGGCTTGAAACCGGTTTTTTCCCCCATACAAATAAACTGGTTTTCTTATCGTTCTTTCGTTTACTATTCATGTTTAATAAGGCTATAAAATAATACGAAGTAATAACCTAAATACACTATGGAGTTCCACATAAAGAGTATAAAATAATTCTAAATATTTGGCTATTTCAGGGTTTTTTTAATTAACCGGTTAGGTACAAGCCCTGATTTTTGGAGCGGTTTTTCTACCCGACTGCGCTTGAAGGAGGGTTATGTTTTTCGAGTGTTTCGAGCGAAATTCAACTTGAATTTACCACTGAGCTTTTCGGTGAAGGAAAACGTCGCGAGGCAACCTGATTTTTCTGTGAAAAATCTCGAATTGTGGGAACGTTTATGAAAACAGGTGGTACGATGATGAGAATGATGATGACGATGATGATGACGATAATTATAATTTTGATGATGATGGTGATGATGATGATGATGATGATGATGGTGACGATGATAACGACGACGTGTAAGCACAAACTTAAAGTTCTTCCGCGTAGCTGAGTTGGGACCATTTAGTGACAGGCCACAACACTTTCTTTTTTCTGTATAAATGTTGCTCTTTTGGTCTTTTGTGTGTGTGTTCTGTAATGTCATGAATAAATGTTCACTTTATTTTTTCTTTCTTAATAAAACGACATAGGTACAACATAAAACTTGGCTAACGTACAGTCGAGTTCATTAATATGTGTACAATTTTGGACCTTATTACAACGTGGTAAAGGTGCAAAAGTGTGTATATATTGGCGAACTCGACTGTACCTACCGGCATCCGTCTAGCTAGCGTTACGGAAACAAAATAAACAGGGTGTTACGTAAATGTGAAAATTGGGTGTTAAAGAGCAAACATTCTTTAATTTAAATAGCGAGGGTATAAATCAGCCGGGATACGCGGGATGCGGGTAAACCCCGGGATGAAGTGGTCCCGGAAATTAACCTTGGGTTCCGTGTTGTTTTCCGAGACTTTGTATTTGTTTTATAACTAGAGACGTGATAGGTATTAGCTGTCTTGACTTGAGAGGTTGGAAATATTTATGATCATTATAAGTAAGGATTCACAATCACATTGTCTCAAACTTTCGCGATACACACTCATATTAAACACACTCTCACCGGGACTTATCGCGTAAAAACTATTTATATTTTACCTCGACGTTTCGGCCAAAAAAAAAATAGAGGTCGAGGTAAAATATAAATAGTTTTTACGCGATTAAGTCCCGGTGAGAGTGTGATTCACAATCAGCCGGAGAAAAATGGCCCGTCAATACGTTTGGCGCTCAGTAAATTTGACACTTAAGTCTAATAGTGTTAGGTTTACTTTTGTATAAAATATTTATCTTGACACATATTATAAAGAGGCGTTATTAGCATATTGGAACGTATTTTCTAATGTCAGTTTGCTTCATATATTTTGATATATTCTGTTAGGCACTGTTCGTCCATATGTTATTATAGGTCAATGATGGTCATACTAGCCTTTTGCCCGCGACTTCGTCCCGCGTAGATTTAGAATTTGCGTACCCGGTGATACTATATATATATAGGTTATAGTTATATAAGTATTGAAAACCCTGGTTTGAGCCGTGGAAAACCCGTTCCCGTGGAAATATCGGGATAAAAAGTAGTCTATGTTATTCCGAGGGTCTCCAAATATCTCCATACCAAATTTCATCCAAATCGATCCAGTCGTTACGACGTGAAGGAAGGACAAACATGAACAAATAAATACACTTTCATTTTTATAATATTAGTAAGGTAAGGATTTCGATCGATTGATATCCTTTGTGTTACTAAATTACCCTTTCTTGCATTATAATCATGTCAGCTGAAAGACTTCCATTGCTGGATCCTAGGTTTGCATTTCCACTAGATTTCCTTCTTCACCAGTTCACCCATCTTGTTGAAGGCCTACTGAATCATCTTTCGATAGCAGTAGTCATTCAAAATCATTTTTCTAATAGCATTTGTGTCTTTGGCAAACGGGCACACAGGTTACCTGATGGTAAGTGGTCACTGCGGTTATGGGCATAAGGAAAGATGAATATTTCAAATGCGTTCATCATCATCATCATCATCAACAGCCCATAGTAGTCCACTGCTGGACGTAGGCCTCACCCAATGCACGCCAATGAGCTCTGTCCAAGGCCGCATCAAATCTACACCGGCCACCTTGCGAAAATCGTCACTTCACCTGGCAACAGGGCGCCGTACTCTTCGCTTGCCTTGTCGTGGTCTCCACTCAAGAACGCGTTTACTCCAACGACTATCCGCAGTTCTCGCGATGTGACCGGCGCACTGCCACTTCAAAGAGCTTATTCTTTGAGCTATGTCGACAACTTTCGTTCTCTGCCTGATCACCTCATTGCGGATCCGATCTTTTAGAGAAACGCCGAGCATAGGTCTCTCCATAGCTCTTTGAGCTACTTTGAATTGGTGGACCAATCAATTTCAAATGCGTTGCCCGAGGACAATGATTACCTCTATTCTGGTAATTTCACCTACTCTCTTACCCTACTGCTGTTTGGCGGCAGGGTGGCTATGGGTAATATGACATAAAAGATACAAAGATAAAAGAAAAAAAAACATTTTCTCAAAAATGCTATGTAATGTTGCCATAACATCGCTAAAAAGCATCCAGTAAGTAGATCATACCGAAGGCTTATTGGAAATGTCCAGTAAATAGCGAGATTTTGAATTTGGAATCAATAATTGTCCAGTAAGTACTTATGTAATTCCATTACGTGTCATGTTATTTGAATTTCGAAGCACATTTTTACATCGCCACCAACCAATACAAAGGATTAGGTGCTGAGGTCGTATATAAATTTAAAATAGATAAAGGATAAAAATTAATTACCTTGAACGATATTTCACTTTAAATTTACATATTTATTAAAGTATACGTACTTTTTATTTTGCACATGACAAAATGTTTGATTATATTCACTAAGAACAATAAAACACTAAAATAGGTCAGCGCAATAGGCAGTACGTATAAAAAACACATGATCCAATATTTAAAAAAAAAAACCTATCGAAAAGGTTTGTGCGCGGAACGTTTGCATGTTGCGTTTAATTCACAATTGTAGTGTGTAAAAAGGCCGAAACAGCTAAGATAATTGTTGACTTCCGAATACCTGTTTTATATTATAAAAAAGAGGTCTGAGTTAAAGTTAAAATCATGAACATTAGTTCTACAATGTAAAAATTATGAAATATTACCAATAAAAAATGAGATTGGCAACAGTGCAAGTAACTCAGTGCAAATAACTAAACGCAGTCTTTATAAAAAAAAAACTTAATGACAGTCGGCTAGGCGCTAGAGCTAAGGCGGGATTTTAAGTAAAACATATTTTTGTCTTTTATTCGTGTTTCATTTTTGAGAAAAGCACTATACTTGCTTCGACCGTAAGAGCCATACTGGCCGCGTATGTAGCCGGACCTCGGCTGGCGCCTCGGTCCGTCAATATCATACTTGGCCAGTATGGCTTACTTACTGGTCTCTGCAGTAATGTACTATTATTCAAGAGGATTTTACAGTCACCTTTGCATCGTCATTATGTACAGTTTGATGTAGTTATCATTAAAACATACCCTTATCCGCTGCAAGCTTCGTCATTGATTTAGGTAGGTACCTACATCTTCTACTTATTATCATCATAGGTAATATTCATCTTTACTTACGTCCATGAGCCGCAGTGACCACTTACCATCAGGTGGTCTGTGTGCTAGTTTGCCTACCAATCATCAATAGGTACCTATAGATAAAACTCTTTCGTTACTAACTGATTGACAGATGACAACGCACAGCCCACTGCTGGTCGCAGAAAAAGCCTTACGTTCCATTGTACACATGCTTGGAGACTGTAGCCGAAAAAAAAAATAGAACCGACTTCATAATCCGCCAGCCTGTGAAGTCGGTGTCAAGTGAACCGCCCCAAAGCTATGACTATCGTATAGTGAACTTGACACCGTCTTCACAGGCTGTCGGAGTTTGAAGTCTGTTCTATTTTTTTATTTATCTTTTTTTTTAGGTTACTTTATAAAATATATGGAACGCGGAACCTTAAACGCGGCGAAATAAAAACGTTAAATGAGGCGGAAAGGGATAAACAAATATGCGTTTCATGCTTCAGCTATTACGGTTGCCTTTTATTTGTATGTGGGAACGGGATGGGTGCGAATTGAAAAAAACAACACGCGAAAAATGTCCCAGATTTATTTCATGACCGTCCTGGTGGGTTAAGTAATGGATTATTTACGTCTGTTTTTAGTAAAGTGTAATAGGTATATAAGGGATTTTGTGGTGACCGTACCGATACATGTCCACCTTACCCCCTTTCATACCTTTTCACCCTACGGGTATGGTATTATTATCAGTAGTAGTTCATCATCATCATTTCAGCCGAAAGACGTCCACTGCTGAACATAGGCCTCCGCCAAGGCTCGCCATTCAAACCGGTCCTGTGCTACTTGCTTCCACCGGTTTCCCGCGACCCTCACGAGGTCGTCGCTCCATCTTGTTGGAGGCCTACCGACCGACAGCTCGTCTCCCGGTTCGCGGACGCCACTCGAGAACTCAGTAGCAGTTATGTCTTGATAATTACTATAGGTACTTATTGTAATTATTACTAGCCTTTTCCCGCGGTATATAAGTGTATAAAAAAACCGGACAAGAGCGAGTCAAACTCGCCTGGCGAGGGTTCCCTTCGTTGATTATTTTCTATGTTATTTTAAATACTATCATAGAAGAAGTAAGGTAAACTTAGAATGACAACCTTCAAACAAATCAGCGTACTCCCGAAATAAGTGTTAAATGCGATAATAGATGTCGCTGCCTAGGTAGCCTGGATACAAATTTGAACTCCATGAGCAACATCTAGATGGCGCTGTACAGGCGAAGTATGAAAACTTGAAGTTCCCTGGCTATTTCCGATGTTACGCTGTAATGTAAGGAGTTTGACAGTTTTATATAATAATATTGTTTCTGATACTATGGACTTGTTATATGTTTTCCTTTTAAATAAGTCAAGAACTAGGTATACTCCGTATTTTTATTTTATTTTAATAAGCTTCGACAACTTAAAAAGCTTAAAAATGTAAATATAGGTATTGGATATTCTTTAATAGTACATTACTGCAGAGACCAGTAAGTAAGCCATACTGGCCAAGAATGATATTGACGGACCGAGGCGCCAGCCGAGGTCCGGCTACATACGCGGCCAGTATGGCTCTTACGGTCGAAGCAAGTATAGTACTTTTCTCAAAAATGAAACACGAATAAAAGACAAAAATATGTTTTACTTAAAATCCCGCCTTAGCTCTAGCGCCTAGCCGACTGTCATTACGTTTTTTTTTTATAAAGACTGCGTTTAGTTATTTGCACTGAGTTACTTGCACTGTTGCCAATCTCATTTTTTATTGGTAATATTTCATAATTTTTACATTGTAGAACTAATGTTCATGATTTTAACTTTAACTCAGACCTCTTTTTTATAATATAAAACAGGTATTCGGAAGTCAACAATTATCTTAGCTGTTTCGGCCTTTTTACACACTACAATTGTGAATTAAACGCAACATGCAAACGTTCCGCGCATAAACCTTTTCGATAGGTTTTTTTTTTTAATATTGGATCATGTGTTTTTTATACGTACTGCCTATTGCGCTGACCTATTTTAGTTTTTTATTGTTCTTAGGGAATATAATCAAACATTTTGTCATGTGCAAAATAAAAAGTACGTATACTTTAATAAATATGTAAATTTAAAGTGAAATATCGTTCAAGGTAATTAATTTTTATCCTTTATCTATTTTAAATTTATATACGACCTCAGCACCTAATCCTTTGTATTGGTTGGTGGCGATGTAAAAATGTGCTTCGAAATTCAAATAACATGATACGTAATGGAATTACATAAGTACTTACTGGACAATTATTGATTCCAAATTCAAAATCTCGCTATTTACTGGACACTTCCAATAAGCCTTCGGTATGATCTACTTACTGGATGCTTTTTAGCGATGTTATGGCAACATTACATAGCATTTTTGAGAAAAGGTACCTACTTACCGGTTCGAAACCTTGATTACCTACTTATGTCCCGATCCCACGGGAAAGTAGGGAAAAATAACCTATTTCACTCAGGATAAAATTCTGACTTATACATTGGAACAATTAGAGAGTGGACGTTGTTACCACTTCAATACTAACTAAACTTAGTAGGTACCTACTGCAAATTTTCAAGGCGGCATTTTCGGTAAACAAGAAACACACTAATTATCATCAGTGTCTTCGAGTAACTAAATTTTAATCCATGTTTAGCATTAGCACAGATCTTTGAGAAATATCTTTAGAATTGTAAAGCGAAGCGACATCTGTCTAAAAAGGCTCTTTTATTATGCACGCGGTAACAAATTCGCCCGTTTTTATTTATTCAAGCTTTTTTATCTGTAATAGGCAGGCTCTTTGCTTATTGAAAGAGTGCTTTCTATCCTGTGGGTCCTCAACTTGTCAAAAGCTCAAAGCCCCGAAAGAAAACTTGAATTATATAAATTGCTCTTTGGAAAGATAAAAGAGCTTTGGTCAACGGTTGTCTTTTTATTTTAACACGTTTTTATCAGGTTGACCTGTATGTAACTATGTAATGGAATCTTGCAAGTTAAATTTGACCCACTTTCCGATTTCCGATTGAGCTGAAATTTGCACGAATACGTAAATCGCGTGACAATGCAATATTATGTTATGATGACGTGGAGCTGATCTGATGATGGAGCTGGAAGGTGGTCATAGGAACTCCGTAATAAAACTACATACACCCATCGAATTTGGGCTCGTTTGATTCGTCTTGAAGGGAAGATGAAGGATTTACAAAGAAAACTACAGTCAGCAATAAAAGCGTGTCCCAAAAATTTCATTTTTGAAAAAACTTATTTAAAATTAAGTAGATTTTATGTTATTATTGAACTAGCTTCTGCCCGCGAATTCGTCTTTTTTGACAACTTTTTTTCGAATATCTTCCATGTACAGATTTTTAACCCTCTTTAGCTTTATTATATGTATAAGTAGATAGCTTTTTTATACCAATGGTATAGGTAGATAAATTATTTTAAAATGTTTAGTGTTACCACTGCAGGAGCGGAAAAAGAGTGTTTTCAACCACAGCTAGACCACCACCACCTAACAGCTTATTTACGGCCCACTGCTGGGCACAGGCCTCCCCTCATCACTAGAGGGTTTGGGCTATAGTCCCCACTCGGGCCCCATGGGGATTCGAGACTTCACAGACATCCTTGAATGACTTCACAAGAACAATTTAATTTAGCTATACTTATTTTTATGTGCCAACTTTCCATAATGTGAGCATGTTTAATTGGATAATAAAATACTTGATAGGAGTTTACAGGTCACACTTTTATTTTTTTATTGCTATTAAACTAGTTCACACGCCACTGTAAAAAGTGTTTCAATTACTCGTACCAACGACTTTATTATATTAAGTCCTTTTTACAGTATACGCGAACATTGAACTTGCATTATGGTTTATTAGCAAGTAGCTCTGGGATGTGGTGGCCTAGCGGTTCGACCTACCGCCTCTCATGCCGAGGGTCGGGGGTTCGATTCCGGCTCGCACCTCTTAGTTTTACTTATGTGCGAAATTCAGTTTGAATTCACCACTGAGCTTTTCGGTGAAGGGAAACATCGTGAGGAAACCTGCACGCATCTGCGAAGTAATTCAAAGATGTGTGTGAAATCCCCAATCCGCACTGGGCTCGCGTGGGCACTATAGCCCAAACTCTCTGTGATTAATTGACTATAGAGGAATTACCATCAAAACGCGAATTAACAATTTTGATTTATCAATATCACGAAATTTCGAAATTTTCGTGTGAGTTTGATGAGGGAACCACTGTCTGCATGAATATACGAGTATACATATATTTTTGTGTCTATATATGTACCTATTCTTGATACTATACACAGCCGTCACTTTGCCACAGGGCGGACATGGCTCATAAAAGCACGATTTGAATGAAGTGAAGTGTTAATGCCTGCGTGTGAGGACGTCTGTACACTTGTAAATGTGTGTGTGCCACTACGCGGGCCAGTGATCCACTTTCCATCTCCGGGTGAAACAAATGACGGTAAGGGCGAGTCGGACGCGAGTTGCGCGCCGGCTAGATTCAGGCGGGTGATTCCGTGGCTTCTGTATGTAGCTATTGAATATTCTATGACTTAGCACAAATATCAAGAAAACTTGGAAATAAGCACTGGGCACTTGCTCGGAAAACGGCCAACGTACAGTCAGCAGCAGAAGTAGATAAGCTGTCCAGGTGTTCAAAATGACCTACACACGCCCTTAACGTCTTAAGAATAAGGTCGTGTGTAGGTCATTTTGAACACCTGGACAGCTTATCTACTTCTGCTGCTGACTGTACTTGCAGCAGTGCAATGTTGGAACAGTGTTTACTTATTTAGGTACTTACCTATAGCAATACCATGAGTTTACAGTGACCGTACTCGCTAGCGACTACGTAAACGATTTGTATGAAGAATAGTACAGCGCCCCTGGCGGTCACTCGTTGAACTAAAATATAATATATAATCTTCATACAAATCGTTTACTTACGCCCGGTTCCTATATCCAAACAACGCCTCGTTTTGCCTACGGACGGTTAAAATTTGACAAATTCTCTATGGAACAAACGTCAAAAATCAACCGTCCGTAGGCAAAACGAGGCGTTTCGTGGATATAGGAACCGGGCCTTAGTCGCTAGCGAGTACGGTCACTGTAAACTCATGGTAGTGCTACTAGTTATTTTTGAATTGTTTGAGCACCCTAAAGTATACACGATATTTTATGTTGACTGTACTTACATAATTTGCCCTCGATTAAAATTTCGTTTCCTTAGACAGAAATATATGTTCTATCATTGAAATTAATTTATAGGAATCATGATAAAAACTCAATTACAACCACATATTTCAGCTTTATTAAAAAGAGGTCAGAGATAATCTTAATATGAAATTATTATTATATGGAAGGGACTGAAAAGGGTCATAATGAATCTCATATAAAATTGTATTACCTACACGATACCTATCTCATAATCAGGTCTCTGAAACGTGAAAGTACCTTATATATGTATATAATATTATAGGGTGTGAAACCAGAGATTATCAAATCTATGGAGACCATAAAGCGGGGTTTACACCGAAAGCGTGCACGGCTCGCAAGCGGTGTGCATGTCTTACAAGAAAGAATGCTTGAAATAAAGTTTTTTTTTTTTTTGTTTGTCTATGCAGCGCATGAGTGTGTGCGGGCACGCAGGTGAGAACGCGATTACAATTATCTTAATATATAAAATTCTCGTGTCACAGTGTTTGTAACCAAACTCCTCCGAAGCGGCTCGACCGATTCTTATGAAATTTGGTGTGTATGTTCAGTAGGTCTGAGTATAGGACTTAAGCTATTTTTCATATCAAAAAAAAAAATCCTAAGGTGGTACGAAGTCCGCGGGGTCAGCTAGTATATACAAATCCATATTTTAGTATTATAATAGTAATTTAGTAATATAATAATAGTCTGTCTGTCTGTCTGTCTGTCTGTTACCTCTTCACGCTTCAACCGCTGGACCGATTGAGATGAAATTTGGCATGGAGATAGTTAGGGTCCCGGGAAAGGACATACTTTTTATCTTGGAAAAACGAATAGTTCCCGCTGGAACGCGATAACCGTATTCCACGCGGGCGAAGTCGCGGGCAGAAGCTAGTATTTATATAAATGCAAATAATTATTGCTCGTTCAATAGTTTAGGATATAGGTACATACTCACTTAAATTATTATTTTTTATTATACAGTAGTTCTACAAACCTTAAAAAATCATGGCCGTTGTTGATGCAAGAAAACTAATCGCGAACACGTTACAGAAAGATAGTTGACATACATGCACGAAAAACATAATCCGCCTTCTGGCGCAGCCGGGTAAAAAACTGGCTATTTCCGAGCATAACCCAACATTAACTGAACCCAAATCAACAACATCAGAAGTGTTTTGTGGCAAAATATGCGGTAGGGATTTGTTGGTGTATCCTCTTAGGGTCGCATAATAGTTCTGCCTTGAGTAAATAGTCAATAATAATTCAATTTGAATTTACCACTGAGCTTTTCGGTGAAGGAAAACATCGTGAGGAAACCTGCACGCATCTGCGAATTAATTCAAAGATGTGCGTGAAGTCCCCAATCCGCACTGGGCCCGCGTGGGGACTATAGCCCAAACCCTCTCGTGATGAGAGGAGGCCTGTTCCCAGCAGTGGGACGCAAATAGGCTGTAGTAGTAGTAGTAGTAGTAGTAGAGTAAATAGTTATCTATGTCTCTCTCTATGGTGGTTAAGATTGTGCTCCATATCTTCTATCTAAATATATAAAACTCAAAGGTGACAGACATAGTGATCTATCAACGCACAGCCCAAACCACTCGACGGATCGGGCTGAAATTTGGCATGCAGGTAGATGTTATGACGTAGGCATCCGCTAAGAAAGGATTTTGCAAAATTCCCACGGGAACGGGAAATATCAGGATTTTACTTTTTAATATTTCTGCGCATACGAAGTTGCGGGGAAAAGCTAGTAGGTACTATTATAAAAAGGTAATTTTCTTGTCCCTTTCTCTCTTTCTGTCGGTCTGTTAGAGTTAATCTCCGGAACTACTGAACCAATTTTAATGCATTTTCCAAATTAAATAGATCATCATTATATAAGGTAGGTACTAGCTTCTGCCCGCGACTTCGCCCACGTGGAATTCGGTTATCGCGTTCCCGCGGGAACTATGCGTTTTTCCGGGATAAAAAGTAGCCTATGCCCTTTCCCAATCCGCACTCCCCAAGTCAGTCATTTTCCAGTTCCCAATCCGCACTGGGCCCGCGTGGGGACTATAGCCCAAACCCTCTCGTGATGAGAGGAGGCCTGTAGTAGTAGTATTCCCTTTCCCGGGTCCCTAACTATCTACATGTCAAATTTCATCTCAATCGGCCCAGCGGTTTAACCGCCATAAGGGTTTGGCGGTTAAACCGCTGGGCCGATTGAGGCCGTTATGAGTGGAAGCCTGTGTCCGCAGTGGGACGTAAACAGGCTCTTGTGGTGGTGGTGGTGGTAAGTATGCGTGTACGTTAGGAATTAAGTATTTATTGAGAGCTTCCCAATCCCGCGCACATGCCTAAATCATTCCACATTTGCGGATGTGAGCTTTATGGTTGGTTAGGCTCGCGAACACACGGACCGAAAATGGTGAAATTGCATGGGAATTGCTTGTTTTTTTACTAGGGATAGATATTTATGCGCTTGGTCGCTGTGTCACCCGGCTGTGCCGGTTTTTTACAGACATACACTCAAAAGCAATGAAAACGAGATGATGGAAAATCCTATACAAAGCGTCAAAAGTCTAACGCCCGGTTCCTATATCCAAACAACGCCTCGTTTTGCCTACGGACGGTTAAAATTTGACATATTCTCTATGGAACAAATGCCAAAAATCAACCATCCGTAGGCAAAACGAGGCGTTTCGTGGATATAGGAACCGGGCCTATCATATCTCGCTCGTATATATTCACACACTCAATCACAGATTAACAGACACACTCACATCCACACAAACACACATACAGTACCTAGACATACCAAGAACACATTCGTTTTACTTAATTATCAGGATACTAAAGTTAGTTTTATATTTCTTTTCCAATTAAATATTTACTTTTTGTTACATATTCGTATTTAATTTGCGTAAAATAAAGTAAGTCCACTCTGTCTCCTTCTTCAGACATTAATTTTAATTTATAATGTAACCGAATCAGGTCGCCACGTGACCGGCATTGCCTAGTGTGGGACCGCCAGATACTGTTTTATTTTGTAAAAGTGTCTTTTTCAATAAACAAATTTTATTTATTTATTTATTTATTTAGCGACCCGTTTTCATTGCTGTTGAGTGTACATTACGTAATATCACGGCTTTTTCCCATTGGGGTAGGCAGAGCACTTCCTTCCATTTGCTATGACTCTTACATAGGTTCTCTCGTTTCTTCAACTTTCAACCCGTTTCGCATACATGCTCGTCAGTTTAGAGTACGTATGACGGTTTGTAGTCGCCTTTAATGCCATTCTTTTTGAAGGCATCGTTTGGAAAAGATTTAAGTTTAAGCATACGGTCACCTGATGGTAATTGGTCACTGTGGCCTATGGACATAAGGGTGCGTACAAATCTCGTTTTCGCGGCACGTTTGCCAGATCTGGAAACACCCCGAGGATTATTAAATTTCGAATCCGTTGCCAACCTGGAGGATTTAAATTGTTTTTTTTTATACCTATGATATAGGCAAACGAGCGCACAGCCCACATGATAGTAAGTGGTCACTGCGGCCCATGGATACTAAAATCCTATGATTCCCCATTAGGAAACCTACCCTGAGGCCTAAGATGGAATGCCTCTGTGCCAGAAATTTCACCGGCTGCCTTAACCCCCTACCGGAACACAACAGTGCGAGCACTGCTATTTGGCGGCAAGATAGCGGAGAAAGACGGTGTTACCACCCCGGACGGACGCAGCACCAGGTCCTACCACTAACAAAAATCAATGCCTCTATTCTAGTAATTCCCCATTAAGAAACCATGAGATCTCGAATGCGTTGCTTACCCTTAAGCCTAAGATGGAATGCCTCTGTGCCAGAAATTTTACCGGCTGTCTTACCGGAACACAACAATGCGGGCACTGCTGTTTGGCAGCAGGTTAGGGAATGGTGGTGGTAGCTATCCGGACGGACCGTGGATCAGGTCTCACCACCAGAAGGGGCACTCAACCGCAATGAAATCGGGTCACTTTGTATGGGGTTTTACACACAAAGTGACCCAATTTCATTGCGGTCGAGTGTAAATTGGAGATTAATCAACATTCAAAATCAATACCAGTGTAATTCTCCGCGCAAACAAGACTAAATTAGGAAAGTCAGCATTTCTCATAGAGATACCAGAAAATATTCAAATTAGAATCAGAATAGGAGAGAACTGAATCCAATTGCTTTCGAAAGGGACGGTATAAATTTCAGTTCGGCGTTTGAGGAAAAAAATATGAATTTCACTTTAGGGTTGTGGGGAAATTCAGCGCGCGACGTCCGTATGAATTTGATACTGTACCTCCAACCCTTTTTTCCGGCTTTGAGAAATGATATCCGGGATAAAACTATACCTATGTATAACCAAAATTTTGTGTAAAAAAATGGGGTGCGGTTAGAAGAATTGTTAGCTGAGTAGGTTCGACTTTCTTGCATGCAGAGGGTCGGGGGTTCGACTTCGGATCGCACCTCTTCAGTTTACTCATGTGCGAAATTCAATTTGAATTTACCACTGAGCTTCTTACTATTTAACTTAAGGACTTAACTCCGGGATAGACTATATGAGCTTAATAATGACACTAAAATTATGTTTCTGAGACTTATAGTTTTAAAGTTATTAAGGTTAGATGAGATAGACTAATTCAAGACGAAATGTGACATTTCACTTTTCTGACATGCAATTTATTGCTTTTGCTTTGACGTTGCCGTTGTGACAATATGTCACCCACAGCACAGAATCCGCTAGCGATTCGAGCATGTTTTTTAGGTGTTTAATTATTTTCGAGTTAGTAAAAAAAAAATGTATGGCCATCGTGAGGAAACCGGCACGCATCTGCGAAGTAATTCAAGGATTTGTGTGAAGCAAATAGGCTGTAGTAGTCATCATCATCATCATCATTTCAGCCGAAAGACGTCCACTGCTGGACATAGGACTCCCCCAAGGCTCGCCACTCAGACCGGTCCTGTGCTACTTGCTTCCACCGGTTTCCCGCAACCTTCACGAGGTCGTCGCTCCATCTTGTTGGAGGCCTACCGACAGCTCGTCTCCCGGTTCGCGGGCGCCACTCGAGAACTTTCCGGCCCCATCGGCCATCAGTCCTGCGAGCAATGTGCCCCGCCCACTGCCACTTAAGGCTCGCAATTCTTCGGGCTATGTCGGCTGTAGTAGTAGTAGTAAAAAAAAATTATGGCCACCTTTTCTGACTTTTACCCGCAAATGTCGTTGTGATTATAAAGACGTAAGTAAAGCCCTAATAGCCTAGTGGATTGACCTACCGCCTCGGCAGAGGGTCGGTGGTCCAAATCCGGCTCGCACCTCTGAAATTATATTTATGTGCGAAATTCAATTTGAATTTACCACTGAGCTTTTCGGTGAAGGAAAACATAGTGAGGAACACGTATCTGCGAAGTAATTCAAGGATGTGTGTGAAGTCCCCAATCCGCGTTGGGCCCGCGTGGGGACTATAACCCAAACCTTCTTGTGATGAGAGGAAGCCTGTGCCCAGCAGTGGGCAGTAAATAAGCTGTTGTGGTGGTAAGTCACAATAAAACACATGAACGTGTGTTTCCAAAACGGGCGGAGTGACAAAACCCACAGATAAATAAACCGGCGAAGGTGAACGTGACGTGACTGCACTGATCTTTTATAAGTAAGGATTCACAATCAGCCCGTCAAAACGGGTGCCCAAACAGTTCGGGCACCCGTTTAGCGCTCAGTAAATTTGACACTTTAATCTTTTAGTGTTAGGTTTACTTTTGGTTAAAATATTTATCTTGACACATATTATAAAGAGGCGTTATTTTATTAGCATATTGGTACGTATTTTCTAATGTCAGTTTGCTCCATATATTTTGACATATTCTGTTAGGCACTGTTCGTCCATATGTTATCAATGATCAATGGTCAATGCGTGACTGCTATTCCAATTCGGTCTTTATTGCTAACTAGTGCCTCAATACAACTGTCTGACTGTGTTTGGAATAAAAGATAAAAGGATTAAAGTAAAAAAAAAACATTTAGTCAAGTAGGATTTTCAATCACTTTTGCATCGTCATTATGTACAATTTTATGTAGTTATCATTAAAAACATCCATTATCCGCTGCAAGCTTCTTCATTGATTATAAAATATATTATTATTATTGAATAGATTAGAATGGGGGTTTAATTTTTTTTATCATAGGTTTGCTCTGGCTAGTTTTGAAAGTAACAACAACAATACTCATTATTTTGCTGTTACTTCTCCTAGCGCGCCGATTTCATAACGATGTTTTCCTTGTTTACATACATATAAGCAGGCAACATCAGTACCTATGCTTTATAAATGTGACCCGGATTTGCCCCCGACTATATGAGAAACTAGCTTTGCCCCGCAACTTCGTATGCGCAGGAATATGCAAATGTAAAATCCCGTTTTTTCCCGATCCCGATGGAATTGCGCAAATCCTCCCCTACGTTCCATAAGGAACCTGCATGCCAAATTTGAGCTCTCTACGACCAGTTGTTTCGGCTCTGCGTTGATCGATTAGTTTCTTGTTTTATATAGATAGATAGACGATAGATCAAACAAGACCTATACACCCATTTTATTCATTACTGTTTTAGTAAATAATTCCCATACGTCCCCTGTCCCATACGAGGTTTCTTGGGTAAACTAGCACTACACTCCACCCGTATTACACGGCTCGCGTGGTTTTATGGGGCACTTCGGGACGTACACTGGCGATGGGGGAAAATGGTACACTGTGATTATTTCTATGACAATCTATTAAAAGAAAGTAAAGGCTTCGACGGCCGGATTGGTCCAGTTGGTAGTGACCCTGCCTTCTGATCCGATGGTCGCGGGTTCGAGTCCCGCTCGGGGCAAACTTTGTGTGATGAACAGTAATGTTGTACTCGAGTCATGGATGTTTAGTATTTATATATGTATGTATTTCTCTATATAAGTATTTATATCGTTGTCTAGCACCCATAGTACAAGCTTTGCTTAGTTTGGGGCTAGGTCAATACGTGTGAAATGTCCCAAGATATTTATTTATTTATTTATGTAAAAATACAGGGATTTTTAATGCCTTCAAAAACATAACTTAGGTAACCATAGAAAGTTGTAAGACAATTAATATTAAATTAGATTGTTTAGTGCTTTTTGGATTTCAATTCCATCAATAGTGAACTCAATATTCTTCTTAAAAGCTGAGACTGGTTAGTTAGTAAAATCAGATTTCCAACTGGGTTTATTTCTAACGATGTACGGGCGAAGTTTCAAATTGCAGTAAAAACTTCCTTTCTGCATACAAATGGCGGTGCACCCGTGCCAAACTGCAATTATGAACTACGTTACCCTAGGAATTTATTATTTAGTAGTTATTTAAATTAAATTAGTTTCCTCTAGTGACTTGACGTGGGTGACAATTACTTATTAGTTTAGCGGAAATGGGTTGTAAACACTTTCTTGTTACGTTGTGCAATAGGGTAATGAACACTGCAAAGAGTTTCGACGTCGTAAGTTGAAGGTGCCGTACAAAGATATACCTACGAGTATATCAAAAACATATCAATTTCTGTTAGGAGTTTGTAAGAATTAATGTGACTTCTTCGCACAGAAACATACCTATACACACACACACACACACATACACGAAGGTCGCTTAATAAAATTTCTGCATAGCTTTTTTTTTCACTACGTTCCAAATTTAACCCTCATAAGGTTGAAAATGCAAGAACAAGTACACCAGGCCATCAATATTAGATTTTAAAATGGAATTTTCTTTCAAGTGAAAACACTACTTAATTCGATTTTTTACCATTAAATTTATATTCAAGAGAAAAACTTGTCTTTAATAAAACTTACTTTATGGAATTGAGTTTTATTAAAACATATAGTAAATCTTGTTCGCTTTACTAGGACTTTGCTATAAAAAATAATGACTTCAAAATCTAATTTTTCTTTATAAAACTTCATTTTTTTAAGCAAACTTCTACGAAGTAAGTACTTACTAATTCTCAGAGGTATTGTAAATGCGCAAGTAAATCTGTCTGTCTGATACCTTTTCACGCTTAAACCGCTGGACCTATTCAGATGAAATTTGGTATGGAGATAGTTGGAGGCTCGGGAAAGGAGATAGGCTACTTTTTATAAAAAATGCATAGATCCCGCGGTAACCGAATTCCACGCGGGCGAAATCGTGGACAGAAGCTAGTTCAACATATTTACAATTCCTGTTCAACGAAATGTTAATTTCCAACAAACTTGATAAAATGTGTACATTTAAATCTGTCCTCAAGTGTACCTAACCTAAACACACATTCGGCCATGGACATTGTTGCCGAGTTTTCCCGTTTTTGCCTCTATGTGCAAAACTTTCGCAGTTATGCCCTTAAGGACTCGCCTCACTAACTTCGCCCTAGTTGGAGCGATTCGGAGATTGGACGTATTTACTGTTTACCATTTAGCTGTCATTTTCTCGTGTTTTTTTCTAACCCCAGGAACCGAAAAAGTATCTTTATCTTTAACCGAGGGTGTTCCTAGCTAAATTCAAATTGAATTAACTCTTGGAGATTAACTCTAACAGACAGAAAACTCTGTCGACAGAAAGAAAGAAAGGAACAGGAAAATTACCCTTTTACCATAGTATAATATGAAGCCGTGGTGGTCTAGTGGTTCGTCCTACCGCCTCTCATGCAGAGGGTCGGGGGTTGGATTCCGGCTCGCACCTCTTAGTTTACTTATGTGGGAAATTTAATTTTAATTTACCACTGAGCTTTTCGGCGAAGGAAAACATCGTGAGGAAACCTGCACGCATCTGCGAAGCAATTCAAAGATGTGTGTGAAATCCCCAATCCGCACTGGGCCCGCGTGGGCACTATAGCCCAAACCCTCTCGTTATGAGAGGAGGCCTGTGCCCAGCAGTGGGACGTAAATAGGCTGTAGTAGTATAGTTTTTTGCTATGTTTAAAGAACATCGGAATTTTGCTGTCAGCTGTGAAAGTTAGTGTTACGTTGATGTATTTATTTGATTTGATCTTGCTCAGAGCAAAGAGAAATGAAATGTCGGAGGAATTGTAGGTCACTGCGCCAAGGAGTTTAGTTTTAGTTAGAGAGCAAAGAGAAATGAAATGTCGAAGGAATTGTAGGTCACTGCGCCAAGGAGTTTAGTTTTAGTTAGAGAGCAAAGAGAAATGAAATGTCGGAGGAATTGTAGGTCACTGCGCCAAGGAGTTTAGTTTTAGTTAGAGAGCAAAGAGAAATGAAATGTCGGAGGAATTGTAGGTCACTGCGCCAAGGAGTTTAGTTTTAGTTAGAGAGCAAAGAGAAATGAAATGTCGGAGGAATTGTAGGTCACTGCGCCAAGGAGTTTAGTTTTAGTTAGAGAGCAAAGAGAAATGAAATGTCGGAGGAATTGTAGGTCACTGCGCCAAGGAGTTTAGTTTTAGTTAGAGAGCAAAGAGAAATGAAATGTCGGAGGAATTGTAGGTCACTGCGCCAAGGAGTTTAGTTTTAGTTAGAGAGCAAAGAGAAATGAAATGTCGGAGGAATTGTAGGTCACTGCGCCAAGGAGTTTAGTTTTAGTTAGAGAGCAAAGAGAAATGAAATGTCGGAGGAATTGTAGGTCACTGCGCCAAGGAGTTTAGTTTTAGTTAGAGAGCAAAGAGAAATGAAATGTCGGAGGAATTGTAGGTCACTGCGCCAAGGAGTTTAGTTTTAGTTAGAGAGCAAAGAGAAATGAAATGTCGGAGGAATTGTAGGTCACTGCGCCAAGGAGTTTAGTTTTAGTTAGAGAGCAAAGAGAAATGAAATGTCGGAGGAATTGTAGGTCACTGCGCCAAGGAGTTTAGTTTTAGTTAGAGAGCAAAGAGAAATGAAATGTCGGAGGAATTGTAGGTCACTGCGCCAAGGAGTTTAGTTTTAGTTAGAGAGCAAAGAGAAATGAAATGTCGGAGGAATTGTAGGTCACTGCGCCAAGGAGTTTAGTTTTAGTTAGAGAGCAAAGAGAAATGAAATGTCGGAGGAATTGTAGGTCACTGCGCCAAGGAGTTTAGTTTTAGTTAGAGAGCAAAGAGAAATGAAATGTCGGAGGAATTGTAGGTCACTGCGCCAAGGAGTTTAGTTTTAGTTAGAGAGCAAAGAGAAATGAAATGTCGGAGGAATTGTAGGTCACTGCGCCAAGGAGTTTAGTTTTTGTTAGAGAGCAAAGAAAAAAGAAGAATAACTCACTCGATAAAAAAAACCGACTGCATTCACGTTTGATATAACCAGTGTCACTCTCACAATTAAGACAAATCTAACGACACCTCACAAGCTAAAAATCATTAAGCGTTTACGCTACAGAACGTGCTAAAGAAATATGCATACATACACTCGATAAAAATAACCCAGGCGCAGTCGGGTAAAATAAATAAATAAATATCTTGGGACATTTCACACATTTGAGCTAGCCCCGAAATAAGCAAAGCTTGTACTATGGATGCTAGACAACGATATAAATACTTATATATAGAAATACATAAATACTAAACATCCATGACTCGAATACAAACATTCATATTCATCACACAAAGTTTGCCCCGAGCGGGACTCGAACCCGCGACCATCGGAACAGAGGCAGGGTCACTACCAACGGGACCAATCCGGCCGTCAAAAAAGTGCATTGATAAGCCTTGATCTGTTTCATCTCTTTCCAGTTTACTAAGGCCAGTATGATACTCGTACTCAAAAAGAAAAGGGAATTTGAAGCAATAAAAAAACCGGCCAAGTGCGAGTCGGGCTCGCGCACGAAGGGTTCCGTACTGTTCAGTATCTATAAAAATGGCAAAAAAATCACGTTTGTCTGGAGCCCCCTTAAATATGTATTTATTTTATTGTTTTACTTTTTTTAAATAGCGGCAAAAGAAATACATCATCTGTTAAAATTCCAACTGTCTAACTACCACGGTTGATGAGATGCAGCCTGGTGACAGATGGACAGACGGACGGACGGACAGCGAAATCTTAGTAATAGAGTCCCGTTTTACCCTGTGGGTACGGAACCCTAAAAATGAAGCAGTAATTTAATAAGGGTCCCCAAATTACGGCTTCTTTGCGGAACCTTCGCAAGTTCTTGAATTATTCTACTTATATATCCTTTGTGTTATATGATATTTCTTGTAGTCAGTATTTTGGATATATCTTATTTTCAAAGTGTTTCGACTGACTAGATATACTTACGATATTAATATATTTTGCAGCAGGGAAGGTACGTAGGTCCGAAAATTTTTCATGATATATAAATAAATAAATATCTTGGGACATGTCACACATATTGACCTAGCTCCAAACTAAGCAAAGCTTGTACTATGGATGCTAGACAACGATATAAATACTTATATAGAGAAATACATACATGATATATAAATACTAACATCCATGACTCGAGTACAAACATTCGTGTTCATCACACAAAGTTTGCCGCGAGCGGGACTCGAACCCGCGACCATCGGAACAGAAGGCAGGGTCACTACCAACTGGACCAATCCGGCCGTCAATAAACTTTTAATATTAAACTTAAACATTTATTCGTTTTACCATTTTAGAGTGATTGAGTAACTTAACAAAAATATAAACACACTGCGACACAGTATATGTAATAGACTTTACTGTCATACCAGTAGCGATACGTACCTCCCCGCACCAATAAAGGTTACCTCACCCCGCCCGCGGCGACCGGCCAGTCGGTATATAGCAAAACCGGTCGAAACGGACAATGAACACAAGCGCATGTATGTACAATTGTACATTACACTATTTACAGGCAACTGTAATATGTTAGTGTGCAGTTTAGGTTCTGTTAGGATGGAGGTTCGCGGGTGTTCCTCCGGTATAAGTAAAATTATTGAGAAATGAAAAATTCTGAATTATTAAATGTCGTATTTCAGCAGTTTTAATATTACCTTTTATTCGTTCCACAAAATTCCAGGCCTCATAATGTTTCTATTACTCCCTAAAAGCGTAGGGATATTTTCCAGCTGAGATGTTGTTATGAAGTATTGTAGTCGATTTGCATCTTGGCGTTTTCCCTTTTTTACTGACATTTAATTTTCTTGGCCTAAAAGCAACCGTTAATCTTGGCACAGATAAGAAACGGCCGAACACAGGGTTTTTTTCCTTATGACAGTTTTTTTTTGTAAGTGTAATTGGCAGGCAAACGAGCACATAGGCTTCCTGATGGTAAGCAGTCACTGCGACCCATTAACAACGAAATCTTATGTTTTTTTTTAGGTATTAGGTATCCTAGATGGCTTTTTTATCGATTGTTTTTTGAAAGAAAATCGAACGACCTCAAACTGTAATCATTTTCGCAAAGATCTATAAGAAAAGTGTCACTGTGTGATTTGCCAGTCCATCGGAAAGTAGAATGATTTATGTTTTGACAGTCCATCGGCAAGTAACATGATGTGTGTGTTAGTGACAGTCCTTCGGCAAGTCATCACCAGTCCATCGGCGTGCTTAGTGCCAGTACTTCGGCATGTGCAAGTCCATCGGCAGCAGCCAGTCCTTCGGTCCAAAAAATTCAATTTTTGAAAAAACTTATTTGCAAAAATGATCCATCAGAATCGTCGAAATTGTAAGTATATCTGGTGATGAAAGAAACATCTGTTTTTTAAGTTGCCTACTCGCGATTTCAGCTTTGTGATATTTAAACTTGATTGCCGACGATTTGGCCCCACTCGACAATCCGCGAATGCTTTCAGCACTTTCTTCATTTCTCGGATATCTAAGATTTATATGTGGAAAGTACTTTTCTTGTGACAATTTTATTACAAGTCTTGTTGAAGGATTGGTGTTATAGCTCTGCATTAGTAAATGCTATGAGCATAAGTAGGTGAACTGGTGAACCGTACATACGCTTTTATGGTATGGGAATGGCAATAGAATTGTGCACATATTATTTTGGTAACCTCTGTACGTTGTATTAAGGTTCCAAAATTGTACAAATATTAATGAACTTGACTGTACTGAGTATAATCTCAGATATGATTAGAAACCTTTCCTGTATCCTTTCTAAAGTAGCTGGCTTATCTAATATATTAAATTCTCTTGTCACAGTGTTTGTAACCAAAACTCCTCCGAAACGGCTCGACTGATTCTCATGAAATTTGGTGTGTATGATCTGTAGGTCTGAGAATAGACGTAAGCTATTTCTCATACCCACCCAAAAAAAAAATCTAAGGCGGTACGAAGTCCGCTAGGTCAGCTAGCATATATATATCATTTATGTTTAAATTTCAAAGATCGCGGGAACGCGGTGGTTTGCGAGTGGCACAAATAGATTTTAGTAGCGCGCCTTGGGGAGGTCTATGTCCAGCAGTGGACGTCTTTCGGATAAAATGCATTAATTATTTGCACCATTTTTCTTAGCTTGTTCTCAGCTGAATCCAAGTTTCAAATGGATAAATTCAGGATCGCAACCTAACAATTCTTACCAATTCTTACCCTGAAGAAGGCACGTACAGATTCAATAAAACGAGGCGTCTACCGCAAAGATCTTATCTCGAATGGGTACATACGGGATTATCTTGCGTACGTAACCGCAGTGCCACTGAAAATGTTAATCATCATCATTATCATTTCAGCCGAAAGACGTCCACTGCTGGACATAGGCCTCCCCCAAGGCACGCCACTCATACCGGTCCTTTACTACTTGCTTCCACCGGTTTCCCACGAACTTCACGAGGTTATCGTTCCATATAATATAATAATAAGCCCTTTTATTTAGAACTACAGGGTATTAAATGATGTCCCATAAGCCATCTCCAACGTCTTCCATTGGGTTCTGTCTCTCGCTACCGCCTTCTCCAGGGGTACCCCCCAGCGATCTTTAAGTCGTTTTCCCATCTCAAATATCGTTCTATATTACCTACCACTATGTTACTTACCATCTTTGCCTATAGTCATTAATCTATTATAAGTAAGGATTCACAATCAGCCGGAGAAAAATGGCCCCGTCAAACCGTTTGGTCTTCGTTATAAAGAGGCGTTATTAGCATATTGGAACGTATTTTATAATGTCAATTTGCTCCATATATTTTGACATATTCTGTTAGGGACTGTTCGTCCATATGCTATTGCTTATTATAGGTCAATGCCTATAGTACATGAAAAAGTAAACAGCCAACCACGCGTTTCCGCCCGCAATGACGAAATCCCATCTCTCCCCACACAGCTGACGTTGCAACATTTCTGAATGGCCCGGTCATACCGACTCCCTCAGCGCTTGACACGACATGAGGTTTCATTTCGCTACTACGGTGGGAGTTTCTTAGTATTCGATGTATCATAGGTAATCATCAACGAGGCGATCCAATCGACTGGTCGAGTTGATTGGATAATCAAAATCAATGGTGCTTTATTGGAGTGAGCGATTATGTTTATGGTGTAGCTGTTGAATGCGATTTCTTTCGTGTAGACTTGGAATTTGCGTACCTATCTGAATGATGATAATTTCTTCATGTAGGAAGTGTGAAAAACGACCCCGCGTCGAAATCAAGGATAATTTGAACTGAATCCTTTACAAACATTCGCATTATAATTTTAGACATTAAGATACGAACTTAAACTGGTTATAAGAACTTAAAAGTTCATCATTTAACTCAACAGATGGCGTAGCATTATCGAAAATACTCAACAGCGTGACCCACGAACACGATTGGCACTCAGCCTGTGTATGGCTGTTGCTAATTAGAGGAAACAGTATGCTTTGAAAGTTCGTTAACATTGACTTTAAACTAGTTCGCTCTTCAAAGAAGTGGTTCCCAATTAGTCAGGTTTTTTGTTTGTTTGTTTATCCCTATGAGAAATTGAGGCAACTCTTCAGAATTTGTTGGATCAACTGTAAATTATGGCAATACCAAATTTGAAAGCTGTAGAAGAAGAAATAATAAATTCAGCAATAATCGTGGCTAGCTTTTTAAAAATCTGTTTATGATACTTCTTGTATATACAGAAATAGATTTCACAATGCAAATGCTCCGAAAGTCCCCTTTATTTTGGTAAACATTAACGCAGAAAGTTTTACTTTCCTGCAAGATCGTGCACACTGTGCGGGAATGAAAATAGGAACTACTTTCCCGCACGCTGTAGTGTGCGGGAAAGTAAAATGTCTATAAGTGATCTGAACGATAAAATTACAAAGTTGTATTTTTTTTGGGTGTTTTGAAATTGTTAACGCCTTAATAAATGAAATTTTTACTTCTTAAATATATATTTTATGTGTTTCCTCGCATGGTGCATTGTAATACATTTGAAACTCTATTTCTCCCACCACGTACCAATGCACCCATACACCCATGTATATGGTTTACTAATCACCCCCACAAAAGACCACTTGACCTCACCTAAGCTGAAACGGCCCACACGTATGTATGTGAACGCGAAACATGTCAAGTGGTGCTTGATCTACCACTGTGACCCGCTTGGCTTTTAGAGTTCCGTAGTACATGAACGACCACGAACGCGAACTTGGTGAATTAAATAGTTAAATACCTCATGCGAATAACTCCCCCCTTTATCACAGGGCGGACGCGATCTATAAAAGCACGACTTCGAACACAATTCGAACGAAGTTTTTTCCCCACCTGCCTGACGGTAAGTGGTCACTGTGGCTCTTGGACACCGAAATCCTATGATCCCCCATTAGGAAACTGTAGTGTATAGCTTATCTGTGGCAACACCCCGATACCGGGAACTGACCTGTCAATGTGTGCATTCCAATAAAGATGGCTACAAATGCGGATCGGCTTATCATTTATTACATTGGCTGACGAGTTTGGGATGGTGATTTTTGTGAATTTACATACTATTCGTACTACTATTCGTGGCGGGACTGCCGGGAGTGCGGGAAGTATTACGGGAGCTGTTTTGTGCGTAAAGCCGGTGCGTGCACAATTTCACATTGTACAGAACAATGGCGGTCGGTAAGGTTAGTGAATTTGACTATCAAAACGGAGTGTGGTCTTCGTATATAGACAGACTGGAAATGTATTTTTTAGTGAACGAAGTGAAGGACGAACTCAAGTTACCTACTCTAATAGCGGTAATCGGCAACGAAGCATATGAATTACTAGTAAACCTGTCGAGCCCGACCAAGCCGTCTAACCTTACCTATGAGGCAGCCGTGAAGCTCCTTGGGGATCATCTACAGCCCTCTCCGTCGATATTGGCCGAGAGATTCCGGTTTCGTCAACGCCGGCAAGGCAGTGAAGAGAGCATCGCCTGCTACGTGGCGGAATTGAAACGCCTCGCGAGACATTGCAAATTCGAATCCGCTCTAAATGATAACCTTCGGGACCAATTCGTATGTGGTTTGCGAAGTGACGTCATTAGACAGCGTCTATTTGCGGAGGACGACACGCTGACTTATGCAAATGCAGTGAAAATTGCTACTTCATTAGAGGCGGCGGAGCGGGATGCGGCCGCGGTGGAGGTGACGACAAGCGCCGCGGAGGGCGGTGCGGGCGCGACGGCGGTACATGCCATGGTGCCGACAGGGCCGGGCGGGCGTCCTGGCCGGGGCGGCTGGCGTCCCCGCAGTGCGGGTGGAGGCGGCTGGCGCTCCAGGAGCGCAAGCGGCCCGACGCGAGGAGGACCCAGGGGAGCTCGCAGCGGATCAAGCGGGGGAACACAGCGAGCTAAGTGTCCAGGGTGCGGAGCGACAGATCACGATCGGGCTATATGCCCCTATCGGGACTACATATGCAGCTTGTGCCAGACTACGGGACACCTGCGGCGCGTCTGCCCAGGCCGTGGCGGAGCGGGCCATGGCCGGCTGCACTACAGCAAGGCAGCGGTGGTGGAAGACTCCGACCAGGAGGAGGGCAACACAGAAGATTTTCATCACCTGTGTCTGAACGATTATCAGCCGGTGAGTTTACCAATCACTATCGACGACCACGCAATCTACATGGAAGTTGATACAGGAACAGCTGTGTCATGTATAAATAGTAAAACATATTTTAAGTACTTTAGTCACCATCCACTGGAGATTAGCGAGTTAAATTTAAGGTTCTATGATGGGTCAATGATAAAACCCTTGGGTGTAATAAAACCGACTGTGAGCTATGGGAGCCGCAGCAAACAATTAGAATTATTTGTAATAGATAGGGGTACAACATCACTTGTAGGGAGGCAGTGGTTGACGGAGCTTAACATAAATGTTTCAATGGTCAATAATTGTTACAATGTAAAACATGATCTTAAAGAAATGTCTGAGGAAATAAACAATCTGTGTCACAGATATAAGGAGTTATTCAGCGGCGGGCTGGGGAGGTACAACGGCGGTAAGGCGACGCTGCGAGTGCGTGAGGGCGCGGCGCCGGCGTTTCATCGCGCGCGGCCGCTGCCCTACGCGCTGCGCGAGCGCGTCGACGCGGAGCTGGACGCCATGCTGCGCGATGGGGTCATCGAGCCCGTCGACTGCTCCGATTGGGCCTCGCCGTTGGTTCCGGTAAATAAAGCGGACGGTTCTTTAAGAATCTGTGCTGACTATAAGGCCACTGTCAATCCGGTACTACTAATTGATCGATATCCCCTGCCTAGAATAGATGATCTGATGGTAAAGTTGAGCGGAACAGCCTTTTTCTCGAAGATAGATCTTTCCCAAGCATACAATCAGATAGAATTGGATGACAGTAAGAAATACACTGTCATCAATACGCATCGGGGCTTGTATAGGTACAATAGGTTAGTTTACGGGTTGTCATCAAGTCCAGGGATATTTCAACGTATAATGTGCAATTTACTTAAAAATATTCCTAATGTTGAAATATTTTTGGATGACGTCATTATAGGCGGTAAAAGTAAACAAGAGCATCTAGCAGCACTAGAGGCAGTGTTTAGGCGGTTGCACGAGGCGGGCCTAAAGTTAAAAAGTAGTAAGTGCGTCTTCTTAGTTGAAGAAGTTCAGTAC